>QTSX02001460.1:0-502545 GCA_014839935.2 Entomophthora muscae | reverse complement strand
CCAATCATCCAATAACTTGGATGCTAAAGTGGTACCTTGTCCAGATAATCCCAAACTTCTCTCACCTCCAGGCATCTGATCTGGCCATAAAGGCCCTACAGCATTTAAAACCCAAAAATCTCAAGTTGTTACCAACCCAGGAGCAGTTGGTTAAGTTCATAAGTAATAAGCAGATTGCCACCAATCCTCCTCCCCCAAGGCCTTGGACGTCTTATTAGAGTTTACGCTCACCCATGAGCTCAAGCAGCTTCCAGTGGGGAGCGCTTCCTTCTTCATCACAATGGGCTTGCCACCAAAGACTGGACAATCTACTACACAACTCAGCAGAACCTGCTGGAGTTAAAAAGGGCTTCAACCTGGTTAGTTAATGGTACCTTTGCCACTTGCCCCTGGATGTTCAAACAGTTCTGGATAATTCATGCCCAGATTGACATCTGGGTGATTCCACTTGCTTTCTTCCTTCTCCCTGGGCCACTCAGGCCATTTATACCCGCATGTTCTCAATCCTCCAAAGAGCACTTTTCCTCCTTCTTCTTAACAAAAATAATGATGGCAAGAAGACCCCCACATACCTGCGCATGTCCTCCTGCTGCTGACAAGGACCAGGCCACCCTGGACTCAGAGGAAAAGGTAAGGCTCAGAGCTCTATGGCATCACATGTGTATTATGGACTTTGAGCCTGCTCAGTTAAATGCATTTGAGCAGCTGTTTAGCAGGGAGGTGCAGGGGTGCCATTTCTACTTCCATCAAGCAGTTTCTTGCAATGTGCAGGCCCATGCCAAGCTTAGTAGGTTGAGCCGGAGAGACACTTTGGATACCTGCAAATTTTTGCTGGCACAATTCAGTGCCTTGGCTTTTTTAAAGCCAGAGCACACTGCACAGGGGTTTGAGGTTCTCTCAAAAGATCCTTACATAGTAAAACACTTGGAGTTCAATCTTTTCCCTGAGTAATTTGAGCACCAGTGGATTGGGAAGGTTGTCACGCAGAGGCAAGGCAAGGCAAGGCCCGCGCCAAGGCCAGCTGGAATGTGTACCAGGCGGCAGTGAATGGTGAGCTCAAGACCACCTCAGCGCTAGAGGCCTATCACAAATACCTCAAGGCCAAATTTGGGCTCCATCCAAAATTCAATAAGTTTTTCTCCCTCCTGTAGCACAGGGAGAAACCCATCTCCAAGCTGAGTGACTTGGCAAACCACGTCCCCCCACCAAGCCTACAATCTGCTCCACCCTCTTCACCAAGGCCATCCAGGGTGCAGCCAAGCACAAGTATAAGGCCTATGAGCTTAAGCAGCAGCTTCATCTCATTGCCACTGCTCTCCTGGAAGGGGCTAAAATGAAAAGGGGGAAGAAGGGCAAAGAGTAAACTTGCTTGCTTCTATGGTTTTAACTTTTAACTTTTTTAACTTTAATTTTTACTTGTTAGTTTTGATCAATTAGTTTTTAGTTTTAATTTTTCTATTTTTTATTTTATTTGATATTACTGATTTTTTATGTATATATGGTAAGTTTGAGATGAATAGTTATAGTTGAAAGTGAATGAAATATCTTAATTTTTGTTAATTTCCTAATAAAACAAATAATATTCATAGTTGCACTTATATGAACTATATCAAATAAATATTGTTATTTCTTCATATTTTGCGTAACTTCTATTGTTGTATTTATGTTTATTTGCAGCTCATTGGAATTCTATTTTTTATGGTAATCAAAAATATTTTTATAATGAAGAGTGTAAATTACATAGTAAAATGAGAAATAGTTGCTTATTTCTCCTATTTTCTATTAATCAAGGTACTGTTTTTATTGCATTTATGAGCTCTCTGGGGTTACTTTAGTTCTTCAAAGCTGTATAGTTTTTTTATATTAAAAGTTTCAGAACATCAAAATCTGCTAATTAAAAAAGTGTCAATTTCCAGTTATCAATTAGCAAAAAAGCTGAATTCTCACTTTACTATAGTGTCAAGCACCAGGGAGTCAATCACCAGGGATTTAATTTTACCACAGTTGCCTTTGGTAGGCTACTACCTTCTAGGAAGGTTCAGCTCCCTCATGGGGAGATTTGCCTTCCTAGAAAATTTTGGCACCTTTCTATGGTGACAGTTTCTATTGAGGTTGTAATAGCAGGACTGAATCTAGGGGCCCTTGCCCACAAGATTGTGAATTTATTCCCTTTTATATTGTTCCCTGAAACCAATATAGCAGCCAAAAAACCATATAATGATATATGAGCACCCTCCTGACAACACAGAAATTTTTAAAAGCTTTTTGGCCCCTGGTGTAGCCAGGGGCCAAACAAAACTTTTTTCAAGGAAGGAAGGCGAGGTGGGAAAGGAAAACCATCAGTTTACTACACTATGTGTTCATGTATTGCTATTAAGATTGCTTGATTACAGTTGATTTGTGAAAATAATAATGAAGTAGAATTAGATATTACAATCTATTTTTATCAAGTTGTTTTTTCTTTTTGTGGTGATTGTTCATTTGTTGTTGATAATGTGCTTGCATTTAACTGGATAGTTTCACCTTCAATTGCCTTGGCAATAGGAAATCAAGTTGCCTCCCCAAGGAAAGCTGTGTTTGCAGAGGCAACTTGATTTCCTATCACCAAGGCAAAAGAAGGTGAAACTATCCAATTAAATGCAAGCACCTTATCAACAAAAAATGAACAATCACCACAACAAGGAAAAACAACTTGATAAAAATAGATTGTAATATATAATTCTACTTTATTATTAGTATTTTCTAATTCAGTTAATAGTAAGCATCCAAATTTTAGCCGTCCTAAAATGGAATTGGGTGATTTTTGAGTATGCCTATGATTACTAAAAGAATTAGCACAAATCCACTCTAGATCCTTTGAATTACTGTTTGAGACCCCCCAAAAAAATATTTATTTCAAATTGACCTCATTTTTGATTTGAAATTTGGTTCTTGGATTTGACAATCCCACAATTTTAGATTCATTACTAATTTCATGTTGTTTATGATTTGTTAGAATTACAGAGAATACAAAATTTTACATTAAAATCCCACATTTTTGATTCATGTATCCCACATTTATTTGTTGTGTTTTGTCTTTAGTTAGTTGAGTTATCTGCTTAAGGGATTCAAAATTTACCAATTTAAATCAATCAAAAAAGTCAAATGAAAATGATTGATTTTATTAAATATTTTGTTTTTCACTCAGCTGAGTTGCCTGCAAAAGTGATTCAAAATTTAGAACAAGGATTTGACAATCCTGCATTTTTACGTTCAGGTCTGAATTTACGGTTAACAGTAATTTATTGATCCATTATATTATTATCAACTCAAAAAATCCAAGTAGAAATTTTAAAGAATTGTTATCAATAGATAAAATATATCAGGGTTGTTCCAGAATATATTATGATCATATCAGGATTCAAATTAGGCACCAAATGAAGGACTAAATGCAACAAAAATATAGCAACCTAGAAGCAAGATTTCACAAACACATAACAAAATGAAGTCATTCAAGATGTGTAGTATTTGTATCCTAAAACAGAAAAAGGACATTTTAGAAGCCAATCAACAGCTATCAAATTTGGGAACAGAGTAATTTTAGTGATTTTAAAGGCTCTTTATTTGTGTGTAAAGGTTTCAAGAGCTATCCAAATGTAAAGTCACTCCCCCTTTAGCCTTGGATAGGACAATCTTCCTGCAATGCACAAAAAAATCTGCTCCAAAGCCAGCCAAGTCTCTTAATTCTCTTGAGGATTTAGCCCATATAATTGATGAGAGATTTGTGTTAGAATACCCTTCCCAGGTGGCAAACACTGATGTTTTGAACTCTGTTTCTACTTGAGAGGAATCTCTTGTCAATTTGGATTATTTTTTGGCTTGGGCTTGCCTGCATTTAAAATTGATTAAGTCTAAACAACCAGGTTGCACTTTGGTTAAATCAACAAAATCCATTCCAACTGAAATTAATGGCATCCAGAAGTGTCCTCTAGGAACTAGCCAATCAGAGGTTGGGTCAGAAATTGGTGAGAAACCATCCAAACTCCCTGAAACTACTGGCAAAAATTCTATCCCATCCAATCAAATGACTGGTTGAGGTCACCTGACCTTGCAAATTCAAATGGTTTTCCTTGAAGCAAAACAGGGGACTTTTGGTCCCCTGCTTGCTCATCCTTTAATCATGAAAAGTATACACTTTTCAAAACAAGTTATTTGAACTTTTGGGTCCCTTTCCTTGGCCCATTATTTTCCTTTTGACCTTGTTAGTATTTACTTTAACATTCCTTACCTTATTGGTCTTCCCCTGGTTCCCGGTGTCCATTTCAAAGCCCCTATAGTTAATGTTAGTGTTGTTGCTTACACTTACCTTAGTTGCTTTCAAGAATCTGATTCAAACTTTAAAATTAGTATTTGAATCACTATAATTACTTACTTTAAGTTCAATAACTTTGTTCTTTTGCTTTTGAGTTGTGTTGCTCTTGCTTCACACTTTAAACTTAACAGACCCGCTCTTGAGAGTTGCTGTTGTCCCGTGGCTGTTGTTCTCACTCCTCTCAGACTCCTTTCTCTATCTTGTTTTACCAGAACTTTGGTTCTCTTTTTGTGTCGTTTTTCCCCCTTAAAAAATCAATAAAAACCCCTTAGAGGGACAAGCCCTACTGCTGTGACCCCAGACCCTGAAATTGAGACAAATGTTGGTGCCTTTTGTCAAGTTTGTTGTGTACACCTTGGCACCAGCTCTGGTGTTAATATGGTGTACTACCCCAGATCTGTGGGGGCATATTTCCCATTCTATTCATCATGTTGGTGCCAATCCAGATCAGTTCATGCACTTACAGGAGAACTTCCCCAAATGCGCCCAGGATATCTTTGCCACCAGTGAGAATGTTGTAAGAAGCTTGAAATGTGACAACCTCAAGCTCTCTGCCCTCAATTCCTTTCCACCCATGACACCTAGTCCAGCCCCACTTCCCTCGGAGATCTCAGTCTCACTGGCCCCTGAAGAGGACTTGGTTGGGCAAGAGTTAGGTCCCAAGCGTTCTCCCTGGTTGCTTGGTGGGATGTTATTGATGGGCTTGGATTCATACTTCCCCCGTCTATCTGCCACATCCTCCCTATAGACACCCCTTTGAGCAGCCATCCCAGTCCTGCACTGGATGGTGTCCTGGTGGATCATTACCCCAAGATGGGAGACAAACCTAGTTAGTTTAGCCCCCCTCTCTCACACCAAATATGGATTTTGATTTAAATAAAAATCAGGCCATAAAATTTTAATCTTCTTATTTTAATGATTTTTCTTGGTTTATTTGCTATGGTTTTTTACTAAAAAAAACATTTCCAATGGGCTCAGAAAACAAGGCAGTATACAAGATAGTGCCAGAAGAGGGGGGCTCAGTATGTAGAGGACCCTTTTTACATCCAGAGCTTTGATGTGGGTAAAGAGAAAGCTGATCTTTACCTGACCCCCAAACCCTATGGGGTTGACTTGGTCAGTAGTCACCTAGCGTCCAGCTCTGCCCCCTTAATCATCCTTGCACAAGCTGCCAACCAACCAGCCAATCAGAATGATAACCCTGGTTTGGAACAACTACCCACCACCAGCCAACCTGCCCACTCTACAGCTAATAAGGCTTCAGCTCCCACAGCCCAGTGCCCCAAACGCAGAATAATCACTACCCAAATTCTCCAAAAAATTGTGGCACTCAACCAATGTGGCCTGACCTGGGACCAGATTGCCAGTCAATTGAAATTTACCTGAGCTATCATAATGCAGGAATTCAACAAACTGATGAACAAGGGGAGCCTGATTGGGACGGCCAAGAAGCCAAAGAAGGCCACAGAGTCCCAGATTAACAAAGCATATCCTATTAAGCTTGATGTCACGGTCCATACCAGAGTCTGGCTGGACTCACATAGGGGAGGTGGGCTGGGCCTGAAAGGCCATGTACCTAATTGGTGCAATCCTGACAATGTAATTCACAGCAGTAGCCAGGGGACACCAACTTCTAGTATAGGTCACAACCTGATTGTCAGGCCCCAATAAGGTAATATAGACAAACCCCAACTTACTGAAGTCTTGGGCAGGAGACATATTGGGCAAGGGAGGAGTGGAGGGGGTCTCCTTCAAGATGATTAGATTTGGCCTCTAGAGTGACCAGGAGGAAGATCCAGGTGGTGAGGGTGAAATAACTCCAAGTCAATGGCATGAGGTGACTAAATAAAATGGTCAGGAGCAGAACCAGGAGGAAAGAATAGACACAGTTGTGTTGTATAGTGAATTTGCAAATAAATGCAAACATAATGATTATAAAGGTGCATAATTAGATAATTACTGCAAAAAATAATGGGTCCTGGGAATAAAGCCCTTTATTTTAAGATGCCAACAGTGAGGAAGGTTTTTCCTCTTCACTACTTATACTTACTGAGGAATACTTAGTCTTTTGTGTCACCAGAGGTGTTACAAAAAGAGCATGTTTGAAGCCCTGGGCGGGAATCAAACCCACTCCTAGCCACCAGGCGGGGCTAGCAGGCAGGGAAGATTTACCTGTACCTGGATTTTTGCTTTTTGAAGAAAATCCAGGTGTGGGAACCATTCCTGTCCTGGTGGTAGCTGCAGGGCCTGTTATGGGCCCCAAAATCTATGCCCAAGCCCTGGTGGGTTTGGCTGGGCAGGCTAATTTTAGCTGCCCAGTAAACCCAGTTCAAGCCCACCCTCCATTAATTAATTTAGGGTCCCCAATTGGGGTCCCCTTTTTTAAGCAAGTTCCTTGGCCTCAGAAAAGCCTGTAAATCCAGTCCAAAAAAGGTGATCAAATTGGGAAAACCCCCATAACTCCAGAAGCCAAACCTGCCAGAACCAATGGCCAGCCAAGCCAAGATGGACCGCCAAAAAGCCAAACAACTGTTCCTGAAACCCACAAAAATGACCATGAAGCAGCCAACCACACAGCAGAGCCTGAGATAACAATCCTTGACACATATAGCACCAGAAGAATGCCCAGAGGCACATGCGTTTGAGTAAGTATATAAACCAGAAGCACTTGAAAAAGTTCTATATTGTCATCCTTACCAAATAAAGTTGTTATGAACCTTTGGTTCACCAATCTGTTTACATACCTATTTTTGATACTATTACATCTGCATACACTCAAGCGTCAGTACCCACCCACTGGGATAGATAGTCAGACTCCAGTTGACAAAACCAAAGCCTTTGACTACTACCGTCCACCCAACGCACCATTTGGCCCTGTGCATTTCATGGAGTATCCCCCAAATCCTGATCACAAACCCTGGACATTGGAAGACTTGCAGTGGTACACCCGCCCAAATGCACTCAAGGTCTCTACCAAATTGTTCATGATGGCAAAGCAATCACCATCTACCCTTTGATCTTCAACGGGAAGTACAACAATCCTGCTGCCTATTTGTTCCCCATGGAACCACCTCCAACACCCAAACCAACTATCTCAACCCCACTCACTTCTGATGCCACTGGCCAGAGTTGTAAATTCCCTGCCCCCTTTGGCCTTAGATAGGACTTTCTTTCCTAATTGCACAAAAAAGACTGCTCAAAGTCCAGCAAAACCACTTAATTCACTCAAAGATTTAGCTCACACTGTGAATTAAAGATCTGTGTTGGCATACCTCGCAGAACCCCCGGCTTTGGAATCCCGGCCTGGGAAGAAACACTAGTTAATTTGGACTATTTGTTAGCATGGTATTGTCCTCTCTTAAAAACAATCAGGAACACCCAATCAAATGGGACCACATCTATGACCAGAAAGTTAAATGAACCTGAACTAGTTGAGGTGTCTTCCAGCCAATCAGGTGGATCCACGGAAATTACCCTGAAACTCTCCAGCACCCCTGGCTCTGGCCAGCAAATTTTATCACCCAGCCAATCAGATGCTAGTCAAATTAGTCATATGATCACCCCCCAGCAACCCATTTCCTTTTAACAATGCCAGGGGATTTTGGGTCCCCTGCTTGTCAATTCTCAAATTTATTAAAGTTTTGGTTGTTGCACTTATTTTTGATTACTTTGTTTGGACTGAAACTAAGTTTTGAGTCCTTATCATCTAAAAGATTAAAGCGTTAGCCATTTCCTTTAAACTTACCTTACCTCAACCTGCTTCAAACTGGCACCTCTTCAGACATCTTTGGAAAAGGTGTTGGTGTATAGGTGTTGCTTCTCTTTGCTCTTGCTCTTAAAACCCACTCTTGAACTTAAAATTTTAACTAGTTTTCAATATAATTTCTACTGTTATCTTGAATTTTCCTTAATTTACTTATTTTCAAACCCTATTTTGTTTTGCCTGTCTCAAAACCCCCAAGTTCACAACCAAGCTTCCAAAACCACATCTGTTGCTCCCCCTTGGCTTTCTTCTTGTGGCTGCCCTTGTTAGTCACTGTTTTATTGCTTAAAATTTTAAAAATCCCACCAATCTCCCTCAAATTTTACAGAGATCATTATTATGATACTCCCAGTCCTAAAATTTGTTGTGTTTTCTTTGGCCCCATTTGTGTTGTTTCTATGGTCAACTTCACCAGACTTGTGGTTTAAAATCACCTCTTCTGCTTGGCTTATGGGCAAGGACCCCTCCAGTCTCTTAAATCTCCCAAATGGTCTTCCGTTCTCTGGGGAGGCCATGGTGAAGAGCTTGACTTGTGACATCCTGGATTTTGATGATGTTAACCATGCCTCCTTTGCTCTTGCGGGTGAGGAGGCACCAATGCCCTCCTTTCCTGATCTGGGGAAGAGTGATTTGGTGTCCTTGCGCACTCCTGTGTTGTCTCCTCCCACCCGCACTTGTACGCCCTGGTTGCTCAACGGTCTGGTGCTGATGGGACTGAATGCATATTTCTCTCAGCTATCCCCTGTGTCCTCTCTGTGGTCCTCTCTTGGAGCGGCCGTCCCAGTTCTCCACTGGGCAGCATCCTGGTGGTTTGTCTCACTGGGATGAGAGCCAAACTTAGTTAGTTTATCCCCCTCTCTCACAAGAGTAGACAATGCCCGGGAGTGCTTTACCTGGCACTCACAGGATTTATTGACTCAGCTTTGCCAGCAACTGGGCCTTGGGCTGTGGCTGGGAAGGCCCTTTCCTACCTGGTAAAGTTAGGTCTCATCATCTGGTGGGCCATTCCAGTACCTGCTTCAACTCCTCCCTTGCCTGCTGGAGCTCCACGGTACTCCTGGTATCCTGACATTATGGCAATCTACCCCAAACTTGTGTAACCTGAGCCCCAAGATGTTATTAGCACTTGGGTCTACTTTTATGTTTGTTTTTATGATTATCAATTATTACTGTTATTTGTGGCTATCATACCAAATCTCCTCCATGTGGAAGAGAATGACCCAGACCTTGGATGATTCCAAGGATGCTCCAGAGAGAAAAGACCCAACCACAGCAACCTCCTCCCAAGTACAAAACATTATTATGAACCAAATCACCTCTAATGTGACCATGCCCCAGATGAACAAGCTCAGCCTAGAGGAAGCAGAAGAGCCATGCCAGTACTGCAACTGCACTTCCTAGCCAATGCCGCCGCCTATCTCAACAACACAGTCAAAGTCTTGGGAGTGGCATCCATGCTAACAGGGGATGCCCTAGACTGGTTTGGCAAGGCCACCGCCAACAATGTAGAGTTTTGCTTAGACTATGCTCAATTTGAGGCTGAACTAATGGCAACAGGAGATGACCATAATACCTGGCACTTTGCCTTCATGACTCTGTTGGAGTTCAAGCAAAACAGCCACCCACTTCAGACCTATGTAGAAGAGTTCATCAAACTACATACCCATTCTATGCTGGATAACAAATTGATTGCCATCCTATAAGCAAAATAGAGTGAATCCATGGTTAAAGGACCTCCTCAAGCACCACTCCCCACAATTGGGTTAGAAGAACTGATCATGATCTGCCAAGGACTAAGCTTAAACCAAGAAACCCACAGCGCTGCTGCCCATGGACCCCAAGTGGCCAGAAGCCCCACAGCAGCCAGACCAGCCCTGACACCCGAGGAGTTGAAACAACATTACAAAGACAGGTTGTGTTTCCGCTGCCATGAAGCAGGGTATCAGACCAGAGCCTGACCCAGAAAAAACCAAACTTCAGGCTCTCTTGCCCAATTAAACACTACCTCCCAGTCTTATAAGTATATCATAGTGACCCTAGAAGTAGGAGAAAAAGTATTTCACAAAAAGGCTTTCTTAGACATAGGTCCTGATAAAAGTTTCATTGACCACACATTGGCATCTAAGCTAGGACTCACCCCCTCAGATACTCAATTCCAAGTCCCTATGGGAAACAGTTTGACTGACATTGGCCAAGAATGTAACCAGCACCTCAAGCTGAAGATTGGGAAAAACACTTACCCCTTGTCCGTTATCTTGTTGAAAGGATTATCACACCCATTGATACTTGGAGACTCCTGGGCTGACAAGAATGGTGCAATCCTGAACTATTGTGACCAAACTGTAATCCCAGGAAAGGGACCTAACCCCAACACTGTACCAATTCAGCCAAGCCCACACATAGTACCCCCCACCAAACTCATGACCATGCAATTTGACCCTTGCTCAGGGAAGCTTCCCTCAGCCCTTGAGAAACAGGCAAGTGTCTTCAGCAAAGAGGCGGCAACTCAACTACCTGAGCACTCTATCTACGACCACATTATTGATTTACTCCCTGATACGCAATCCAGCCACAGACCCATCTATAGTTACAACTATAAAGAACAAGTGGCCTTGAAAGCGTACATTGAAGACATGAACAAGAAAGGATTTATCTGAGTCTCAAAGGCCCCATGCTCTTCCCCCTTACTATTTGTTGGGAAGAAAGATGGGGGTATGAGACCTTGTGTAAACTACCAGAAGCTGAACAAAATCATAGTAATAAACTGATACTCCATACCTAATGCCAATGACCTATGTGACATCTTGACTGGGGCAAAAGTATACTATAATATTGACCTCCAATACAATTTTAATCAAATCCAAATCAAAGAAGGCAATTAATACAAAACAGCTTTTAAAACTTGATATGGACTCTATGAAAGCCTGGTCATGCCTTTTGGGCTATGCAACACCCCTAGCACTTTCCAGAGGATAATTAACTCAGTCCTTGGAGAATATCTTGACCAATTCTGTGTGGCATACTTTAACAACATCCTGAAATATAGAAAAACACATGAAGACTGTAAATTCACTGTCCCCTTTGGCCTTGGATAGGACAGTCTTTCCCCGCTGTACTAAGAAATTCCCTCAAAAACCAGCTAAACCACTCAATTCTATTGAAGATTTAGCCCACACAGTTGATGAGGGATTTGTGGTTGCATACCATGTGGAGTCTCCACACTCCACTGCCCCCTCCATGGAAGAAACCCTGATTAATCTAGATTGTTTATTAGCCTGGTGTCAACTGTTGTTGAAAAGCATTAGGATTGCCCAATCAATGTGCTCCACATCAGTTTCACTAAAAGCAATTGATCAACAAGATTCTGAAGGCAATTATAGCCAATCAGAGGGTAGTTTGGAAATTAATTCAAAAACCTCCAAATCCCCTGACTTAGGTCAGCAAATATTCTCCCCTGGCCAATCAGACCCCATTCTTCTGGTCATGAGATAGTCCAGTGATATTACACCCATTTTAACATAGCCAGGGGACTTCCAGTCCCCTGATTGTTGATTATACATTCACAATTAAAAAGTGTAGGTTTTGGTCATAACTTTTAGCATCTTTGGTAATTTTGAGCCTCTTTGAGCTTACTATTAAATTTTAAAGTATTAGCCTTGTCAAAACCGCAGGCTCAAACCACCAGCAAGGTTCCAACCAAGCGGGTTTGTGACCAGCAATCCAATTATCCTGTCACTCAAAGTCAGACTAGGAAGTCAACTCAAATTACCAAATCCAACAACATAATCAGATGATGATCCCTTATGGTGGATACCTTGTTTTGGCGCTTGACTCATTACCAGGATCAAGCCACCCCTTCTTCCATCCAGCCATGTGATCACCAATCATGTTCCTGTTATCCTTGATTCACATGAACTATATAATCACTATCTCACAATAAAGATTACTATCCATCTTCTAAATATTTTTCCCTGTGTAACTCTGCTAAAACAGCACAGTTACAACAGCCTTTTCTTTAAAGTATATTACCTTTGCTTGGGCCCATTTGAACCCTGTTGTTGTCCTCACGCTCCTAAAGAAAGTGTTAGCGCTTAATTGTTATAGACTTTAATTTTGCTTTCAAAAGCACACTTTGATCTTGAAGTTTCAAGTTAAAATCTATATAGATTTCTATTGAATTGTATATTTCCTCTTGTTTTCTTCCAATTTTGAACCCAACTTTGCTTTAATCATCACCCAAGGCTCCTAAGACCACGCCCAAGCTCCCCTTTTGAGTTCAAGTCTGCTCTAGACTGGTTTTTTTGTTTGTGGGGTTATTCCACCCATTTTTTACTAATCCAAAGCCCAAAAATTATACGGTTGTCCTCCAAATTTTCAGGGGAATTCAACTATGATACTCCTAATTCTTAAGTTTGCAGTGTTTTCTTTGGCACCCTTTTTGCTGCTCCTCTGTTCCACTTCCTCTGGCTTATGGATTCAGCTTTCTTTTTATTGTCTTGTGGGAGATGATCCTTCTAGCATTTTGCGCTTCTCACCTGGTCTTCTTGTCTTGAGAGAGGTCCTAGTAAAAATTCTGACTTGTGATGATTTGGATTTGCACTCTGCTGATCCCGTATTATCCACCCCTGCTGTAGATGGGGTCATTTTCCCCTCTCTTTCTCCACAGGAGAGTGTCAATCAAGTTCTCTAGTGGGTGCCAGAGGGACCTACCTGTGATGATCCACATGTTTGGTGGTTTGCAGGCGGGGCTAATGTTGGCCAAGAAAAAGTTTGGTTGTTTGTTGCAGGTAGAGGCCTAGTAGGTAACACAGGACTACTAGGGGTAAGTAAGGTGAGCCTAGTAGGTAACATAGGACTATAAGGGTAAGTAAAGTGAGCCTAGTAGGTAACATAGGACTACTAGGGTAACTAAGGCCTGGCTGGTAGGTAACAAAGGACTACCAGAGGCAGATGCTGCCTCCACCCAGCAGAAGATATTGGCTGCTTTGGGATATAGTTCTTCACCTAGAAGGGAACTGTGGCTGAGGAAGGGTGAAGACTAAAATAGCAAGCAGGGAACTTTGTCTGTCTGGGGGACTAGGTTTTGGACCCCTGGCAGGTAACGCAGGCTACCAGGGAGGGGAGGACTCTGAGGGCTCTATGCACCCTGATATGCTTACAGGAGGTCTGTGAGCAAATATCCTACCTAACAGACTGATAGGGTGTCCTTGTTTATGCCCCTATGGGAGCTTTGGGGGAAACCCAAAGTGAGCATTGGAGGGCATATATTTTCTCAGAGGTGTCACCATGACGGTTTGCTTGGGGAAGCAAGCTACAGAACTTGGTGTGATCAGGCCTCTGGGAAGTAGAGCTGATTACTCTGCTACTGAAAGCTCAGACTTAATCACCTGGGTAAAAAAGACAACACATAGACATTGATCTATGGCTGAATGGCCTAAGTGGAGTGCCACTTGCAAGGGCCCTGTCATGAATGACATTTCAATACTTGTATTGAAAACCCAAGAGTTAAACCCTGGTTCCCAGGAGGCGGTTCCAACCTGCCAGACCAGTCCAGGACCTGCCAATCTGTTAAAAGACGGGCTCAAATTGGTAAATTACTCCACGTTCTGCTGGCCTACTACAGAGGACCCTCCAAAGATCACTCAAGTCACACAAAGTGGACAGGGGACCGCCTGCTTGTTAAATTGCAAACCCGAGTTAACAAGTTACTCCGAGGCCCGCCAGCCCCCCAGAGACAATTCCCCAAATAGTCATCAGATTGATGCCAACCTTGAGCCACCAAAGACCCAAAACTATGCAGAGGTTGCAACTTGCCTTAAGGAGGTTAATACAAAACCTATTTTTAACCTTGCCAATGGCCACCAGCAACTGCCAGTCTCCCGCCCAGAAGAGGTAGTGCAACTGGACTACTCAGGTGACATAGTGAACAGTGGTGGCAAAACAAAGCGTCACCTTTCCAATTTGCCAGAACAAGCACAACCTGGATCTGCCGCCCTTGAGACCCCAAGCCAAGACCCACGCCCCGCCAGTACCTTGTCTGCAAACCTGAACCCTGAAAAAATTAAAGAAGCAAAGTCCCAGGGTATAAAAACCCTGGCGGTACGGCAAAACCCCCATCATCATTTTCAATAATAAAGTTTTATGAACCTTTGGTTCAAAAAAATCTTACCCTATCTAGTCTTAGTGATCTTCCATCTTAATTCCAGTCAAGTAGACCACCAGGCCGCCGCCCTCCCCCAAGACCAACCTGCCAAATTGTCCCAGGCATTATACTGTCCCCCGGGAGCCCCCTTTGGACCTGTGCATTTTAGTGAATATCCCCTAACCCGGCCTATTCAGAGTACAACTTGGAAACCATCCTCATTGCCGTTCCTTTGGCAAGGACTAGAAGTACCAAGTACATAGGATGCAAAGGAAAGAGGGTCAAGATCCTGCTCTTACTGTTCAAAGACAAGTACAATTACCTGCCTACCTACTTTGTTCCTATGACTCCTCCTTTAACACCACAACCAGACCGCCCGTTGGAACCCACCACCGCAGCTGAGACCACCTCTACCCAACTGCTTGAAGTACTCTACATTACTTTGACAGGATTGGTAGATTCCATGGTCCCCAACTCCTGACCTTGGTCCTTACTCAGACAATCTATATCTTATATTACCAAGTTAGCACCCATTCTATGATGGGCCCTACCCGCCGGCTTGGCCGTACCTCACCCTGAGCTGCCCAAGGCCTCTACTTACAACTGGCTTCCTGACAGGCCCAGTCAAACACCAGTTCAATGTAGACTCATGCCTGGGACTACAAGTTCTGGTAATGGGGACTGAGATAAAGAACTGAGCTGGTTCACAGAATTAACAGAGAAGACTAGCAAGAGAGACTGTTTGATCACAGTGAAGGCTAGTTGACAGACTGTTAATTCATATTAAACTGTGGGAACTTATATGTTTCAGTGTGCAGAGGGAACTAAGGAGGTTCCTAGTGAGGATTTTTTGAGGAAATGGTTGAGGATAAACTGAAGGACCAGAAGAAGATGATGCAGGACTAGCTGATCATGATACAGGAGCTGGCTGAAGGATTAGAAGAAGATGATGAAGAACTGGTGGTCCGGAGAAATGAGCCAAGATTTTGCCAAATTTATTTACCAAGGTGGTAAAATGTGGAATGTTTTGCCTTGGTTTATTATTGAAATCAAGAAGTAATGTGGATAGAAGTATGGGTAAGATATTTATTTATTAAGTTCCTAGGATAGACGAAGGTATGTTGCTATGAGAGTGGGATACAAAGTTGTTTTGGTGGGACATTTTCCTTGGATTTTACTATATTTGTAAATATGTGGGGGAAACGTTGAAGAGGTCCAGAAAGAACAATTTAAATAGTATTCTACTATTTAAATTGGTTCAGGTTGAATGCAGGGAAGACTGGTGCTGGATTAATGGACCGGTTAACGCTTTGGTGTGTGAAGAGTTGTTGATTTGAGTGGTTTGAGCTGTGAAAATTATTTTCATAGTTGGATCCCGGTGGAACTTCAGGAATGATCTATTTATGCGCTCTGCATTCATTGGTTGAGTTCTGGCAGGTTTCCTGATGAAAATGATTGGTTGGAAGCCAAAAGCTTAAAGTATAAGCAAGGAAATAGTGAATTAATACTTTAAGCTTTTGAGAAAGTAAGTATGTAAGCTTAAGTTCTTATAGGAAAAAGTGAGTGGCAATGGTTTAAGCTTATGAAGAAAGCCATTTTGAAGGCAGAACCGTTGGGAAAAGGACACTATAAGAAGGGGGATGGCTGGAAAGTTACTGGGTCTTTTTAAGGTCTTTTGGAAGGCTTTTGGAGGTCTTTCCCAGGTCTTCTGAGTTTCTGCCAAGAGGTTTTGGAAGCCTTTTTATCACCAGCAGGAGCTTGGTTGGACTAATACAACCCAAGATAACAGAGCAAGAGCCTAAGAATAGGAAGCTGGATCCTAAGCGCAGTGCTGGAGTCCAAGTTTAAGGTGCCATAGTTCAAGTTTAAGGCGCAGGAGTCCAAGTCTAAGGAGCAGACGTCTAATACTGAGGTGCAGAAGTCCAAGACCAAGTACAAGGAGTCCAAGATATTGTTGAAGGACTCCAAGTATTGGCAAATCCATGTTGTTTCCTTGACCCCCGGGCCATATACCAGAAGGTTTCTAATGGGATCTTCCTTCTGAGAGTGAATAAAAGCCCATTTTGATCCCTATACATATTTCTGAGATACATTTCCCCTTACTAGAGAATGACAACCCCTTCCAGCCGGTCCCTGGCTACAATCCAGGACACACTTGGGGACTGGTAGACAGGAACCCCAAACTACTCCAGTTTCCTCATGGGCACCTTGGTTTCTCACCAGAATTGTGTTGATGGGACTCAATACCTACTTCCCCCAAATGCCTCTGGTGTCCTCCCTCTGGTCCCCCCTTAGAGCGGCCGTCCCAGTGCTTCACTGGGCGGCATCCTGATGGTTCATCTTGCCAGGGTGGGAGTCAAACTTAGCTTGTTTAGCCCTCCTCTCTCACAAAGTCCACCTCTGCCACCTGGGCCTCATATGGGAGAAACTAGAAGCGGCCAACCTCCACGTCAAACTCAAGAAGTGTGAGTTCTTTCAACCTGAGGTAGAATTCTTAGGCTACATAGTACAAACTGATGGATTTGCCATGGCCCAAGATAAAGTGAGCGCAGTCACAGCTTGACCCACCCACACCTGTTGAAAAGATGTTAGGAGTTTCTTGGGACTAGCAAACTACTGTAGAGATTTCATAAATAATTTTTCTCAGATTACTCTGCCCCTGACCTGACTTTGCTTGGAAAAAGTCCAGTTTGAGTGGACCCCTGACTGTGCTGTTGCTTTTGAAGCCCTAAAGTTGGCCTTCATCTCTGCGCCTGTGTTGGCCATGCCTGACCACACAAAGCCATTCATCCTGGAAACTGACGCTTCCAACTTTGCCCTGGGAGGGGTGCTTCTTCAGGAAGGAGGGTATGGTATGCTACATCTTGTAGCATATTACTCCAAAAAGAGGATCCCTGCCAAAGGAAATTATCCTATATACAATAAAGAAATGCTAGCTATAATGAAGACCTTGAAGCACTGGTGCAGATATCTATGCGGCGCTGAGCACCCAGTAAAGGTCCTAACAGATCACAAAAACTTGGTTTACTTCTTCAAACCATGTCAGCTTAACCAACAACATGCAAGATGGGCTCTAGAAATGGTGGAACATGTACTAGAAATTGACTATAAACCCAGCAAAGTAAACATCATCCCAGATGCCCTAAGTAGAATAGCCAACCTGATCCCGTCCTCCACCAAGTTAAGGGAACACAACCCTCATACCCTTTTGGATACAACCAGTGGAATAATACAGCTAAACTACCTAAAAATCATTGATAGGAAATCAGACGTATTAGAAGCCCAGACAAACAACCCTGCTGCCAAAACTATGGTCTCAGAACTCTCAACACAACTAGACATCCCCCTGTACAAAAGAGGTTACTCACTAAAAAGAACCACCCTACTGTTCTGAGGAAGAATATATGTACCAGAATAATTAGCTTGGATTTCTGTACTAAAGGACTATCACGACTTGGAACTAGCTGGCCACCTGAGCTGCCACAAAACCCTTCAAAGCATCCAAAAGAATTACTTGTGGCCCAAGATAGACGCAGATGTTATCAGCTACATTGAGGGCTGTGAGACATGCAGGCGCACCAAAACAAGACGCTCTAAGCCAGAAGGCCTCCTCTGCCCCCTGGACATCCCTTCAGGCCCATGGAAATTGGTATTCATGGATTAAATAGTTAAACTCCCACCCTCCAAAGACTACAACACAATTCTAGTGATGGTTGACTATTTCACCAAAATGGCCTACTTTGTCCCCATCACTACCCATTGCACTGCTGCTGAAACCTTCTGTCAATTTCATGACCAAATACTCATCCAACACGGAACCCCAGAAGAAATAGTGACAGACTGAGGACCACAGTTCACATCTCATTATTGGGTGCAAGTGATGAAAGACCTAGGAATCAAAGGATGTGTGTCCACTTTGTATCACCCCCAGACCAACGGCCAAACCAAACAGGTAAACCAGATTTTGGAACAGTACCTCTGATGCTACACAAACACCAATAAAGACAACTGGGCAGACCTATTATCCACAGCCCAGTACGCGTACAATAGCAAAGATCACGCATCCACCGGGATGTCCCCTTCAAGGCCAATTATGGATTTGACCCCACTTGAGACCCCAAGATTGCAAACAAGGAGTCTAACAAAGCAGGTAGAACCTGGATGAAACACATCCACAAAACCCAGATGACCTGCTCCTGAACATCACCCGTGCAGTACAGACCTACAAAGCCTTTGCTGACAAAAAGCGAACCCCTGGGAAGCCACTAGAGATTGGGGACAAGATCTATCTAGACTCAAGGAAAATACCCCTAAATATCCCATGCCAAAAGTTAGCTCACCAAAGAAGTGGCCCCTACCAGATCACAGACCAAGTAGGCAAAGTAGCTTACTGTCTGAAGTTACCTGATACCTGGAAAATACATGACGTATTCCACCAATCCTTGCTTTTCAAAAAAGACAGAACTTCCCTGAACCACCAGATACTGAAGACTGCCCCTCCACCCATCCTGGTAGGGAGATCCCTTAAACACAAAGTAGAGTATATACATGGCAACCATACCCACTACTGCAAGCCACAGTACCTCTCAAGTGGCTAGGATACCCACCCAAGGAAAGCACCTGGGAACCAGCTGAAAATCTTACCAACGCAGCCAATGTTGTTCACCAGTATTGGGAGAAGAAGAAAGCCAAGTCTGGTTTAGAAGGGAATAGTGTTACAAAAGTAACATGTTTGAAGCCCCAGGCAGGAATTGAACCCGCTCCTAGCCACCAGGTGGGGCTAGTGAGCAGGGAAGATTTGCCTGCACCTGGATTTTTTCTTTTCAGAGCAAATCCAGGTGCAGGAACCATTCCTGTCCTGGTGATAGCTGTGGGGCCCATTCTGGGCCCCAAAAGCTATGCCCAAGCCTTGGTGGGTTTGGCTGGGCAGGCTAATTTTAGCTGCCCAGTAAACCCAGTTCAAGTCCACCCTCCATTAAGTAATTTGGGGTCCCTAATTAGAGTCCCCTTTTTTAATCAAGTTCCTTGGCCTCAGGAAAACCTGTAAAGCCAGTCCAAAAAAGGTGATCAAATTGGGGAAACCCCCATAACTCCAGAAGCCAAACCTGCCAGAACCAATGGCCAGCCAAGCCAAGATGGACTTCCAAAAAGCCAAACAACTGTTCCTGAAACCTCCAAAATGACCATGAAGCAGCCAACCAAACAGCAGAGCCTGAGATAACAATCCTTGACACATATATAGCACCAGAAGAATGCCCAGAGGCACATGCATTTGAGTAAGTATATAAACCAGAAGCACTTGAAAAAGTTCTATATTATAATCCTTACCAAATAAAGTTGTTATGAACCTTTGGTTCACCAATCTGTTTACATACCTATTTTTGATACTATTACATCTGCATACACCCAAGCGTCAGTACCCACCCACTGGGATAGATAGCCAGACTCCAGTTGATAAACCCAAAGCCTTTGACTACTACTATCCACCCAACGCTCCATTTGGCCCTGTGCATTTCATGGAGTATCCCCCAAATCCTGATCACAAACCCTGGACCTTGGAAGACCTGCAGTAGTACTGTAAATTCAGAACCTGAATGTAAAAATGCGGGATTGTCAAATCCTTGGTCCAAATTTTGAATTACTTTTGCAGGATAGCCTTTTTTAATTAAATTGATTTTTTTGAGTATTTATTTGAATTTTTAAAATGCGGGAACTCATAGACACTTTGCAAAGTTCAAGTCAAACTGCATATTTCCAATGGACAAAATGAATTAACTGGAATCAGATTTGAAGCATTCAAATCCATCAACCATTTCCATTAAGTTTATATGTTTTTTGGAATTGCGGGATTGTCAAATCCAAGAACCAAATTTCAAATTGCTTTTGAATGCCACTAGTAAACTCAAATAATAATTGCAGAAACTGGAATCCAAATTGAATGTACAGTAAGTAACTAATAAAAATCAACCCAAATCAAGAAGCTCTACTATGGATAAAATCAAATGAAAAATCCAATCTAAACACCCATGTTTAGACATGAAATTAAGTGAAATGAAAAATCATTTAAACTGGAAATAATGCAATATTATGCACTTTAAATCACTAATATAGCAACCATAAAACCATATAATAATTTATGAGCTACTCTCCTGATGACGCAGAATTTTTTTAAAAGTTTCAAGGAAGAAGGAGAGGGGAAAAAGATAAACCATTAGTTTACTAACTATGTATTCATGTATTGCTACTAAGGATACTTGATTACAGTAGATTTCAGAAGACACTGATAATAAAGTAGAATTATATATTACAATCTATCTTATCACGTTGTCTTTCCTTTGGTGTGTTGATAATGTGTTTGCTATTAATTGGACAGCTTGATTACCTATCACCAAGGCAACTAGAGGTGAAGCTGTCCAATTAATTGCAAACACATTATCAACACATCAAAGGAAAGACAACATGATAAGATAGATTGTAATATATAATTCTACTTTATTATTAGCGTCTTCTGAAATCTACTGTAATCAAGCATCTAAATGTTAGCCATCCTAAAATGGAATAGGGTGATTTTTGAGAATGCCTATGATTCCTAAAAGAATCAGCACAAATCCACTCTATATCCTTTAGCATTCTTTTTGAGACACCAATAAATTATATTTATTTAAAATTCCTTGCAATTATGATTTGAAACTTGGTTCTTGGATTTGGCAATCCCGCAATTTAAGATTTGTTAATTTTTACATGATGTCCATGATTTGATTGAAAAACAGGAAATCTCAAAGCGTACATAAGAATCCTGCATTTCTGATTCATGTATCCCGCATTTGTTTGCTGAGTTTTGTCTTTTGTTAGTTGAGTTATCTGCTCAAGAGATTTGAAATTTGCCAATTTAAATAAACCAAAAAAAATCAAAATAAATAGTTGATTTTATTAAATATTTTATTTTTCACTCAGCTGTGTTGCCTGCAAAAGTGATTCAAAATTTGCACCAAGGATTTGACAATCCCGCATTTTTACGTTCAGGTTCTGAATTTACAGTTCACCCGCCCAAATGCACCCAAGGAACCCTACCAAATTGTCCATGATGGCAAAGTAATCACCATCTACCCTTTGATCTTCAACAGGAAGTACAACAATCCTGCTGCCTATCTGTTCCCCATGGAACCACCTCCAACACCCAAACCAACCATCTCAACCCCACCCACTTCTGATGCCACTGGCCAGAGTAGTCAATTCCTGGGAGTGCTTTACCTGGCGCTCACAGGATTGATTGACTCTGCCTTGCCAGAAGCTGGGCCTTGGGCTGTGGCTGGGAAGGCCCTTTCATACCTGGTAAAGTTAGGTCCCATCATCTGGTGGGCCATGCCAGTACCTGCTTTGACTCCTCCCTCACCTACTGGAGCTCCACAGTACTCCTGGTATCCTGAAAAGAGGCCTGGTGGCATCATTTTCAGTGATACTTGCAAAATGGCTTGGAAATTGTGCACTGAGACCTGGGGAGGGAAGGGAATCAACTGTTTCTTCATGGTCATGGGTTTGGCAGCAGGATGCCAAGGTGCCACAGCTCTTATTAGAGCTGGCAAGCAATTGAGCGCCTGATTGCACAATCAAACAATTGCTTTCACAATTTACCATTTTACAATAGTAAAAGAACCCAAATTTTGTGTTTAATTTCAATGCCAGGGTTTTGTGGCACATGGGCCTTGCAAACTCCTGGCCATTAATGGTCAGAAAGAGGGGTTTTCTTCTGGGAAGGCAGTTGGCAATGATTTCCACGCTGTTGGTTGTTTTATCTCCAGGCAGGCTAGCTAATTTTCTAGGGAATTCTGGGCCCTGACACTTGCTCTCCTGAAGCAAAACCCTAAGATTGATGATCCACATGTTGAGCGGGTTTGCAGGCAAGGCTGATGTTGGCCAAGAAGCAAGTTGTGGCCTAATACAGGTAAATATTTATTGGTTTATTGATAGATTTAGTCCTTGTGAATGAAGAGCAGTGATCTGAGTATGGGAATGAGATTGGGGTGACCCCTGGGTGGTGCTATGTAATGGTAGAGAAGTTGTGAATAGGTGGAGATGGATGTGCTGAGGTAGCACTGAGATCCTAATACCAACTGCAGTGAGCATCCAGTTTGATAAATATACCTAGGCTGGGGGTAAGGTTTCTCTCTACGTCTTCTTAGTAGCTTTGAAGATGTCTTGAAGTTTATAGGCAAGAATAGTTAAGCCCAGAATCATCATTGAGGTGGCTGTCTAGAGAAGAAGCTGAAGAACTTGGTGATTTAGAGGTTTCTGGGAAATTAAGTTTGTCTACTTTGCGCCTGAAAGCTCAAGCTAACCACTTGGGTGAGTAAAAAAGTAGTAAGACATTAGGAGTGTCTGCTTCTGATGACCTAAAGTGTAGGTCACTGATGGGGGTCAAGTCTTGGTTGATTCACTTGTGGAGACTTATTTCCTTAGTCTGAGGTGTTGAATGATGGGGACTACCATGATAGAGAAACTCAGATGAAAGCCATCTGTAAAGGCTCTAGAATTGGCTTAATAGTTATATATAATGCTATACAGAGATAAGAAGTTTGGAACATTTTGAGTGAAATGCTTCAACGTTTCTCTGATGTGGTTTGGTAAGAGAAGAAACAAAGCAAATCAGTCTGGAGAAATTTTACAAGGTTTTGCCAAATTGATTTGCAGAGGTGGCAGAAGGTGGAATGGTTTGCCTTGATTTTATTTCAGTAGTAAAATCAAGGAGGAATGTTGAGGAAATTGCAGGTAAGAGGTTTTCTTATTAATTTTCTAGGGTAGATAAACATACTTTGCTATGAAAGCAGGATACAAAGCTGTTTTTGTAGGACATTTTCCTTGGACTTTACTATAATAGTAGATATATGGGCAAAACGTTAAAGAAGATCAAGAAATGAAAGCTAACTAGTATTATACTATTTAAATTGGTTAAGGTTGAATGCAGGGAAGACTGGTTCTGGAACAGTGAACCAGTTAACGCTTTGATGCGCAAAGTGTTAACACTTTAAGCGGTTTGAGCAGTGGAAAAGATTTCCTAGTTGGATTGCAGTGTAACTTAAGAAATGGCCTAGTTTTGCGCCCTTCAATAATTGGTTGAGTTGTGGCATGTTTCCTGATGAATATGATTGTTTGGAAGCCAAAAGCTTAAAGTATTAGGAAGAAAATAGTGAATTGATACTTTAACCTTTTGAGGAAGTAAGCATGTAAGCTTATTTTATTGTAGGAAATAATGAACACTAATAGTTTAAGCTTTTGAAAGAGCCTGCCTAAAGGGGCTTTGGACTAAGACAAGGGAAGCTATATAAGAGTAGTTGGCTGAATAGGAGCTAGAGGGAGGCAGATGCAGTTTCTGATTAGTAGAACTTAAGTTTAAGAACATCCTTGGGCTTAAAGCTTGAAGATTGTTCCCCCTAAGCAGTGAAGCAGGTTCTGATGACTCCCCAAGTAGTAGTAAGCCCCCAAAATTCTGGAAACAGCTGCATTTCCAAAGGTTTCTAGGGGATCTTTCTTATGTTAATAAATACTTAGACACCCCCTACCCAGCTTTAAAGTGTTAAGAGTATGGGCTTCTTTCCCCACATCTTCTATCTCAATGTTGAGAAATAAAAGCAGTATAAGCAGCAGTGCAGAAGGTTCTTCAGGAGCTAGACCCCAAGTGATGAATAGGCCCAGATGTCAAGAAGACCTCCATTGACCTCAAGAGGATAGGAATTCTTAGGAATAGAATTTGGGACTCTGTTCTAAGAGCTTTACACCTTTCAGAAGGACTGATTTAGGAAAATCTGGTTGTTCATGAAGAAGATTCAAGGATGCTAGTGGGGAAGGTATTTTAAGAGCTTTCAGGACTGCAAGCTAGGTACAAGGCACTGGAAGTGGAACACTTGAGAATGGCACCCCAACCCAGTTGCCCCTGGTATTGACCCAGGGCACCCTATGGTGACCTCCCAGGAGCAGGAGCACTGCAGGTCTGCTTGACTTTCTCTGCCTCATGGTCCAAACCCTGCAGGTTGGTCACCTGGTTGAGATCTACATGTCTCATCACATGTGGCTTGAGGGCATTGTAGTACATAAGGTGCATGGCTGGATTGTCAAAAATCATATCAGATGGGGGTGCAGATGCAGCTCCTTGTAGGCTCTGGTCAATTCCTTTACCAACTTGTTTGGGGAAGGGTTTTGATCTGGATAATCATGAGTGCTATGTCCTTCATTACAAATCTAGCAAGAGAGTACCTTTGAAGGTATCCCAGTCTTTTTCTGTATGGTATTTGTGCCACATATGTGGATATGATGCTTTTGTCATGGGTTTGGGTACTGAAGAGGGTGCCTGGGATAACCCTTGTGAGGACAGGGCATTGAAGGTGGGAACTGGAGTTACCATGTTTTGATAAAGGGTGTGCCCTTCCAGGATTTCAGTCCCAGCACATATGGTGTCCAATCCAAGAGGAGCCAAGGCATGATTCTTTTGTACATTTGTTGACCACAGCAAGTATAGGCAACTGGGGATATTTTGAAGATGTGATAGGATGAAGAGCCTACCTGTGCTACCAATGTTGTGACTATGTTGCATTGGCAGAGTTACAAGGGTAAAAATATTTAGAAACTAGATAATATCTTTATTGGGGTATGGGAGATTATATAATCTGAGTGAATCCTTTAGGGGAACATGATTGGGCTGATCAATCATTTGGATGGGTAGGGGATAGTTTGATCCAACTAATGAGTTAAGTGTTAGATCAAAATTTTCTCGTGGGTTGAGATCATTGGTTTTTATTTCCTTGTTTGGCAAATTGGGTTGACTTACGCTTTTGGCTACATGTACCAGGATAGTCAACTTGAGGGCCAAAGGGTTGTTTGTGAAAAGATTTGCCAGGGGGTCAACCCTGCAGTTTTGACATTATGAATTGATTTAATCGGTAAAAGAATTTATAGCCTTAAATTGCAATTTTAGTTAAGTCTGAGCTATTTCAGCACATTTGACTGGGTTTGATTTTTTTCTGGTTCATATATGACAACAATTAAAAATAACTGCCAATGATTTATTTTTAATAAAATGTTGGGTTTATCTCTCAGCAAAAAAGACATGGCCAAATCAATAATCCTTCAGTCTGTGCACTTTTATTTTAGGATATTTGACCTTCCCAAGTGTACCTTGTATTTATTTGTATTTCAATAACATGGCGGAATGGCAGTGTATTTGAATTTTTTGGCTGAAAGCCAGTCGATGGAACATCTTCCTACTCCCAAATTTTATGACATCGATCGATCCCAAAAAGATTTTGAGTCAGAAATAGAAACATTTTTAGTGCAAAAACACCAAATATTTTGACATTGAGCTGTTGGAATACATCATTTATTAGCAGCGCTATTGCGAAAATTTAAAATATTGTAGTTGTTTAAATAAATGAAAATTATTTGGGATTTGGCCAATATTTTCAGTGGTTTCTGTTAAGTCTATTGGTAATTTAGCTGCTCTTTCTTTGGTTAAATATTAGTTATAAAATGACAGGGCTTTTGTCATGTTTCCATTCTGGATTGGTATCACTTTGGTTAAGGTTGCCTAGCGATATTTCTTTGTATGACAAGTCAAGCAAATCGGGTTTAAATCTGCTTCAAAGTACATATAACACGATAGTTCCAACCAGAACCATCAAACTCTCATGTCCAGTATAAATATCATCTCATACCTTAGATTGTCCAGGCCGTGTTTGCTATCATTGAAAGCACCGCTTCAAAGTAACTTCAGTAAAATTCACCAGGTCCACAGATATTTTAGCAAATCGCATGCTCGGCATTTCAACTTTACCAAACAACATTTTACAGAATGAAGTTTTTCCCGACTGGGTACCATCGAAATTTTCCGCTAATCACTTCTTCGATATCACCAGCCTTCGAAGCCTGATTCATATCGCTGGTCCTGACTCGGCAAAGTTTATCAATGGTCTATGTACCAGCCTTTTAACCAGTAGCACCAATGCCAAACAAGAGGAAGCTGACGCCAATAATTCATCTTCAACCGATGGGTTCTATACAAGTTTCTTAACTCCACAGGTAATTAAATGTTTTTTGTGTTCCATCCTGGAAATAATCATTTGCTAGTTTGGGACAAGTATTGTAGCTGGTTTTTATAGCTTCACCTTTAAATCTGCAAGGCAGTGAACTAGAAACTCAATTACCATTGTATTATATCAATCGAATTTATTTTCTTAACTTTTCAGTTTTTAATATGCTACTTTTTTTGCGTTTAAAGCTCCAATTGTTATCTTTGTTGTTCCGAAGCTTATTTTGATTGAAGTGAAGAACCTGACTGTTTAATCATCTCACTTGAATTTTTCGTTTATGAGACTGAATTTAATGCACTCTAGGGAAGAGTACTATTTGATGCATTTATTTATAAGCCTTTGGAGTCGAGTGAATCTGAAAATGGCGTCCCAGAGTTATTACTTGACGTTTCTTCGGAGATGAAGGAGCAGGCTCTTTCACATCTTGCACGCTACAAATTGTTGTCCAAAGTTAAAATTCAAGATGTATCAGAACAATTTTCAATTGTGAATTTGGCAGGCTCAGAAATTTTCACTCAGCTTAATGGTCCGACAGAAAATAAGTCATTGACTGCTGCTCAAGCAAAAAAGTTCGGCGCCAGTTATGCATCCTGGGATCATCGGTTTCGCTCAGAAGAGCTCGGAATCCGATTGATAATACCAACTAACAACGCAGGTAGTTTTAAATTGCGGTATAAAGGCTAACACGAACAGTTCCAAAGGAGACTTACTTTAACGCTGCTGAGCTATCATGTTCTGACTATATCCTCAAGATGACTTGTTTAGGAATTGGCGAGACACCTCGAGGAATTGTGTCTCTTGTCTCGCTGCCAATGGAGTGTAACCTTGAGCTCCTAAACGGCATTCACTTTCGTAAAGGCTGCTATGTAGGCCAAGAGCTGACTATTCGCACTCACCATAAGGGCGTGATTCGCAAGAGGCTGATGCCTGCTAAGTTAATTACAAATGAGAAATGGTATTTCTTATGGTTTACTCTTGCTAATATTAAGTGCTACCCAATTGAGCGGGGCTGATCTATACTTACCAGCTGAGAACCCTGAGGTTAAACGCAAGCCAATTGGCAAAGTCACTTGGGTATTTGGCCAACACATTTTAGCTTTAATGAGACTGGAGTCTTTACCTAAGCCAGGATCCAAACAGTTGGTTTGTGAATTTGAGTTCGATGGTACAATCCATCAAATTACATTAGAGTTCTCATATCCTCCATGGATCCGTCCTATGATCTCATGAAGGATACTGATGCGATTCACATTAAAGTAAAATATAAATTAAAATTTTGATAAGAACCCATACTACCCAGACAAACACTTACCGCCATAAAAGCTATATCAGAGTCATCGTACTTTATATAAAAGTTTCAGAGCAACTCAATATTCAACAACTTGTTTTTGATACCCATGCAATACTGTGCTTTTTTATGATAAAAAGTTCTTGAATTACTATCAAGTTTGTATTTTTTCATATCAATTTAGTCTATGGAAAGTGTGACTGTGCAGTTCTTAATGCAGTTACTGAAGGGAAAAATAAGCGAATCTTAATACTAACTTTCTTTAGAGAGAAATATCTATACGGTATTGGTTATAGCTCAAGGAGATGAGTGTCCTAGTAATTGAGACACTGGTCCTGAAGGTAATGTTGCAACTGAACCAATGAGGATTCAATATTTGGAATTGGGGAAGACAACAGTCCAATAGGAAAGGACAGAATAATAAGAATAAGGTATTGTTTATTGTGGAATATTGTGATTAATATACTATATGGGGAAAGCCACAAGGCCACAAGGGGGTGGCATAGTGGGAAGTTCCATGTAAGGTTCAAAGCTGAGGAATAACTTGTGCAGGAATCAGCAAGTTGAATTGGCAGCGCTCCTAATTAGGATGAAGTACCTGCCATTCAATATTGCCATCAAATTAATCCATAACGTTAGATACGTCAAGGGGCGGCTCATCAAGCGCCCCCTGTGTATCGTAAGATACGTTAGCAGGCAAGTCTGGAAACTTGGTTGCAACACACCCTCTTGCCCCCTGCTTGTTGTCAGACACCAGGACTGGAGTCTGCGGAAGGTCTGGGAAGGTCCGCACAAACAACCTTTTGTGGGGATGGCGCGGCAGGGGCGCAAGCAATCATGGTGGAGCTTCTTGGTGTTTTCTTGGGCATCTTCAAGTTGGTGGGTGTGATTGTCATAGACTGCAGCTATCTTGAAGGGCCCTAGGTGATTGGGTTCCAACTTGGCAGAATTGGGATTGAGGGTGTAGATGGGGTCACCTACAGCGTATCTAGCTTTGAGGTGCTTTGTCCCTCCTGCAATCCGCTTGTGTTCAATTTCCCGGGCTTTGGCATGCCATTGATCCAGGGATGGGGTTGTTGCTAGGGGAGGCTTGTCGGGGACCTTGGACCGTACCTTTCCCTGTTCAACCCCTGTCAGACTGTCAGGTGTTCCAAAGGCAAGGGTACTGGGGCTGAACCCCATGCCCCTGTTGATTCTTGCTCAAAGGATGAGTAGCGCGGTGGGAAGATGTTCAGTCCACGCAGTGTTAGGGTGCTCTTGTAAGAGCTTGGCAATCAGTTGAACCAGTGAGCTATTTAACTGTTCCACACGTCCATTGGCTTGAGGATGGTAAGGGGTTGTAACAATGTGTTAGAGTGTGTTCTTGGTGCAGTATGCTTTCATGACATGCCCAACTAGTTTGGGACCGCCATCTGTGATGAGACGTTTGGGTTGCCCAAAGCGGGCCACAATTTCCTTGCCAATAAAGCAGGTAATGGTGGTGGCGGTGTGATTGGTTGTTGCCCAGGCCACTGGCCAGCAAGTGAAGTAGTTGATGGCAGTGATAATGTACTTCTTTCCCAGTCTGTCTTTGGAGAGTGGCCCCATAATGTTGAGGGCCCACTGCTCAAAGGGTTTCATGGCCTTTATGGGCAGGACAGACTTGGGGGTGCAGGTTTGGACGTGTTCTTTTTGCACAACACGCACGTTTTGAGGAGGTCCAAGATGTCTTTACACATGCGCGGCCACCAAACCTATGTTTCATGATCTCAAAGAGGTTACACCCTCTGATGTGACCCAGGGTTTAGTGGTAGTGCAATATGGTGTCACCTCGTTGCGTGGTGGGAATGTACAGCGTCTTTTCACCTGTCTCTGCCCAAAAGCAGACATTACCAGCATTGGTGGTGAACTGACTTTTGTTGTCCTTCAACTTGGAGATGGTCACTGAGTTAAGGCCCTTATAGCAGGTTGCCTCAGGGCAGAGGTAGAGCATGGGCCAATCTGGATCTGAACCATTGTCCCCAGTGATGGACGCTATGTAGAGTTGCAAAAGAGCGTCAGCCGTGATAAGTTCCTTCCCAGGCTTGTACTCAATGCGTAACTGATAAGGGGATAGGCGCTCCACCCATCCTGCTTGGCGGCGTGTCAGGTGGGACTGCATGTTGAAGTACTGAAGTGGCTTGTGGTCCGTCAGAATGCAGGGTGGGAAGGTTGCACCTTCCAAGTAACAGCACCACTTCTCAACGCAGTGTACAATGGCTGCCAGCTCTTTATCATGGATGGGATAATGTTGTTCCGAGTCAGTGAGCTTCCTGGACTCATATGCTACAGGGAGGAGACACCATTGTCAGTTTCTACCCTTAGCACGCCCCCTATGGCCCTGTCAGAGGCATCAGTCTCTAGTTTTTACTGTTGTTTTTGATTGGGGAACTGCAGGACTGGTGCTGTTGTGAGCCTTTGCTTTAACGTCTTGAATGCTCAATCTCTGACTGGGGTCCAATGGAAGCGCTGCTTGGTATTGAAGAGCTCAGTGAGAGGTGCAATTAGTTCCCCCAATTGGGGATGAACTTGCGCACATAGGCAACCATGCCCAAGAAGGTACGCACCTTGCCCACATCAGTGGGAGGTGGCATGCTGGTGATTGCCTTGATTTTGGCAGGGTTGGGTTTTATCCCCTTAGCAGAGATGATGTGCCCAAGGAATAACAGCTCTGACTTGAGAAACTTGCATTTGGAGGGTTTAGCTTTTAGCTGGTTTTTCCAAAGGGTGTTGAGGACAGCACAGAGGTGTTGGAGGTGTGTGGTTTGGTCTTGACTGAAGACAATAATGTCGTCAAGATACACAACCACACATTTCCCAATAAGTTCATCAACATGGCAAAGGTGGAGGGAGCGTTGGTCATTCCAAAGTTCATGACACAACACTCAAACAGCCCGTTTCGTGTGCAGAAGGCAGTTTTTGCCTCATCCCCTGGTGCAATGCGGACCTGCTTGTACCCTTCAGTGAGATCAATCTTGCTAAAGACCTTCACATCTGCAAGCATATTAAACAGGTTGTCAATCAGCAGCAGGGGGTACTTGTTCTTAACCGTCCCCTCATTTAGGGCGCGGTAGTCTGTGACCAGGCAAAGGGACACGTCCTTCTTGGCTACAAAGAAGACCGCCACCCTGTATGGAGAGAGCAAGGGATGAATGAAGCCCTTATTGAGTGTGTCCACAAGGTGCTGGTGTAGGGTTTCATCTTCCTTTGGTGTGAGACGGTATAATGGTTGTGCTTTGGGTAAGGATCCTTGAATTTGTACAGTGTGCTGGATCTCCTGGGGAGGAGGTAGTTGTTCAAGTGTCTCACTGAATACATCCTTGTACTCCTTGAGGAGTGCCGCAAGCACTGGTGATAGTGAGGAGGTCAAGGGAGGGACCGCAGACAGTTCAGCACAGCTAATTTTTACTGAGCATTGGTTAAAGTCTAGTTTCCCCCTTGAAATTGTACAAGCCCGTCTCCGTTATTCTGATGAACACGGTCTCGTGGAGTAACTTGCTCATTTCCACAGGGTAAATCTGAAACCCCACCCCATTTCTATTGAGGGTGATGACAGAGGTATCCCAGTTGATGTAGGGACAGTTGTGCCAAAGCCAGTTGAGGCCAGCAATTACGTCGTGGCTGAGGCCTGCCATGATTGGCCCAGAGAGCTTAATCTGGACGTTCCCCATTCTCACAGAGAAGGGTACCATCTCGTGGGTGATGGCCACTCTGCAGGAGTCAGCTACCTGTACGGCTTTGAACCTGCTGGGCACTTGGTCTAATTGCTGAGAGTTGGCAAATGCCTGGTCCACCATAGTGTGGTTGGCCCCAGCATCTACCAGTAATTTGTGGGTGTTTCCATGGAAACAGAAGGGGTAGGACAAGTGTGTTACTTTATTTGAGGAATGGCTTGCTTGTAATATGGAGTTGTTGCTGTGGACTTGAAAGACGTCCAGGGTTTTAACTTTGTGAACGTTGTAGTCACAGGGATTTTTTGCAAGCAGGGATTAAGAGGATGGGTCAGGTGGGGCTGTAAGGCCTCTTGTTGCTATAACCCCCAGGCTTTTCCCAGGTCCTTGATCTGCGCTAGCTGAAGCTCCCCCCTCACGGGGGCATTTGGTCCCATTATCCTGCTGACGTGGTTGGCAGCGGCCTACTTAACTGTGGCCATTGCCTGATGTTGTACGTGGTTGGGGTGGAGCGTCACTGATACGGCGGAAGCCCATTGAGGCCTGGTTGTTAGCCTCCATGATGGCTTTATAGAAGTCATCAATGAAGGTACAGCAACCTATGGGGACCCACTTGCAGATATGGGGTTTAACCCATTGACAATCAGAGTGGGTAGCATTGCGTTTCTGTTGGTCACAGCTTCTGGGGCAGCAGCAAGGGCTTGTTGCCAGGCGGCAAGGTACTCAGGGACAGAACCAGTTTGCTTGATTGCTAGAAGAGGAGTTCTTACAACAATGGAGGAGAAGGTTTCACTATAACAGGACTTGGCTGCATCTCAAAATGCCGCCCAGGTAACGTCAAGTTCCTGGCTGGCCCAGTTGGTGAACCACACAGCAGCGGGCCCCGTGAGGCGCCCAGACGCAGTGGCAACCCAAATGGGCTCAGGAACCTGGTATATGCAAAGGCGGGTTTCAGTAGACTGGAGCCAACTGACAATGTCAGCCCCCTTGATGCCACCAGCAAAGGATTCTAGTTGAAGGTTGAGCATATGTTGGGACAGGTCCAACTGTGGCGGGGTGACGCTAGCGTCACGCTGCCTGAGGCGGAGCCAATTGTATACACTGGTGAGAACTAGCTGGTCTTGATAGATGACATAACCTTTGGGGATGTTCCCCTTGGGGATTAGCAGGAAGGTCTCTTGTTGGGGAGTAGCCATACGGCCCGTACTCTGTCCTTTCTTGGGGGGAATTTTGTTTTAGGTAGGTCAATAACCTACTGCTGCTACCACTGTTGCAACTGAACCAATGAGGATTCAGTATTTGGAATTGGGGAAGACAACATTCCAATAGAAAGGACAGAATAATAAGAATAAGTTATCATTTATTGTAGAATATTGTGATTAATATACTATATGGGGAAAGCCACAAGGCCACAAGGGGGTGGCATAGTGGGAAGTTCCATGTAAGGTTCAAAGCCAAGGAATAACTTGTGCGGGAATCAGCAAGTCAAATTGGCAGCGCTCCTAATTAGGATGAAGTACCCGCCATTTGATATTACCATCAAATTAATCCATAACACTAGATACGTCAAGGGGCGGCTCATCAAGCGCCCCCTGTGTATTGTAAGATATGTTAGCAGGAGAGTCTGGAAACTTGGTTCAACAGTAAATAGACTATAGACTATATTTGATGACTAATTTCTGTGAGGTCTCAGATTTAGGCTCAGCTTAAAGAACCCTGGCTTCTGGTCCAGAAAAGGGTTGATTTAAACAGGAGGCTTTTTTTGGTTGGTTTACATCTTTTCAGAATAGTTAACCCAGCAGGTTAGAAACACTTCATCTGGGAGGTAGCCTCTTCTTTGGGAAACATATCTTTGGGGAAGTTTTCAGGGGGCAACCATCAGAGTTAACTCATATACTATGTTGAATCCCTGTATGATGGCATAATTAAAAAGACAGACTTAAGTGTATGCTCATGCAGAATGCTGAAATTTGACACTTTTTTTTGGTAAACAGAGACATTTTTCCTGAACATTTTAATTGACAAAATCTAAGTCTTAAAATTCTTTTTAAGGCAATGTGTCTACTTATATTTCAAAGATAAAAAGTAAAGAGCTGAATTTCAATAAGATGACAACAAAATGAACTTTTGGAGGGGAGGTGAGGAAGAAATAAGAGAAGAATAATTTTATCAAGAGATAGATTTGGTTTTTAAGCCAAAATTATTGTGGCTTGATCCTGCTAATGCTCAGGAACCAAATACAAGTGGAGAGATAGTATGGCAGATCATCACGTGAATGAGCTATCTTATAAGCAAAGAGAGAGATGAGGATGGCCAAAATATAAGTTGGGATATTCAAAGCCCGCTCCCTCAACACACTTTCTTCTTAAGGAATTTTTCTGCTGTAGCAGAGACATCAGGGAGAGGCCTGGTATCAACAACAGCTTCTTAGTGGTCCTGTAGTTGGATGTCAGTAAGTACTAGGGTGCCAGAATAATCACGCTGCCTGGCCAGAAGTGTGCTCTGTAAATTTATTGATATCATTTTCTTTTGTGCTATGTAATTGCACAAAGTATTTATTGTGCTCTTGAAAGTATTTTATAATTCTTTCTGGTCCTCTGTCCACTGAGTCTAGTATCTTATGGTTTTCAGCAACAACCCATATGTGCGTTCCCAAGATAAGTGGTTCTTCCTGAGATGTGACTGTGGTGAACCTGCTCTTCAGAGGCCACAAAGGTGATTACTGGGTCAAAGCCAAGGACCAACTGGATTGGGGTGACATCTTTCAAGTAAATCTGTTTTGGCGCTAAAGTATTATACTAAGCTTGCAGACTTGCAAGCCCTTCCAATTATTTTCCAACCAGTATCTTAGAGTCTGCACCATGTATCATTAAATTTGTTGGGTCTCCCCTTCTTTAAGAGTATACAACCCCTGGATTAGCCCTTCAAACTCCCCTTGAAGAAACTATATCCCAATAGTGTTAGCTTCAAACCTTTTATCATCACAGTCTATCCTTCTACAGGTGTTTAACTATATGCAAACTTCTTTTTTATGTTTTGCTCTTAGAGTTGGCATTCAATAGGACACAACAGAAAACCTTTGTAACAAAAGGCTTAGGGTTCAAACTAGCCAAAGGTTGGTCTTCAGGGCAAAGTTAAGGATCTATACCTTGATTTAATAGAAACAAAAAAGTTTAAGTTTCCCTTTATAATAAAGGAAAAGAAGTGCCAAATTTAACAAGACCCAACACCAATGTAGATCAGCTTCAGTTTTATTTGGGCATGATTTAAGTCTTATATAGTAGATCAGAAGGCCAATCATTTACTGGGAGGACAGATGTGATAAAGAGTTTCTGAAATGGTATTAAAATCAGAACAATTAAGGTGATGCAGCCTGAAATCTGTGGACATTAGTAAAGCCACATTTAAGATAATGAGACTATTATTGAATAAAAAGCAAACCTAGTTAGATCTTTGCATATATACAACTTACAGGTAATATCAGAAAAAATTAGTTTTTTGCAATTCATAGCATTTATCCTATCAAGATTGGACAAGGTGAGCTTATACTTGAAAAGGAAATTAGCATGCATGCAAGAGAAATGCTACCCAAATGGCAACAGTTTAACATTATATACAACCCCTTTTTAAAGGTGAATTTTCAGGAAACAACCCAGAGAGAGTGCAACTTATTAGCACTGCTGGCCAAATAATTCTGATAGTAAATTACTAAACATACTTTTTGAAACTCAGGGATATTCAAGATGTATTAGACAAAGATAACTTTGAAGATTTGTTTTTGTAGGTAATGGTGCACACTGTGGCTTAGATATCAATAATTTGATTAGTCAAGTCTTTCAAATGGGTCTCAGGGTTAGCAGCTGTATTAGAATTCACCAGTGTGGTCCTAATTTTGAGGGAGTAGCTGCCTCCAATTTTTATAACATGACAAAAAGAGATAGTTCATTAACACAGTGTCTATTCAGGCGGTAGGCAAAGGAAGTTGCAGGTAGAAAAATTTCCCAGTTGGCAGCATCAGAGAGATAGTTTTCACATAATAAAAGCAAGAGTGTAATTAACTCTTTCAACTGTATCATTTATGAAAAATTGTAGGTGGTAAAAAATATTGATGAGTCCTCATTGATTTACTATAGACGTGATTAATCTAGCATTAAAGTTGGTGCAATTATTAGATAGTAACACTTGAGGACACCCATGTTAATGAAAGATGTCTTGCAGAAGGAAGTTTGCAGTGGTCTTGGAATTTATATCCTTAATATCCCAGGATTTCATTCATTTACTAAAGTGGTCCAGAAAAATAAGAAAAAAAGGCAACCAGACTGAGAGCAAGAGAGGAGGACAACTGTATCAATACTCATAATGTGAAAAGCTTGTTTAGGAGAAATAAGCTTAAAGTCATGTTGGGAGGAAGAAGAGTGTTGTAGTTGACAGATATGAAAAGAAGCAATCATATATAGAATAATGGGGTATATATTTTCATAGAATTAGATTTTGCGCAGCCAATTGTAAATCTTGGACATGTTATCATTCCCAGTATCAATGTGGGCTTGGAGAATAATAGCTACCTTCATACTAGGTCAAAAATAAGGCAGATAAAGATCCTCAACCTTGTTAAATAGCTAGCAATATCAAATGACAATGTTCTTATATAATGCTTAGAGGACTAGGTTTATTTGTTCAGTCTCTTTAGTCCAAGAGTCAGGGTGACCAATTAACTCAAAGAGTTTATTGGTGTTAGCAGGGTGTATTTCTAAAATGGGGATTTAGGAGAATTCATTAGCATTTTGATGCTGGGCGCCAGGGCAGTGGACCACAGTAAAACCATAGCCTTGTAATTGTAACACCCACCAGCCTAACCAACCCTCTATCTCTTTTAGTTGTTGTAGACATTGCAGGAAGGAAGTATCAGTTACATTTTTGTGTTCTGAGGCGCGGCACAGACACACAATGGGGAACCCTAACCTTAGGATTGGATTTGTACTAAGTCTTGGTTAGAATGGTAGGAAAGGCTATGTGACTACCTTGTGGCCCTGGATAAATAATCTCTACTATCTGTGGCTATAGAGATGCACCAAAGTACTTGGAGATACAAAGGCAAAATAGGAATATAACTTATTTTTATTGGTGAATAAGAAATGGAATATATAGTGGTTTACAATACCACAAATCAATACCAGGAAGGTAGGATCACTTGCCAAAAGAATGAGTGGGGCAAGTGAGTTGCGCAGAATCAGGAAACTGAACAATTAAATTTCCCAGTTTGGAAACAGACCCATTTTGAAGGGCAAAAGTGAAAGAGAGCAATTTGTCTTTGAAATAACCACACAAAGGCAAAATTGAAACAGTGTGAATAGCAGCATTCACAACATTGCCCCATTATAGATTGGCCTTAGGGAGTAGTACTTGCAGAGGAACTTGGCATGCACCTGGGAAAACAGATAACCACTAGAGAGGAGTTTCATGGTGTACTCTGACCCTTGTTTGAAGGTGGCTTCCAAAGGCCCAACCCACAACATATCTAGCTTATGAGTGCGTCCTTCTACTCTATGCTGGTTGTGAGATTAGGCTGATTGACCACAAATGATCAGGCTTATCATTGCACACAGATCTTTATCAGTTATACGCCGTATTATCACTAGATCAATATTCTATTAAGTGTAGTGATTATATGTCATATAATCAATAGTCTATTATAATTAATATGGCAGTTATACACTGTATTTATTTTTAGTTTATTATGACTGATATAATGATTATACGCCGTATTATCACATATCATTGTTCCAATGTGTAGTGATTATATGCTGCATAATCAATAGTTTATTATAATTGATATAGCAATTATAAGCAGTATAAACATCAGCCAATATAGTGATTATCATTAATTACAAGCTGTTTAATCACTATATCATCATTTGTATATTGCTCAATTCATCCTACTGGACGTTGTATCAACTCAGTCCCACCCAGCCTGATGGGTGTATATAATCATATCAAACAAGTGATATGCAAATGCCTAGGAAATACCAAGTTTGGATCAGCATTACACGGCATATAATTGGTTCTTTATTGGCTTGGGTCAGCATCACACAGTAGATAATCTACGAGTCAATATTGGATCAAGTCCGCTATTATACGGCATATAATCCCTAACTCAACCTGTTGCATTAATAAGCAGAAGGCTTGCCAACCAGAAAAGAATCATTGATTAAGCCCTGCAAATGGAATACTGGAATTTGACCTTCCAATGTAGGAGGACTGAACAGGGACCATTTCTAAGTTTCAACCAAATACAGTGTAGTTTTCTAGCGCAATGATGGGTGTGTAAGGTTACAAAAAATTGTAAAAGCTAGTAGGCTAGCTCAAGAAGAGCCTAGGCTGTAGCTGAAGTGCCATGTACACCTTGCTAAGGCCAGTAGCAGCATACATGCCAAGGACAACCAATAAGGATAGATGCAGCCAGCAAAGATGGACCTTTTGCAAAGGTAGCCACTGCAAACTGTCTGAAAGGACAAGACCAAGGGTTGCTGCAGTATATATTGATACAGACGCCTGAAAGGATAACAAAAAGTTCTTATTTATACCTGGATAGATTGCAGCTGCTGGCTAGATTGTACTCCAGTTTCAATAAATGTAGTTATCTTCAAAGTTCTATTCTATTTTAGTCTGTAGTGCTCTTGCATAGGATTAGGCGGAGTACATTGGCAAGGCTAAAATATATCTGTAGCTTTGAACATACCAGCAATAACCCAGATTGCTCAACACTGATAGTAGAGAACATGATACCCAATGCTGAACTCAGGCAAGGGGGCATCCAGCATTGTCATGAGAGAGCTTAAGCATCTTGGTTTTATACAAAGAAGTATATGCAGTAGCTTGTATATCAATAATGCGGTTGGCTAAGTCTTTAATATGGGAGTCAGGGTCCACGGCCTTATCAGAGGAGAGTAGGGGGACCCCAGGAGAGACAGAGTAGTAGCCCCACTCCCATACAGCATTGCAAAGGGGGAATACCCAGTGACACAGTGTTTGCTGGTGCAATAGGCAAAGAGAGAAGCAGCTAAGTATAGATCCCAATTGGCAGCATCAGAATAGGTGAGTTTCCTCATGATAGAAACCAGAGTTGAATTTGCACGCTCAACCGCCCAATTGGTGGAAGGATTATAGGGGGCAGAGAAAGACTGGTGAGATCTCAAGGCTTCAACAACAGAGGTTACTAACTTGGCGTTGAAGTTAATCCCCTTGTCAGACAACAACACTTGAGGGCAACTGTGGCAAAAGAATACATATTTCTAGCAGAAAGGCGGCAGTTGTTTTGGCAGTGATGTCCTTAGTAGGGCAAGCTTCTACCCACTTGCTAAAATGATCAACAACAATTAGGATAAAGCGGCAACCGGAGCAGGAGCAGGGAAGAGGTCCTACAGCATCAATGTTGACTGTGTGGAAGGCATGCTGAGGAGAGACTAATTGAACTTGTGAGAGGCAGCTCAAGGTTGCTGGAGTTGACAGTCATGACAACTGGCAATGAAATCCAGGATCAGCAGGCAAAGTTTCTCCTAGAAGTAATTCTTCTGGAGCCAGTCATAGGTCTTGGCAATGCCTCCATGTACAGTCTCCTTATGAGATTGGAGTACCAACAAGAGGTGGATGCTAGGGCATAAATAGGGCAAGTATTGATCATGCACCTTTTTGAAGAGTTGGTTGTTGCGTATGAGGGTATCTTCAGACAATTTGGAAAAGGCAAGTCGAACCTCTTCTGTCACACTTTCCCAGGAAGAAGGGTAGCCAATTAGTTTGTATAACTGATTGGCCTCTGCAGGATGCAAAGCAAGAATGGGCATTTGGGACAACTCATTGGCGTTTTGGTGTTGAATCCCAGGGCAATGGAGCACAGTGAAGTCATAACCTTGTAGGCGGAGGGCCCATCTGGCTAAGCGTCCTTCAGGCTCCTTAAGTTGTTGTAACCATTTGAGCAAAGTGTGGTCAGTGACAACAGTGGAATGGGTACCATATACGTAGTGGCAGAATTGTTTGACTGCATGCAGCACAGTAAGGCACTCCATTTCTGTAACACTATAATTCTTTTCATGCTTATTTAGCACACAAGAAGTATAGGCTACAGGGTGGTCCACACCTTCATTATCAAGTTGCGCCAAGATAGCCCCAATAGCAAGGTCACTAGCGTCAGTGTACAAGATAACTCCTTATTGTAATTGGGGTACACTAAAATGGGTGCTTCTTTGAGTTTCTGCTTTAGAGTCTCAAAGGCCTGTTGTTGACTAGCGGTCCATTTGAAGGGGATATTGTATAATAGTTGAACCAGAGGTTCATTGGTGTTGGCTAAATCAGGGATAAATTGTCTGCAATACCTCATCATCCCAGAAAGACTTGTACTTCACACAGGTTGGTGGGTGGAATCATCTTGTCAATAGCTTCAAACTTCTTGATCATAGGACAAATCCCAGTCTGGGCTACTTAATGACCCAAGAATTCAAGACACTCCTTGAAGAAGGAACACTTTGAAGGTTTTAGTTTGAGGCCAGCTTCCCAGATCTTTAGAAAAACTTCCTTAAGGTGGGTCAGATGATCCGTAAAGGTAGCACTGAAGACTGTTATATCATCTAAGTACAACAGGACACAAGAGAGCTTCAGGTCACAAAGGATGGAGTCCATAGCCCGCTGAAAGGTAGCAGGGGCACTGAATAGCCCCTGAGGCATACAGGTGGGCTCAAACAGCCCTTCAGAGGTGATCAGTGCAGTTTTTTGCCGTTTCTCTGGAGAGAGGTCAACTTGCCAATAACCAGAGACCAAATCCATAGCTGAGAAGAACTTGGAGCCTCCAAGGCAGCAGTGTCACAGTAGGTTCCATCATACCGGGTATTATCTGCCCAAGCAAGAAGGCTCAAAAAGCTGGAAAAACTTTATCAAAATTGACCAAGTTAACAGATTTAAATCAAACGGTCAATTAAAAATGGGTTATGGCAGCTCCAGTCTGTCAGCTGAAACTGGTTCCCCCTTGCAAATTGACATTGATAAATTGGTGTAATATGAGGGTCACCTGATATGAGCTTGTTAATCAGCATGGCTGTCAGAAACTAGTCACACAAGGGTTCTTTGCAACCTGGACCAGATACTTACTTGACAATGTGAAAGGAATAGGAGGTCAAGACTCAGGTGGTATTGCTTAGTCAATTTTTCTGATATATATTGAATAATTTTCACTGTTTCAACTCTAAGAGTTGAGTCCTCCCAAAATTTTACTCAATAAAAATCATTTATCCCAAGTTCTAATTTACTTTTTAAAAATGCATCCTGTGGTTGAGTTGTTACAATATATTCTGTACAATCTGATTCTCAACAGAATTATTTCTGGAAGATGGGGTCCTGCATTTGGAACTTTTTTGTTGGTGCTGCCCAATGTTAATTTTGCGCCAACCAATTTTGCAGCTCCTCCCCCATTCTTGAAACTGAAAATTGTGTTGCCTCCCAATGTCCAGAATTTTATTCTGAAGGTTTGTTGATGCTGTCTCAGGCCATTTATCTTGGGCTACTTTGGTTAGGATTAATTGTTCTGCTTAATCCTGGTATTACAATTGGAAATTTCACAAAAAGATATTTGAAGCTACGTTGGTGGTTAATCATTAATTCTATGTGGATTTGGGTGGTAATTCCCCATCACTTAAAAATGGCTTCATTTATCACGTAATTTCTGTCACATTACTCAACTCTTCTACATCTGAATTTTTGGAAGCAGTTTGTCATGAATTCCTGTTTCTTTTCTCCTGCTCCGTCAAGATATCTGCATTTACCATGTTTATTTGTATCAGTTCCTTTCTGAGCTTTCAGTTTGGGCTTTTTTTAATTTGTGGTTTCCATCTCCAGTTGCAGTTGTTGAGACTGGATCTTCTGTTTCCTATTTCTGTTGCATCATGTCATTTTGGCGTCTGGATTATTTTCCTGCTCCACCCACTGATGAGATTTTGCGTGAAGTTTTGTCAGCATTATTATTCTATTCCAGTTCAAGCCTTAGTCATAAATACCAAGTTTACCATGTGATGATGTAGGTTTCTGAGGATTCTTGTGAATGGTTGTTGTCCCCAGTGGAATGCAATCTACGTGTTTTAACTGAAAGTGCATCTCTATACCCTCTGTTAAAAAATTGTGTGCATCTATTGAGGAGCTCAAAGTATATCATAATCTGTACGCCTTCCATCAGGGTACTACTCCTCTTTCAATATTCCTTCCTCAGTCTCTTGCCTACTGCCATACAATTGATGTTCCCAAGGTGAATAAACTCTCAGTGTTATGGTTAGCAGTTGACCAGACTGTCCAGGATTTGGCGGTTTGGGATTCCCTGTTAACCACAACTGAGGCCCTGGTAAGCCAAATTCTTTCTCTGGTCTCAAATCTGTCCACTTCCAAGCAAGGTATGTTGATAATTGAGGATAAACCTGCTGCGCGCTCCTGGTTTTCTGGTCCTTGCTCCGCGGTAGTTCCTTCCAACCAAAGCCAAGATTGTTCTCCCCCTAGCCCATCTCAGTTGCAATTGGCAGTGGTGAACAAACCTGCCAATGTAAAGGAGGCCCCAGTAGTGTCCAGTCCTGATAGTTTCTTGTCAATGCTTTAGCACGTTGTACCTGCAATGTCTTCCATGGTTATGTCTGAAGAGTTGCCCCTTGTTCCCATTGATTGTGATAACCCGTTCTTCCAGCTGCTGTCCAAGAGATGATTGAGTGTTACTTCCAGGAGAATCCTGCCTCCTTAGCTGCCGTCCGTAATGCTGATGAAAAACAAGACCCTGACAAGATTGCCACCTTTGCTGCAAATAAATCTACTTCTGGTTACTTCTTGTTTTATGGTAGCATTGATAACAGTCAGACAATCTATCAGCCAGCCATTTTTTTTGGATACAGGTGCTTCCAAAAGCTTCATGAGTGTGGAGACTGCTGACTTTCTACAACTCAAGTACCACCTGGGAATGCTTTTTAGGGGTGGAAACTGTCAAACGTTTCCCTCTTTCCAGCTGAAGAATCCAGTAACCTTTGTAGTTTTGGGTCAGTCTTTTACCGCGAGGTTCTCTGTTTGCTCCTCCCTGATGTATCCTATCATTTTGGGTATGGGTTGGTGGAGAGATCATAATGTATCCACCTTACTGAAAGAAAATGCGTTACAGGTGAAACACTCTTTGGGTATATCTATTTGTATTCTGCTGTTAGGTATGTCCAAAATGGAGAAATCCTCTCAGACTATTCAATTGGTTCCTGTCCCTGTCCCCACAAGTTTGGATTTACCTGCATTTTTCAACCCTGGTCTGCAGCGTTTGACGCTACCAGAGGCAAGGTCCTTCCCAAGCACACTCAGTTTAACTATGAATTTAAATTTACTGTTGATCTGATTCAAATTGTGTCTCCTATTTACCCTTTAACCTTGAAGAAAGACACATGTTTGGAAGAATAGACTCGTGACATGCTGGCAAAGGGCTATTTTTTTAAAAAGGCTTTGTCAATTTGCTCTCTGTTGTTGTTTGTTCAGAAGGCTGATGGGTCTCTTTGTTCTTGTATTGACTACAAGAATTTAAATAACATCACAATCCCTGATCCCTATCCTTTACCTCTCAAAGCACAGATCTCTAGGTGTGTTGAGAAGGCAAAGGTATTCTAAAAACTTTGTCTGTTGAATGCTTTCAATCAAATCAGGATTGTGGAAGGAATGGAATGGTTGATAGCATTCAGAACCAAGAAGGGTATCTTTCAGTTCCAGGTAATGCTTTTTGGATTGAAGAATGCTCCAGCTTGCTTTCAGCAACTAATTGATTCCGTCTTGGGGGATCTCCTGGGTGTATGTGCCATTGTGTATATGGATAATATCTTGGTATTCTCTCCAGATGAGGAGCCACATAAATCCCATCTGTCAGCGGTGGTAGAGCGCATCCTCCAGGCCAACTTGATCATTAAAAGAAGCAAATGTCAATTCTTCAAATGTAAGGTTATCTTTCTGGGTAATATTATCTTTGAGGATGGCCACACCATTGCCCCTGACAAGGAAGCTGAAGTTTGAGAGTATACTACGCCTGTGACAGTATCCTAACTCCGTAGTTTTTTTGGGTACCTGTATGTTCTTGAAGAAATTCACCCCTCACTTGTCTGAAATAGCCTCTCCTTTATATTTGGCTAGTGGAAAGACAACTTTGGTCTGGACGCCTGAGTGCGCAGAAGCGTTCACAGCAGTCAAGGCTCTTTTGTTGTCCTCCCCAGTGTTGAGGCATGTGGCTCCTGAGCTTCCTTTTGTGGTTTCCATAGATGCATCCAAATACGCTGTGGCTGGTGTGTTGTTGCAGACTTCTGGCAACGGAATTGAGAGACCAGTAGGGTATTTCTCCCGGAAGATGGAAGCTTGTGAACGCAATTACATGATTTACAACAAGGAATTGTTGGCTGTTGTGAAATTTTTAAAGCATTGGCATCATCATCTCATGTCCACACATCATTCATTTGTAGTAAGAACTGACCACAAAGCTCTTCTGTATTATTGACAACCCAGGGTTTTGTCAGGTTGTCAATCCAGATGGCATGGTGACCTGAAAAATTACAAGTTCTGCTACAAGTTTATTAAGGGATTGGACAATCACTTGGCCAATGCACTAAGCAGGAATCCTTCCCATCTCCCAGATGAGGCTGTGGTGCCTTTTGTATTGTCTCCACCTGCTATGCTGGCTACCATGTCCTTAACTGAGGGCGCAGATCTGGACTTATATTCCAAAGTTGAATTTTCTGCAACCTTTGTCCAAAGGTTATGATAGACTATTGGAGCTAGCATGTGCAAACCCAGTAGGTCAGCCTCAGGGTTATCATAAGATAGGTCCCATCCTATATCATCAAGGTTGCTTGTGGGTCCCAGAAGGAACTATTTGGGAAGAAATCATGGAGACTCATCACACTTGTCCAACAGCAGGCCACCCAGGGAAAAACAAAACAGTGGAGCTAATCCGCCACCAGTTTTCCTGAAAAGGTTTGACAGTGCAGGTGGCAGCTTTTGTTTGCAATTTTCTGGTATGTGTTCAATCTAAGGCAAGCCAGAACAAGACTACAGGTTTATTGATTCCACTGCAGCCTGCTGCAGGATCCTGGACGTCTGTGTTGGTGAATTTCATCGGTGTACTATCCAATTCCAATGGGTTTAACGCAATCATGATGGTGGTATGTTGCTTCATAAAAATGGTGCACTTTGTACCTTGCTCAACCACAATTACTTTGGTGGAAACAGCTAGGTTGTTTGTGAATAGAATCTTTTCCCTACATGGCATCCCAATGGAGATTGTGAGTGACCGTGGGCCCCAATTCATTGCTCAGTTCTGGGAAGCTTTTACTGGGATTCTAGGTATCAAATTGTGTTGTTCCACGGCTTTCCACCCCCAATCCAACAGACAAACAGAGAGGGTAAACCAAAGTTTGGAGGTTTACCTACGTTGCTACACTAATGCGCAACAAGATGACTGGTGTGATAATCTACCTATAGCAGAGTTCACATATAATAACGCCCCTCAAACGTCAACTCAAGTATTGCCCTTCTATGCCAATGTGGGTTACAACCCTTATTCTAATATGGGTCCTCATTTGGTTAGCAATGTGGAGGCTGTGACTGATCAGGCTGCTGCATTGAAGCAGGTTTGTCAGGAGCTCTAGGTTATCCTTGCTGCTGCTGTGACAACTTACAAGGAATACACAGATTGCAAGAGCCAGGAAGGTCCAGCTTACAGTCCAGGTGATCTAGTCATGGCTGATGCTTGCAATATGAAATTGAAGGTTCTCTGTTGTAAGTTAGGGCCTAAAAAAGTTGATTTCTTCAAAGTTGAGCGTCAAATTGGCCCCTCCGCCTATTGGCTGGATTTATCTCCTGCTTTCAAGATTTTCCACACCTTTCATGAGTGTCTTCTTACTACCTTTAAAGTTACAGAGACTCCTTCTTCCCAACCCATTCTTGTGGAGGGAGAACCTGAGTATGAGTTAAATTGTATTTTGGCTTCCCGCAAGTATTGACAACACTTGAAAAATTTGGTGTTGTGGAAGGGTTATCCTGATTCTGAAAACTCCTGGGTTCCCCACTACAATTGTTCCAATTCCCCAGATCTGATTCATGAGTTCTACAAGCACAATTCCACTGCTGTTGGCCACCCCAAACTTACCTTGGCTGCAATAAAACTCCCACCTGCCCACAAGAATTTCTCCTTATTTCATCTCCCAAATGGTGGTATTGTGCCCAGGGCTAAAGCAGAGGGTAATGTCACAGTAGGTTTTATCATGCCAGGTATTATCTGCCCAAGCAAGAAGGCTCAAAAAGCTGGAAAAACTTTATCAAAATTGACCAAGTTAACAGATTTAAATCAAACAGTCAATTAAAAATGGGTTATGGCAGCTCCAGTCTGTCAGCTGAAACCGGTTCCCCCTTGCAAATTGACATTGATAAATTGGTGTAATATGAGGGTCACCTGATATGAGCTTGTTAATCAGCATGGCTGTCAGAAACTAGTCACACAAGGGTTCTTTGCAACCTGGACCAGATACTTACTTGACAATGTGAAAGGAATAGGAGGTCAAGACTCAGGTGGTATTGCTTAGTCAATTTTTCTGATATATATTGAATAATTTTCACTGTTTCAACTCTAAGAGTTGAGTCCTCCCAAAATTTTACTCAATAAAAATCATTTATCCCAAGTTCTAATTTACTTTTTAAAAATGCATCCTGTGGTTGAGTTGTTACAATATATTCTGTACAATCTGATTCTCAACAGAATTATTTCTGGAAGATGGGGTCCTGAATTTGGAACTTTGTTGTTGGTGCTGCCCAATGTTAATTTTGCGCCAACCAATTTTGCAGCTCCTCCCCCATTATTGAAACTGAAAATTGTGTTGCCTCCCAATGTCCAGAATTTTATTCTGAAGATTTTTTGATGCTGTCTCAGGCCATTTATCTTGGGCTACTTTGGTTAGGATTAATTGTTCTTCTTAATCCTGGTATTACAATTGGAAATTTCACAAAAAGATATTTGAAGCCACGTTGGTGGTTAATCATTAATTCTATGTGGATTTGGGTGGTAATTCCCCATCACTTAGAAATGGCTTCATACTATCCTGTGATTTCCGTCACAAGCAGAGTGTATTGTCAATACAAAGCAAGGAGTAAGAATCTTTCTTGGTTAAGGAGTTTAGCCATTAATAGTCCATTACAATGCAGTGACCTCCATCTTTCTTCTTCAAGGTGAGTAAAGGGTAGCCCATGGACTTTTAGAAGGAGCAAGTAACCCAGCGTCTAATAGTTGCTTGAGTTATTTAGACACCTGAGCATCTTCCACTCAACTACAGCAATAAGGTTTGGCTAAGAAGGGGGATCACCAGTATCAATTTGATGAATGACTTTTTTAGCTAGACCATAGTCAGTGATATCCTTAGTAAAGATATCTGAAAACTGATCTAGCAAGTCAAGCACCTCTTTCTGTTGAAAAGGGGATAGTTGCAGGAAGTCCTGAGCGGTGAACGGAGATAAGACCTGTGGCTTGTCTTCAGGTAAGTTGAAATCCTGAAAGGTACCAAAAGAATGTAGGGAAAGCATGTCAGGAGCATTCAGCAACTTGCCATAGCCAACAAACTGGCCTCTAGACACATTTATGGGGAGAGCGGTTAAGTTGGCTACCAACAGCTGGACAGGATCTTTGTGTAGACATCAAAGATCTCTGAGCCAAGATAGGTGTTGTTGCAGCCTAGTGAGAGAGGAGAGTACAGCTCTAGGAATGTGCGTTTAGGCAGCTTGTATGATATCTGAGAGTACAGGATGGCTTGAGAGCCAGGGGGTATAATCACAGCAGAAGCAGCAATGAGATGAATCTCTTCAGACGCAGGACAGGCCACAGGAGGGCACTTCATATTGGACGGTTGGGTATGGTACTCTAGCATGAAGACACCAGTGAAGTACTCCAAGGCACACGTCTTGAGGCGCTCTTTGGGAACTTTAACAGGCTCCTCAAATATTAGAGGGACTTAATACCCTAAAATAAAGAGGTAGCTGGCTTTTACATTGATAATCATATTGTACTCCCTAAGGAATTAGGTACCAACTAGAAGATTGTAGCTCTCATTCTCCAGGACCACAGCAGGCGCTGCTAAGAGTAGCTTGCCAAACCGCCTAAGGAGGGAAGAGTATGCCCCTATAGCACAAGTCATGGACAACCCACCTGTACCATAAGACTGGTGGTAATTGAGATTGGGGGCAAGTTTAATCTTCTTGACAAGCTTCAAGGAGACAAAATTAATAGGAGATCCTGTATCCAAAACAGCCGTAATCTTCACTTTTTGGATGGATATCTCTACAAAAATAGTAGTAAGACCAAAGAGAAGAAAGACAACCAGGATTTTTGGGCTTCAGCTAGCTCCTTGTCCCACTTCTCAATCATGCATCTCAAGCCTCAAAACTCCTTTTAGACAGTCTGGAGAGGGAGTGAGACTGAAACATTCTTGAAAACACCGTCAGCTACTTCAGCCACTTCTTCAGTGGATTCTACAAGTACAGGAGACTTCTTGGCTTGAGTGAGGTAAGGGCAAGAGAAAACCTCTTTGGCTTCAGGTAGAGGCTTTACAGTTGTTTTAGCTTTCCCAAAGCGTAGTTTATAGGGGACTGCAATGGTTTTGGGGACAGCTAGGGCTGAATATCCTTAGGTGTTGAGATCATCAGTGTCTGAGTTGTTCATATCAGAGTCATCAGAGATATTGTGGAATAATAGCATAATGGGAGGTGTTTCAGTGTCAGCAGGCTCTGAGTCTGCTATAGACAGGGGTATTGTAGGATACTGGGAAGAATTGTCAATCAAGAGCATCTCTGCCTCTAGGTTGACTGTTCTTTTCCTGCCTGCTCCTTGGGGTTGGCACCTTCAACTTGAAGATTGGTACATGCTCAAGAGTGGTGACCTATCTGGCCGCAGTTATGGAAACCTTGTTGTCTAGGAGGGTTCTGAGAGCTCATAGTGAGGATGTGTGGGCCACAGGAAGAAGAGCCAGAGTTAGATGCAGCTTGATTCTTGCGTACAACAGCTCCAGAGTGGGTCAAATTCATATCCTGGATCAACTCCTTTATGCTCTTCATAGAGGAAAGCATGGCTTTATGAGCCTTAAAGTTAAGGCAAAGAAGCTGATTAACCTTGAGAGCTTGAGCGCAAGTCATGTAGGCTTTGTGTGCCATCAATTTTCTGCTCATTATCAGTTGCTGTCCTTCCATGTAGAATATGTCTGCAAGTCCAGCTAGGGTCTCCTTTGGTTTGAAAGCAATATTCATGAAGGCGTCCTTCTTCACCTCCAAACTAAGGTTTCCACAAAATTTGTTGATCAGAAGCTGCTTCATATCTTCTCAAGTCTCAATGGTGGGCACTTGGACACTACTACCTCCTGACAGGTCGGGTGCAGGCAGGTTAGAATGTGTTACTTCTAAACCTCATCTGAGGCTCTTCTCATGACAGTTTCATAGATAGTTAGGAAAGCTGCAATGATCGAGGTTTTGGGGTCAAAGACTTGCTTAAAAGTAGGCTTGAAATGTGTTTCTGGAGTTGGACCACCATTGCTACTATCTAGCACATTTATACATGGGGAGAATTCAGCTTCAGATTCAGAAGGGGGCTGTTGTTCCCACAACTGGCAAACACTTTTCTCAAGAGTGGTCAAAGTCTTAGAGGCGCAGGCACCCACATTGTTGGCCAGTTCAGTATGTTGTTTGGTAACATCTAATCATTAACCATGTGCAGTCACCACAGTAGAAAGCTCAGCCAACCAAGAGGTAAAAGAAGGGCCCACTGAGAGGCAGGTGGCAAACCTATTGTTTAATGGCTCAATTAACTCACTCATTCCTGAAAATCCCTGTCAAGACTAGAGTGATCCTGCTTCAGGTGGTCCACCTCATTGGCTAGAGTAATCAGCTCTCTAGCACATTGGATGCAGGGATTCCCTGGAAGTCTAGGAAATCAGACATCTTCCTCAATAAACCCAGATAGATTAGCAGCAGTTGCCACCATTTTGCGTAAGGCATCAACCTCTTGCTGTAACTCAGCCACTTGAGCCGTCAAAACAAGCATATGGGGATGGGGATGAGGTGCTTCAGTAGGGCAATCTTGACTGCAGGTAGATGCTCAAAGCTCTCAAATGGCATCCCATAGCCTCTGTTCTCAATCTACCAAATTGTCAGATGGGAGGGAAGGTGGAACATCTGGCTTGGGCGTAGACAATTCATTCACTTGAGTTTGGAGCTTGGTAATGGCAGCGGCAGTAGCAACTCATCCTGATCAAAACTTTCACCAAGCTTACAAATGCCTTTAGCAGCAAGGTCTGATACTTGTTTTAGTTGACAAAATGAGTAAGCACTGAACTAATTGAGATGTTGCACCAGTTGTTTGAAATCAGTGAGATAGGCATTCAGGGTGGAGTATACTTGGGTTTACCAGGGCTGTTCCAATTGGTGAAACTTGTGTAGACGCTCCCTTACGTATTTGGGGATAGACTGGCGCATTTGCTCAATGGAATTAACCAAGCAAGTTTGGGAAGTGACAGAGCCATGTTGATTATCTGACACCAAGGAAAAAAGTAAGTAAATCCACTGTTGATAGGTAGCAAACTGATTCCAGTGATGAGTGACAGCTACTTGTAGAGACAAAATCTCCTGAACGTGGAGCCCTAACACCATCTGATGGTGAGCTAAGGCAGGTTGTACAAAGGATGAAAATAGGTGTTCATCAGGGCCACAATCAATTTGTAGTATTCTTCTTGACTGAACTGTAGCTGGAGGCAAGGGATGGCTCAACTGCGGGCTAACCCAAGGGCTACTGCCATGACTTGTTCCAAGTCAGGGGTACCCAAAGGGTAGGCCACTAGGCGGGGACTATTCCCAAGGTTCAGCACAGTAGGGATGATAGGTAGGTCTGTGATGTCTTCCTTGATAGGAGGGCTGGTGATTTAAGGTGAACTTGGCTCTTGTATAGGAGAAGGCAAAGGACCTGAAAATGAGGTTGCAAAAGGGATAACTGAGGGGCTTACAGCCCCTGTAGTGAGCACCATTTTTGTTGTGTTCTGAGGCGCAGCACAGACACAGAACGGGAAATCCTAACCTTAGGATTGGATTTGTACTAATTCTTGGTTAGAATGACAGGGAAGGCTATGTAATTACCTTGTGGCCCTGATTGAATAATATCTGCTAGACGTGGCTAGAGAGGCGCCAAAGTACGTGAAGACACAAAGACAAAAATGTTAATAGACCTTAATTTTTATTGGTGAAAGTGAAAAATGGAATATATACTGTGTAGCTTTACCACAAAACAGTACATGGACGGTAGGATCACTTGCTACAAGCATTAGTGGGGTAAGTGAGTTGTGCAGAAAGAGGAAACTGAACAATTAAATTTCCCAATTTGAATCCAGATTTATTTTAATGGGAAAAAGCAAAAGAGAGAGATTTGTCCTCAAAATAACCCATTGAAGGCAAAAACAAAACATGGTGAATGGCAGCATTCACAACATATCTACAGCCCCATGAATTTTCTGACTTCTCACTTTTTCAGCTGAACTACTCCCTTACAGTAGGCTTGTTTTATCTTATTGGTAAGGCTGGTGGTGTCCCACTTGACTGTGGGCATTCCCAGTTGCATCCCTGAATTGGTCCATGGGTCCAATGTTTTTTGAGATACAATGTGTCCTGGTTGCTGATTCTAAAATCCTCTTGTAGCAGCCAATAATGAAGGTACATCATCTCAATTGTATCTACTTATAGATGTAGGGGTTTAATATTTTAAAGATAAGAGTGAGAAGCATAGTGTCAACATTGACCAAGACCTCTTGATTTATGACTGGTGCTTGTTGCCGTCCAGCAAGGTATTTGCATGATGCTGTATATCTGTTTGATCCTTTGTAAAGTGATACTCACCAAAATTAGTTAGAAGGTCTCTTTTTAGTGTAGCTTGGGGCTTATTTAAAGATGATCCAGATGACCTTGGTCTTTTAGTGTATTCATATGGTGAACCAGGAAGTTACAGGGCCAACTAGATGGCTTGAAGTGGTGGTAACACACATATGTTATTATGAATTATAGATCTAGAGACAAGTTTCTGTGCAGTTCAACCAGATTTCAATATCTGATTACTTTGCATCACCTATGAAGATGTCCAGATGTAAGTTCAGAATTTTTCAGGATGTAAAACTGATTAGGTGAGATGCTAGAGTTATGATGACCTAGGTGAAGTGTATTGTAAACACTAAGCAATACAGGGGTTTCTTGATAACTAATGTAACCTTCTGGGATACCCCCATTGATAATGGGTGAAAAGGGTCCTCTGGAAGGGTTAGTCATTTAGACCCTACTATTTTATTTCTTGGGGGAACTGTCACGGCCCATACCAGAGTCTGACTGGACTCCCACAGGGGAGGTAGGCCGGGCCTGGAAGGCCATGTACACAATAGGTGTAATGCGGACCAGGTAGTTGAGAGCAGTGGATAGGGGGCGCCAACTCCCAATATGGGGCACAACTTGGTTGGCCAGCCCCAATAATGTGATGTAGACAGACCTTAACTTACTGAAGTCCTGGGCAGGAGGCGCTTTGGGAAGGGGAGGAGCAGTAGGAATCTCCTTCATAGTAGGTGGCAGATCCAGATGGTGGGGGTGGAAGTACTCCAAGTCAAGAGTGCAGCATGGTTTGACTGGAGCAGTAGGAGTGTAACCAGGTGGATAAGGATATGCAGGTTTGTATTGCAATGCAGATTCAAAAATAGATGCAAAGAGAATAATTAAGTTTGAGCAAAAAATAGATAATTTCTGCAATAAGATAATGATTTATGGGTATAAACTTGCTTTATTAAGATTTCAACAGTGAGGAGGGCTTCTCCCCCTCACTGCTTATACTTAATGAAGATTCTGTGGCCTTTTGTGCCACCAGAGAACTGATGGCATCAATTTGAGTTGAATTTACAATTTTTACTATAATTTTTGTACTTGGGCAAGGGGGTGAGAGCTCATTGGTTACTATAGCATGATTCTTTCTTGAACTGTAGCATGTTGAGGTGCCACAGTTATTTATAGAACCTGCAAGTGATTGAGCGCCTTACCACGCAATCAAACAATTGTGTTCCCAATTTACCATTTCCCAATATGTAAGTGGCCCAAATTCAATAATAGGCTCAAATCCTGGGCCATTTTCTAGTTGAAAGAGGGGTTTTCTTGCCCTGGAAGATACTTTATGGGGTTTCCCACGCTGTGGGTTTTCTCAACTCTAGGGAGGCCAGCTGACTGTCCAGGGCAATCTGGGCCCTGACATCATCCCTTATCTTAGTTGAGATTACAGAGCATGACTCTTTATTTCAAGACTTATGTTCCTTCAGTAGGGTGGTGGAATTCTCAAGGTTGGATTCTGGTTCACAAGTGTTCTCTTCATGGGGGTATCCTTTCCATTTGATCAGGAAGTGAGGTTTTTGGTATCAGAGTTTGTGTCCTAGGATGGCTTCAACCTTGTTTTCTGTGAAGCTTCCTACTTTGATGGGTGGGGGAGCCTCTCTCACTATCTGGTGCAGGAGAGAAAATCCTTTCTTTTTTGATAACAGGGAGCGGTGGAATACATTGTGAATCTTCCATCCAGGGGGAAGCTCTAGTTGATAGGCTATGGTACCAATGCATTGTAAGACTTTGTAAGGGCCTGTTTGTTGGGGGCTCAAACTAGCGCAAGGGGCAGTGGTCTTGATGTTCTTTGCTCTGAGGTACACAAGGTCTCCTACTTTAATTGGGGGACCAGGGCTTTATTTCTTGTCAGCAAAGTCCTTTTATACTTGTGCTGCTCTCCTCATGTTCTTGGCACATTCTTCTTGGCACATGTGGATGTTGCTGGCCCAGTCTTGTCCTTTAGGGTTGTTGGCTTCCTCTGTGGGGGGGCATCTCATGTGGGGTTGAATGTGTAGTTGGCTTTGAAGGGGGACATACTAGTGGAGCTGTGGTCTTAGTTGTTGGTCGCAAACTGAGCCATATGGTAGGTGGTTTACACAATTGTTCTGTTCTGAGTTAACATAGCATTGTAAGTACTGTTTGAGGACCAGGTTTACTCTCTTGGTTTTCCCATTTCTCTGGGGGTGATATTCAGTAGACAACAATCTTTTTATTCCCAAGTCCTTTAGTATTTGGGCCCAAAACTTGGAGGTAAATTGTGGGCCTCTTTCTGAGACCACTTCTTGTGGGAGTCTGTGGTTCATGAATACTTGGTTCCGGAATAGAGTGGCAGTTTCCTTTGCTGTTACTTTGGTTGTTGTTGGAATGAATTGTGCCATCTTGGTGAAACAGTCAACAATTACAAGGATGGCGTTGAATCCTGTTGAATTAGGTAGCTCCAAAATGTAGTCCATGGAAACTGACTTCCAAGGGCCTTCTGCAATCTGAAGAGGTTGTAGTAATCCTTCTGGCTTTCCTTGCTTAGGCTTGGTAGGTCCACATGTCTTGCAATCACTGAGGCATCCTTTAATTTCTGGCTTCATCCTGGGCCACATGTAGGTTCTCTGGACTTCTTTGAGTGTCTTTGTACGCCCAGGGTGTCCTGATATGGGGGAGTTGTGGTATTACTTCAGTATCTCTAAGTACAGTGGACCTTCTGGTATGTAGGTGCGTCTGTGTAGCTGCAGGATGTTTACATGTAAGGAGTAACCTGTTTGGTAGTATTGATTGTTTATATCTTTCTTTAAGTCTTTCATGATAGAGATTCAGTGCTGGTCTACTGTCTGAGCTAGTTGGGTTCCTTCTCTTCTACTGGCTAGCCCCAATAATAGGAGCATTGGCTCAATCATATTTGGGGACAGCAAGGACTTAGTGTTGAATTCTTCAATCTCTTTAGCACTAGGAAAAAGGTCAGCTCTTTGGCTTAGAGCATCTGGTACAATGTTGATCTTACCAGGCTTGTAGCTGATTGATAAGTTGTGATCTACTAGGAATAGGGCCCATCTAGCTTGTTGCTGATTCAGTTGTTGCAGTTTGAAGAAGTATGTCAGGTTCTTGTGATTGGTCATGATTCTCACTGGGTGAGTTGGCATCACACAGTATCTTCTCCAATGTTTCAAGGACTGGATGATAGCAAGCATCTCTTTGTTTTAGATGGGGTAGTTCAACTCAGGCAGAGTGAACTTCCTCAAGTAGTAAGCTATAGGGTGCAGCTTACTATTGTGCCCCTCCTAAAGCAAGACCCCTCCCAATGAAAAGTCAGAGGTGTTTGTTTCCACAATGAAGGGCTTATTGTAAACTGGCATTGCCAAGACAGGGGCGGAAATAAAGGTGCTCTTTAGCAACTCAAAGGCAGATCTGGCGGTGTCATCCCACACAAAGGGATGTTTCTCAGAGGTAAGGCGGGTCAAGGGCAAGCAGATAGAAGAAAGATTTTGGACAAATTCCCAACAGAAGTTTGCCAAGCCCAGGAAACTTCTGACCTCCTTGAGGTTCTTAGGTTCAGGCCATGATTTTACAGCCTCTATTTTATCAGGTGTCATTGAAAAACCTCCTTTCAGTACATTTTACCCCAGGAACTCTACTGCCTCTTGGAATAACTCACATTTCTGGAGTTCAACAAAGAGTCTGTGTTTCTTGAAGCGGTGTAGGACAGCTTGAAGGTGTTCAACATGTTTCTCAGGGGTGCAACTGTGAATGAGGATTTCATCTATGTAGGCTACACAACACTGGTCCTTGAGTCCTCCCAAGACCACGTCCATCATAGTTTAAAAGGTGCTGGGCGCTTTGCACAGCCCAAATGGCATAACCAAGTATTTGAAGAGACCTTGCCTAGTCTTGAAGGTGGTCTTCCATTTGTCGCCAGGCCTGATCTGGATCTGGTTAAAGGTATCCCTCAAATCAACCTTTAAGAAGATGTTGGCTCCTGAAAGCTGGTCTGGAGAGGTCTTCAGCATTGGGTATAGGGTATCTGTTTTTCACTGTGATAGCTGTTTAGGTCCTGGTAGTTGACACAAGGACGTAGGTTGTTGCCCTTCTTTTTAACAAACAATAAAGGGGACAAACAAGGAGATTTGGAGACACGTATATATCCCTTCTACCAACTTTGGAAAGAGGAGATTTGGCTAGTTCACTTTTAGGGAAGAAAGTATTGGTTCCTTGTTTGAAGACTAAGGACGTCAATACACAGTTACTAATTTCAAAATACCTTTTTCTTATCTAGGCAGACCAAAACACAGTCTTACTATCTATAAACACAGATAAACCTTAAGGAAGAGTATAATTAAAGAGAGCAAGAGTTGAATCTTTATTATTGTTAGAAAAATATCCTTTTATAGGATTGTTATCTCATGGGTAATTGACCCAAGAATCCTAGGGCCAGACTGGCCTAAGTATTAGGGGTTTACTGAATAGTGTTTCCCCAAAAGGCATCTTGCCCAATGCTTCATTGTGGAGTTATTGTTATTGCATTCTTTCTGCTCCTGATCTTATCCTAAGGCAAGCGTGATACCAGCTACAATGCCAAGCTGCTATTGTGGCTTTCTTCCTGAAAACCAGTCCATCCATCCCATGTTCTATGGGTGGGATCTACTCCATTGCAGATTATAATAAAATAACATATGAAAAATAGATCAAGGAGTTTTTGGGATTCAACCACAGCCAATGTAGGCAGAACTGGGTTAAACCATAGACTAACCGCTATTGTGGTTATGATAATTGGGATGAGCACCTGAAAGTACATTATCAGCCAAGTTTTCAGCTCATATGGAGCACTTGGATATTTTAGGGTTGTGCCACTGCACAGCTGGATTGATCAAAGGTGGATACTTGATTCAGATTGGATTAAAGGCAGATTAGTCCATTGATTTTGGGTCAGGAAAAATCATTCTTAATTCTTGAAGTGGTTTGGCCTTAGTGCCACCAAATTTTGCTGGTGCATTAGTGTCCAAGCCAAACATCAATTTATTCTGAGTATCTTTCCAGATTCCAATCAATAAGATTGATGGCTGAATTTTCAAATCAAAAATCCAGGGATTTCACATTTTTCCCCCACTTGACTTGACAATACAGTAAGAAGAAAAACTGGAAGACAACTGCAGTGTTATTAGCAAGACGTAAAGCACCACTTCAGATGCCAGAGCGCTCGAAAAAGAGTATATGAAGACTTTGGATGATGTTTAGCTAAGGAGATACTTGGCGCAGAAGTCCTCTACTTGCCAAAAAAATAATCACCCAATAATTTGGTGAGCAAGAGGAAATCATGTCTAGGATATCTGTTGCTCCTAAGTTTGATGCCATGTCAGTTGGTACAGTGGAGTCCTTAGATATTTACACCACGGCAGGTTGGTCTTATCTAGAGGGTCTGAGTCTTGAGCTAGGTGAACACATGAATGTGATTCAAGAACCAGAAAACTCCTGATGGTCTTTCTTTGAGGTCTCATCTGACGTTTTGACTTCTGGTAATGATTTGTAGCAGCAGTCTAATTTTGAGAAGTTGGCTGTACCGGCACAATCTTTTCAAAATATGTCAGGTATCCTGCAGGAGTTATTCTTTTAAGTTTTGAAATTGCATCAAGAAATGAAATGTACCAACTTGGTTAAGAAAAGGTTCTACTTATTGTCATGGTTATGACTATGATTGTCTATCTAACTATGTAGTTAGTGAGTTAGACGCCGCAATGGTCTTGGCCAATTTTATGACTGATGTTCCAGAAAAACTTGTTGTCTTTGAATTTTGCAAGTTAGGTGATTATGAGCTGGAGCCTGGAAGTTTTCACCATCCCTGATTTTAAACGTACCCTTCAGGTAAGTTCTAAGGATAATTGAGAATTTCAGGTCAGGGTGACATTTGGCAATGTAAGTTCAAATATTCACCTTGGTGATTATGGTGTTGTGGTGGCCCAAATGGCATTGTTGGGAGCTCATGTAATGTTTACTAAGAATATTGTCCCTTGCTTTACTTTATCTGACATGAATTGCTGTCTTGATGAGGCTTGTTATCAACTTTTCATAGTAAGAGTAGAATTTCCCCCAAATGTATGACAATATGGAGGATTTTCTGGTGGATTTCCTTATTTTGGCTGTGTGCTATACTCCTATCTCTGGATTGGGTTGTCTTTTGGATACTTGTTTTTGGATTGAACTTCCTATCATGTGTTGGAGCTCCTTGGATCATTACAAGCAGTTTATGTGGGCTTGCTGTATCCTGGTTATGGCAACTATTTGGTGTGAGCTTGACACTGGTTTGGCCATTAGTTCACGTCAGCGTAGAGCAGATGCTCCTGTAGACATGGTTGAAGAAGACAAAAAATATGTTCCATACCAGACACAACCCATAGCTATAAGCAAACATGTGACCTGTAGTTCTAGTCAGCATTATGCCTGTTGTGGGAAAAGAATTTCTGTAGAGGTTCCTCTTAGACGTATTCCTCAAACTGTGACTAAGGATATCAGTGATCATAACTTGATAATTGAGGAAGAGGTTGATGAGAGTGAAAAGAACAATGAGGCAGAAGAAGGTAGTCCCTCAGAAAATTTATATCAGTAGCGCAACTGTTGGGCAATATTCTTGATATTCCATGCTTATTTAAAATAAGCAGGATTTAAAAATATATAAACATATGATAGAAATGAATTTTAATTAAATCAGGCAAAGTGGTCTCAAGTATTTAGCATGTACTATGTTGATTATTGCCTTTGTGTCTATATTCTTAATTGTTAAAGCCTGTGTGGATGTCTTCTCAATAATCTCAAAAGGACCAATCCACAATGTTGTTAACTTGTGGGCTCTTCCAAACCCATGAGTATTGCAGTATGCTACAATGTTGCCAACCTTATACTCGATTGGTGCTGGCCTGGTAGTATCTGCACTGTCTTTGCTTGAAATTTTCTTTGAAACAGTATTATAATACGCTAGGGTCTGCAACTTCACAAGGGTATCAGCTAATTGCATCAAATACATTGTTGGATCCACCTTGCTAATACCATCTACAAGGGAATACAGAATGGGTGGCAAGGCAGGCTGGGAGCTGTACAGAAGGCTAAAGGGAGAATGACATGTACTTGAGTGTTTTGAGATGTTGTAGGCAAAAGAAGCTGCCCCCAAGAAAGAAGAGCATTGTGAGGTTTTATGGGTAGCCAGCTTTTGGATTATTTGCACCAAAGTGCTGTTAACTTGTTCCACTAATCTGTTAGTTTCTGGATGATAGGGCGTTGATAATACTCCTCTGATTGCCATGAGTTCATTAAGCCTTGGAATGACGTAAGAAGTGAAATTTGTCCCATTATTGGTTAGGATAAATTGAGGACAGCCATGCCAGTGGATAATGTGCTCCAAAATAAATTTGGCAGTAGAAAAGGCGCCAAGATCTTGGAGAGCTTTGGTTTCCACCCATCTGGTTAGGTGATCAATTGCAACAATAATGTATTGGGTATTAAGGCTGCTTGCTGGAAGAGGGCCCACTATATCAATTGAGACAGTGTGCCAAGCAAAGTTTGGCTTCACCAAGTTGTAGCAGAGCTTCTTGTTGAGGGGTTGGTTGAGTTGGCATTCTATGCAAGTGCCAAGGATATTGTTTGTGTCAAACTGCATTGACTTCCAGAAGTATAATTCCTTGAGCTGCAACATAGTCTTCATCAGGCCAGTGTGGCCTAATTCCTGATGCGCTTTAACAATAAGGTCTGTTCTTTTGGAGGGCTCTGGAAAGGTAGACTTCTTGCCATCCTTAATTTTGAAAAATTTACTGTCTTCTGTAATACAGTCTTGGCTGAGAATTTCAAGATGTTTTTGTACTTTGGGCAGTTTGTCCTTAAAATCTTTGAGTTGCATCTTGTCAAACAGTTGGTCAGCCATTGGAAGCACAGCGTTAATCATTGGTAAGTGTGACAGTCCATCAGCGTTTTGATGTGCCACACTGGCTCTATGATGTATCTTGTAATCATAAGCTTGAAGTTTCAGGGCCAATCTAGTAAGGAAACCCTTGGGCTCTTTGAGGTTGTGTAATTGTTGCAAGGAGGAGTGATCTGTTATGACCTTGAAATGTGTGCCATGGAGATAAATGCAGAATTTTTTGCATGCATGAATAACTGCAAGGCATTCCTTTTCTGTAACGGTGTAATTGTGTTCATGAATATCCATGGTTCTGCTAGTATAGTCCACTGGGTGATCATTGCCATTTTACATTAAGTTGTGAGAGAACAGCTCCTCTGCGGCAAGAGATGCATCTGGTTTGGACAATAAACTCTTTACCAAAGTCTGGATAGTGCAATACCAGTGTGGTTGCTAGTAATTGCTTAAGCTTTTCAAAAGCTATATGGCACTCCTCTGCCCAGAAAAACTTAGAATCAGTCTTAAGTAAGTGAAAGAGTGGTCCAGTGGTCTTAGAGAAATTTGGAATAAATTGCCGGTAGTATCCAACCATTCCAAGGAAAACTTGCACATCTCTCATGCTTTTGGGTGGTGGCATTTTCACCATTACGTCTACCTTGGGCTTCTGAGGGCTTAGACCTTTGGCATCTATTATAAATCCAAGATACTCTAACTTCTCCTTAAAGAGACTGGCATTTACGCGGCTTGATTTTCAGATTGGCGTCAGCAAGGCGTTTGAATACTGATTCCAAGTGCTCAAGGTGCTGACCAAATGTTTTTGAGAAGACATTAATATCATCAAGATAAACTAACACATATGATAACTTGAGATTGCTAAGAATAGAATCCATTGCTTGTTGAAAAGTAGCTGGAGCAGTTGCATAGTCCTTGTGGCATTCTGGTGGGTTGATATAATCCTTGTGAAGTTATAATAGTGCACTTTTCCTGGTCTTCAGGAGGGAGATCAATCTGCCAGTATCCACTGATGAGATTCAATTGCAGAAAAGTACTTTGCACCACCAAGTTGGTCTAATATGTCATCAATATGAGGCAGGGGATATGAATCTTTCTTGGTAATAAGGTTTAGTCTCCTATAGTCAATGACCACTCTGTTTGAGCCGTCTTTCTTTTTTACAATAAGAATTGGTGATGCCCAAGGGCTGCAGCTGGGGACTAACATGCCTGTTTTTAAGAGTTTTGTTACTTCTTTTATAGCCACTTCATCAGCTTCTTTGGATCTCCTTATGGGTCTCATCTGTATGGGCAGCGTGTCTCCAGTATCAATGTGATGCTGAACATTTCTTGCGCGGCCCAAGTCAAAGTTGTCCTTGGCAAAGATAGACTTGTATTTCTCAAATAGCTCCATTATAGTTATCTTGTTCTGAAGTAGATAATCTCACAAGGGTTTCTTGAGGAATAACTGGGCACACTGGTGGTTTGGTATCAGGTAGTCCCATGTCAGCTAGACTTCCAAAATTCTCAAATTTGGCAATTTCCTCAGAGGGCAAAAGATGGAGAAATGCAATGACCTGTCCCTTTTTGACATGAATTGTATCAGCAGTGAGGTTAGCTGCTAACACTTGGATTTCCTTGTGACCCAGGATGACTATTCCCAGGCATATTAATGGTTCTAGACAAGATCTTTGGTGTGGCTGCTCAATCTCGCCATATAACCCTTCAGGAATTTTGAGAGTCAATTTGGTCTCAAGAATATGCTGGTCACCCGGCTTTATCTCATAAGTCTTGTAGGCTCTCAAGGGAATTCCTTTGTTTTCCTCAATCTGGGTAGGCAGCACCAAAATCTTTTTTCCACTTTGGTAAAACTGCACTGGTATGATGCCATCCTGATACGCAATATTTATGTAGTTGCACCTTTTAGTCTCAGGAATTATACCATCCAGCGTGTAGTATATGGGTAACTTCTGACCTAAGATTTCCAAGACATTTTCTTGAAAGTCAATTTTGGCACCAAAGTTTTGCATGAATTGAGTGCCTATGAGGATGTCAAAATCCTTGTGAGGAAATACAATTGCAAGAGAGAGACTGCAAGAGATCCAAATTGTAATGGCAGCGCACTGTACATTCCTTGGGAAACAGTGGGTACTAGTCCTGCATTGCCATATTGTTTACAATAGTCTACATTGGGCGCTATTTTCAGTTGTTTAACCAAAGTAGTGGACACTATATTGACCAGAGCGCTGCTGTCAATTATGGCTTGGACCTTGACTTTGTTGACCAAAATATTGCAATATGTGCAATCAGAATAGGTAGAATTTTTGTTTACTAAGTGGATCAAAGGATTATTTGATGCTTCAACAAACTGCATCAAAGAGTCAATAACACTGGGGTAGTGACTTGCCATTTCTTTGAAAGGCAGCGCAATACTGACATTCTCCAAACAGGGGGTATCTTCAGATTGGAGAGGTTCACCTGAATTCATCTCCATAATTTGCTGTGAGTATGGTTGGGCTACTATGGTGTCTCCCTCTTCTTCCAAGGCTGCTCTTTGACTTTGGGTTAAGACGGCACAAACATCATTTGAAACAACTTGGTGAAGAGGATTGATGGGCTCATCCTTGACAAATAACTCAGTAGTGATCATTTCAGTTTTCTCAAGGCATGGTGGGCTAGGGTTGGCTGGCGCAGCCATTTCAACATTGTTGCAGAGCACTGGCAGGGAGACTAGCATAACCAGTTTATCAGGAGGGATGTTGATTTCAAGCTCAGTAGAATATCCCTCTTCTACTGAGCTTGGTCTTTTCCCTGCTCCTTGGCAGGGACGTAGACCACATGTACCTTCCGTCTCATTAGGGCATTTTGTGGCATAATGTCCCTTATTTTGACAGTGGTAGCAAGTGATATCTGTGAGAGGAATTTGTCTCTCTTGAGTTTGGCGTGTTTTGGTACTTCCAGCTGCCAGTGTGCTAGTGTTGGCAGGACAGTTATATCTGGGCTTTTCTTTGTTGGGTGCATTGTGGGTTGCTTCTAAATGGCAGAGATAGTCCAACATTTGCACCATGGTAAACTCTTGACCCAGAAAGAGGTTCAATGCCCAATAAAGTTCCTGATAAGGTTTTACAGCGTTCTTCATTGCTAACTTGGTGTTGTGTTCCACCATTACACTGGCTCCCAGGAGGACTTGGGCTTTGTGATAAAATTGGTCAGCAAACTCAGAAAGCGTCTCATTGGTCTTGAACTCAATATTAGAAAAGAGATCCTTGTGTTCTATCATGCAAACAGTACTCCCAAATTTTCTCAGAATGGCACTTCTGGTGTCTTGGTAGGTAATATTGCCAGCAGGAAGACTTGGCATTATTATATCTCTACTCATAGGGTCAAGTAAATTAATAATTAGGTATGCCTTTTTGGTGTCTGGCGCTCCTACTGCTGCCATCTTGTATAGTCTCAAAAAGATGTGCACATTCCCTTGGCAATCAAACTTTGGAAGTACACCAACTTTGAATCTATTGCCAGCGCTTTGAAGAGGTGGAGTTTGCAAGGAAATTTGGGAAGGACAGATTACTACACTGTGCGTTTTGAGGAGGAGCCTGTCTGCTAGCACTTGGATTGGATGGCATTGCCATCATGATATTTGGGATGGTACACTGTTCTGCCATGGGTGTACTGGCAGAAGTAGATTTGTAGCCCAGTTCACTTTGAAATATCTCTGGAGGGTTATAGTTCATATAGCTTGGCTTGTCCTCCAGGCTTTGGATGTGGTCCATGATGGAGCTTTCTCATCTGGCTCAATTAGCCTTGTATTAATGAAATTTTCAAATCTCCTCTTGGGCTATTTCAAGAGCGGACTGGTAATCATTGATCTGTTGTTGTTGTAAATCCACTTGATTCTGTAACTCAGCAATTTGACCAAACAATTTGTTTTTAGAATTCATGACATCATCCACATCAGTCTGAAGGGCAGTAATGTGGATTTGTTGACCATCAAACATGGCCAAAGTGGTGACGTGGCTAATAGCAGTTTGTAGTATTTCAACTTTGTCTTATATTTCCCTTATTTTGTGTGAAGTTGGACCAATTACAGGAGTGGAAGATGCGGCTGTGGAATCTTCAAACTGGCAACAGTGACAGTTTACTGCTTCAATCCATTCAGTGGTCAGGCTGTGGTCCCAAAGGTTGGTTCCAATGATCTCCAGGGAGGTTTTCATCCAATTTGCCAGTCAGGGCTTCTGGTCTGGACTGAGTCCAACCCAAATTATGTTGGTTAGCCATAATAGCCTCACAGGCTTCAGTGAAAGAGATCTCTAACCGGCAGAGCAGTTTGGCGTAATTACTTGATGCATTCTCTGCATGTATAGCAAGGTCTTGCAATACAATTTTTTGGCAAGAGATAACCATTTTGGAAGTACAAGTTGTGGGCAAAAGGAATTTTTCAATGTATTCCTTGATGTATGTAAGGTCCAGATTCTGGCTCATAAATGTTGTCATAGGTGATTGCTCTGAGGTGTTTGTATTCCAGGAAGAGGTCATCTTGATTATGGGCTCAATAAAACAGAGAGCAGGTGAGTGTCCACATTACCAGTTGGACTGGCTTGGTAGCCATATAGGAGGGACTGAGAAACCTGTGCCACTCTGTTGTGGGGTAGAGTTAATGAAGCTTGGTATAGTACCATAGCATGATTGCTAATGGTAATACCCTCAACGGAAGGAGTCATAGATTCCACTGGGGCAGCCACATTGGAAAAGGAACTGGAGGTACAGCAAATGGGCTGGGGGGCCAGTGTGGTATCCATAGGCTCTTGGGACATTTTGCTGTTTTAAGGAGGGGTACATGTATTGATTTGTACCCCCTGTAGTGAGCACCAAATATTGACTTTGGAAAGAGGATATTTGGTTGGTTTGCTTTTAGGGAAGAAAGTATTGGTTCCTTGTTTGAAGACTAAGGACGTCAATAAACAGTTACTAACTTCAAAATACCTTTTTCTTATCTAGGCAGACCAAAACACAGTCTTAATATCTATAAACGCAGATAAACCTTAAGGAAGAGTATAATTGAAGAGAGCAAGAAGTGAATCTTTATTATTATTAGAAAAATATCCTTTTATAGGATTGTTATCTCATGGGTAATTGACCCAAGAATCCTAGGGCCAGACTGGCCTAAGTATTAGGGTTTTACTGAATAGTGTTTCCCTAAAAGGCATCTTGCCCAATGCTCCATTGTGGAGTTATTGTTATTGCATCCTTTCTGCTCCTGATCTTATCCTAAGGCAAGCGTGATGCCAGCTGCAATGCCAAGCTGCTATTGTGGCTTTCTTCCTGAAAACCTAGTCCATCCATTCCATGTTCTATGGGTGGAATCTACTCCATTTCAGATTATAATAAAATAACATATGAAAAATATATCAAGGAGTTTTTGGGATTCAACCCCAGCCAATGTAGGCAGAACTGGGTTAAACCTTAGACTAACCACTATTGTGGCTAATGATAATTGGGATGAGCACCTGAAAGTGCATTATCAGCCAAGTTTTCAGCTCCCATGGAGCACTTGGATATTTTAGGGTTGTGCCGCCGCACCGCTGGATTGATCAAAGGTGGATACTTGATTCAGATTGGATTAAAGGCGGATGAGTCCATTGATTTTGGGTCAGGAAAGATCATTCTTAATTCTTGAAGCGGTTCGGCCTTAGCGCCACCAAATTTTGCCAGTGCATCAGTGTCCAAGCCAAACATCAATTTATTCTGAGTATCTTTCCAGATTCCAATCAATAAGATTGATGGCTGAATTTTCAAGTCAAAAAGACAGGGATTTCAAACCTCCTTTAGCATCTTGTCCAAGTACTCTCTTAAAGGCAGCTTGTTCCTTCATGTTACAACTATAGACAGGTCCATGCTTAGGTTGGGTTCTGGGGAGGAGGTCAATGGCGTGGTTGAACTGGCTGTGTTTAGGCAAGGTGGTGGCTTATTCTTCTTCTTCTGAGAAGACAGACTCCCAAGGCTTCAAAAATTTTGGGATCTCAGCTTTGCAGGATTCCATGGTGGTGTTGTTTAGCTCTGGGGTCTGCTGAGGGTTCAAGCAGGGAACCTCTAAGGTTTGGCTCTCATGAGTGACAGTCACCTGATGGTTCTTATAGTCCAAGTTTAATTGGTGGTCAACCCACCATTCAAACCCTATCACTAAAGGGTTTGGAAGCTTCTCCATGACGTGGAATCTGGTGGGCAGGAGTCTCTCATTTAACTTCAGGGAGACAACTCTTTGCATTTGTGGGACAGGTCTGTTGTCTTGTTGCCCAAGGTTACCAGTTGGGAGTTTCCCTGGATTGGTACATCCAGTTTCTCAGCTAGGCTATGTTACATGTAATTAAGGGTTGCTCCACTGTCTAGGAGGGCTAAAGTGTTCCCCTCATGGTCATGATAACATAAAGTAGTGTCAATTATAGGATGGGACTGGGAAGCATTGTTTATTGCCAAAATGGTGGCTCCTTGGGTTCCATTGGAGTGGCTAGTGCAGTCCTTGGATAAGTGATCACTCTGGTGGCAATAGAAGCATAACCCACTTCTGATGTGGTGTTGGTACTTCTCTGGGGTCATGTTCAGACGGGGCCTACTAGCACCAGGGGTTTGGTTGTTCCCAGGCTGACCAGTGTGGTATTCTTGTGGGTGGCTGAAGTCCATGCCTCTGAAAATAGCCTGGAGCTTATCTTTGGGGAGGTCACATTGGTGGTGTCTCATTAGGCTGGCATGGTGTGGGTTCAGACTGTTTCTGAAGTGCAATCCTGAGATGCTGTCAGGAATCTTGGCTGCCTCTGCCAGGCGTAGGAATTGTTGTATGTAGGTCTTCAGGTTGTCCCTTCCTTGGGTAAGGCGGATGAGACCCATGTAGGCTTAGATCTTGGCCCCAGCAGGGGTGGTTGTAGAGTTCATTTTCTCCAGGAATTGGTTGTAGGAGAGCATGAGGTCTGGGTCTTCCTCCAGGCTGGTCAGGAAGGTTTCTCTGGCATCATCCTTCAGTTGGGCGGCCACCATCACAACTTTCTGAGCTTTGTCTCTGACGCTCTTGGGGTGGGTACAGAACAAGGTGTTTATCATGATTATTCCTTTTCTGAAGCCAGCCAAGTCCATTTTTGGCAGGTCAGGAAAGGTTGTAGGGCAGCAGTATTCTGGTTCAAGGTGGAGATGGTCACAGTCTGGACCTGGGATGGCTTGGCAACAATTTCTTCTTGGTATTTGTTCTTTTCTTGTTTCTTGGTCAAATACTGTCTTAGGTAGTAAGCTGAGGTCAAAAATAAAAAGCGTAAAAGATGCTCTTATAATCAAAGAAAAATAGGGGCCCAGGGTTACTAATTTAGATATGGTTTACATACTGTCACTGCCCATACCTGAGCCCAAATGGACTCTCACAGGGGAGGCAGGCCAGGCCTGGAAGGCCATGTACACAATAGGCGCAATGCAGACCAGGTAGTTGAGAGCAGTGACTAGGGGGCACCAACTCCCAGTATGGGACACAGATTGGTCAGCCAGCCCCAATACTGTGATGTAGACAAACCTTAACTTACTGAAGTCCTGGGCAGGAGGCGCATTAGGAAGGGGAGGAGCAGTAGGAATCTCCTTCATAGTAGGTGGCAGATCCAGATGGTGGGGGTGGAAGTACTCCAAGTCAAGAGTGTGGTGTGGTTGGACTGGAGCAGCAGGAGTGTAACCAGGTGGATAAGGATATGCAGGTTTGTATTGTGATGTGGATTCACAAATAGATGCAAAGAGAATAATTAAGTTTGAGCAAAAAATAGATAAAATCTTCTGCAATAAGATAATGATTTATGGGTATAAACTTGCTTTATTAAGATTTCAACAGTGAGGAGGGCTTCTCCACCTCACTGCTTATACTTACTGAAGATTATGTGGCCTTTTGTGCCACCAGAGAACTGATGGCATTAATTTGAGTTGAATTTACAATTTTTACCAGAATTAGCGTACTTGGGCAAGGGGGTGAGAGCTCATTGGTTGCTATAACATGATCCTTTCTTGAATTGCAGCATGCCAAGGTGCCACAGTTATTTATAGAAGCCTGACAAGTGATTGAGTGCCTGATTGCACAATCATGTTCCCAATGTACTATTTCCTGATAGGTAAGTGGCCCAAATTCGATAATAGGCTCAAAGCCAGGGATTTGAGGCTTGTGTGCCTCTCAAATCCTGGGCCATTTGCTAGTTAAAAGGGGGGTTTTCTTGCCCTGGAAGATACTTTGTGGGGTTTCCAAGCGGTGGGTTTTCTCAACTCTAGGGAGGCCAGCTGACTGTCCAGGGCAATCTGGGCCCTGACAAGAACTCTCTTAAGGATGGGCTTTTAATAAAGCCTAAAACTGCTACCACTTTTACAACTGAGCTGAACATAGTTCAGGATTTGAGCCGAGGAAGACAAAGTCCAAGAGGAGAAAAGAAAAACGGATTATGAATAAGATGGGTTTTATAGGGAATAAAAAGGAGTTTTTATAATGTGGTAAGTAGTCATTGGGACACCAAAGGGCTGCATGATGGCATCAATATGAATAGAGATTTTCTGTGCTTCGAATAAGTTGTCAATGGGCTTTTGTTGTAATTGGCCTTGCTTCTTATAAACAAATATGGGTCTCTCTAATGGCATCTGGATTGAGAGGGAGGATAATATTGGATCTGCCGAGGGGTGAATAATTGATTGCCCTCTATAAGCTATAAGATATTTCGATGGGTGATGTGCCAATATTGGTTGCGACGATAGGCCAAAGATTATGTATAAAATCATTTTGGTAAATTGGCTTCAGAGCTTTACACAATAATATTGAAGTTAAGTATCTCACCTTTTTATTGAAGATGTGGAATCCTTGAGTAATTAAGTCTGGGCATAAGTATTTTATTATTAAGAGCTTTTTTGGGATTTATTTCACGTTTAAAGCTATCAGGTGCACTTAAGCCAAAAATATGAAATACTGTTACTAGATATCGTTTTTAATAGTGTTTTCTAGATGTCGTGTTTCTAGATAGAGTGCCTTGCCCTTTTTACACTCTATACTTTAAAAGATATTTAGTATATAATGCGGACAAGAAGTCCAATAAATAAAGGTAATAATATTTTCCTCTTGCATTCCACCTCTCATTAGTATTCCTTTATTAAAGAAGGTACAAGTTTAAAGGCAAAATTGAATCATTTACATTAAAATATCTTAGTCGGGAGTAGGGATGCTTTGGCTCAGACCAGGCTAGCTTCCGGCTCTGGCCGCTACAGTCAAAACGGAAATGTATATATTTGAGCATTTTAAGATAGACATTTGAATGAGCTCCCCAGAGTCAAAGCTGCCTAGGGATTGGCTGAAGCATTAGTCATGAACAAACGCTACCCCAATCCCAATTTAGATTTGCAAGATGTGCTAATGCTTTTGGTAATTTTTTCGATTGTCGTTTATAAAGGAATCTAGGTTTCAGTTGGTTTTGGATGGGAGAAGTTTTATATGTAATTTGACAGCATAGATCAACTATAGAAATTGGCGTAAGTCAGGGGGTTTTTGGGCTCTGTTGGTCGGCTGAAAACCCAGGCAGCTATAGAGAAGTTGTCGTTCTGAGTTTCAATTGGGTTTGAAGGGGTTGGATTTAGTATATCTTTATCTTTTTATAGCAAACAGGGGTATTTAAACTTTGGTTGGGTTATCAATATTTGACTTTAAAGTTGAGATTAAAGATGGTTAGTATTCCTATGATGCTGGATTATGATGTTTTTAAACTTTTGAAAGGTCAAAGTGTTGGTCTGCACATGGTTTACGGGGTTGAAACGGACGTGAGTTATCTGGCCGCATTGCAAAGCTGGCGGTGCGGAGAGAGGGCATTCCGGCATTGCTAGAGAAACTGTTGTATCTGGGAGCCAGTCAGATGTGCATGTTTATAGGCAGGATGGTTGGTTATAACAATGGATGGATTTGGGGGTAGCTTTACTAATAGGAAATATGATGTTTCGTTGGACTTGGGCATTGCACCCCAAAGGTTTCACTATTTTGACGCAATTATTGATGGTCAATGTTAAATAGAAAGGGGTATTGAGAATCCCCTTGTTCAAATGGCTGAATGCAATCTTAGAAGTGTTGCCTTGTTTGGCTTCCACTGAAGGAGTTATTTGAAATGGGATGATGTAATCCATGCCAACGTCGTGACTAACAAAGCCGAGTGGAGATGCATCTTTGGTATAAAGGAGCCTTTGTCTGCTCTAGCATTTCTACCTGTGATGAATACTCCAAGAGATGACTACCAGCTCACGGCTTCTGCCTCGATCCCAGAGCAGCCCAACGTCGAATCCATGATTTCTGATGAGCTCGTCGCCCAAATCCGCACCACCCAGTTTGATGACATGCTGGACAACGGCTTCTCCTTCTTCACCACTTCAAGCGACCATGCTTCGGTCCTGAATACCAGCATCCCTACCCTCAAGTTAACTCTATCCTCGTCCACCACCGTCCCACCTGCGGAATCTCGGATATGACTGCTATTTATTTTATAAAACATGTAATAAATATTCTCTATTTGCAACATGAAACATGACTGGGCTAGACGCCTTTTACACGACAACGCTTCTAAATACCCCAAAATAACTCCATAATAAATGAACACTATAAACAACAAGCCATCATAAACCCCAACAATAAAACATCAGCCCCATAAAATCCAGTTTAAAATCTTCTCCGGCATGGATTACGATCTGCACCAAATATGGACATTTAATTCGGCATAGATTTGAGTATTTGATGTTTATACGCCACCATAAAATCAATACCGAGCCCCAGATCATCCGGCGAAGCGATTTGGCGATCCAATGTCGTATCAGTGTAATACCGATTTACAAATATCAGATATCAGAAGAATATATTCAGCCTACAGGAAAGCAGGTACAGCCACCTATCAGTAACATTAACGCCAGTCAGGAGAAACTCAAGGCAACACCAGTTGAAGAAACTAAACCTAGAATCAAAAACAAGTTACAGAATAAAGAGATGCTTTATTATCAGGAGACAGGCACAACTTGAAGCTCACCGATAAGTGTTATCTTTTATCAGAATGGCTGATAACCAGATCGGCATAACACCAGCTTTGCATTTGGATGGATATCAAATGCTTCAGATCAACCAAAGTCTATGAAGCTTTGTAATTACATTCATGTTAAAAATCCACCTTTTCAAATAAGCATAATTTTCCATACTCTGTATCTTAAGCGCTTACATCACATGCTGAACCAAAGAATATCAATAACAGGCTAAACACTTTTATCACAATTTTGAGGATTGCAACTAGGGCCGTGGTGGATCTGAAACAATACCTACTTTATAAAAAAAGCAGCCATCCATCTCAGATCCAGAAACAATTGTCGTAACTGTGCTGTTTTAGCAGAGTTACAAGGGGGAAATATTGGAAACTAGATCATTATCTTTATTTGGAGATGGGGACTATATAGTTGCTGTGAATCATCTTAAGAGGAAAATGATTATTTAGATCATTCAGTTGGATGGTGAAGGGGGGTGGCTTATTCCTGGTAAAGGGTCAGGCGCCAAATCAAGTCATCCACCATATAGGATCATTGTTTGATTAGGTTGTTGCTTTTGGGAATTAAAGTCAACTTCCTTTTTTGGCCACAGGTCACAGAGAAGTTGGATTACAGGTCTCAAATTTGCTTAGTTGGAACCTTGCTGGCAGGACAATCCTAATGTTTCAATACCCCCCAGCTGAGGATTCCTTGTCTGGAGGGAGGTCATCAGGGAGGTTGTAAGGGGCCAGGGCACCATACTGGACTAGTTGTTGTTTAGTTGCAGATAGAGAAGCTTCATGTTGCTTCTGTTGGGCCTTACAGGGCCTGTAGCCAATTCATGGTGTAGGACCTTGTTTTGTTTGTGCTTGCTGAGTCCTTGTACAAGGTAAGTGTTGTTTTTGTTTACCTTTAAGATGATTGCTGGGCCTACTTTCTTGGGTTGTAGTTTACTTTTGTCAATGTTCAATACCCAAACTTTGTCACCGACCTCATGTCTGTTTTGAATAGGGACAAATGTCTTTTGTAGATGCTTGTTTTCTCTCTCTGATTGATCACCATGTGCCTCTATGACCTGGGGATCTGAGTAAGGGGGAACTGTGCTAGGTATTTCTAGCTTTGGCCCCAAAAGGGCTTGGATAATGTTGGGTTGTGTGCTGTAGATAAGTTCAAAAGGACTCTTCCTGGTGGATCTGTTCACACGAGTACGGTACACAATAAGTGCAGTCAATAGCTGCTTATGCCAGTCCTCATGTCTCCTGGTGGTGAGTTTGGCAAGGGCTTGTACTAGGCTGCTGTTTAACCACTCAACATGACCTTTGCCCTGAGGGTGATAGGACATGGTTACAGTGTGTTTAACTCTGTTCTTTATGAGGTAGATGTTGGTACTTTCTGAGGTCAATTATTTGCCTCCATCTGTGATCAATAGTTCTGGTTTACCAAACTTGCTAATTATTTCCTTTCCAATGAATTGTCAAACGTTGTTGCCACTATGTGCTTCCACTGCTTGTGTTACTGGCCAGTGAGTGGCAAAGTCAACAGCAGTGATGATGTATTTTTTGTTGTTGTGTTCCCCGGGCATTGGCCCAACAATGTTGAGGGCCCACACCTTGAAGGGTAGTTGGGAGCAAATTGGTACCACAGATTTTGGTGGGGTATCACTCTTTGCAAATTTTTTTGCATACTTTGCATTGTTCAAGGACCTCCTATACATCTCGGTATAAGGCTGGCCACCATGCTTTATTCTTTAGGGATTTATAGAGATTTTGGCTTTTTGTATGGCCTAGGCTTAAGGTCTGAAGGCTTGGAGTAGATTATTGTAAACTAAAGCCTTTAAAACAATGATATTCATATTCATCAAGTATAAAAAGGTAGGCAAGGTTTGCAATAATAACTGCACTAAGGCTCCTAAGGGCTTATATGAAGTGAAATAAGGACTAAGGCATTTTATCAACCCTAAGAAAATAAAATAAAGACCAGTTTTAATGACTAAAAATTTGGTTAAAAAGTCAATTTCTAAGTCTGGGAAGTGGTCTGCACTAACAGGAGGATTGAAGCTATCAACAACTAAATTATGAGCACCACTATAAAAGTTGCCTAACTGTCAAAGAATAAAATCAAAAGGAATCATGAAACTAAGAAGGAGCTAAGACTAAAATTTGGAAAGGAAAACACAAGCCACAAAACCTAACAAGTACAGTAGTTTTAGAAGCTATGGCAACAACCAAAAATACCTCAGATTTAAACAAAAATGGTTTCAGATTTAAACAAAATCCAAGCCGCGCAAAATTAAGGATTCAATTTTTTCAAATATTTTTGGTTAGTAAATGAACTGTCAAACCAAAAACGAAATTTTACTAGCTCATTATACAAAATTATATCAAACATCAAGCGGCGTTGTTTAAACCACAAACAAAATGAACTGACACAACAAGTGAGATGGATGGATGCCATCCCAGAGTATATTATAATCCAATCAGGATTCATATGAGGCACCAATAAAAGGACTAAAATGAAACAAAATTTGGGCAATCTATAAGCAAGATTCAACAAGCATAAAATGAAATGAAGTCACACAAGATGTGTAGTGTGAGCTGCCTAAAATAGAAATATAACAGTTTAATAGCCAATCAACAGCTATCCAATTTAGGAAAAGTGGCATTTTATTCATTTTCAATGGCTCCAGATTTGTATGGAATGGTTTTGAGAGCCTTTCAAATATGGAATGGTGATTAAAATAAAAATAAATCATAAAGTTTTAAGCTTCTACTTTTGGTGATTTTATCCTAGGTTTTTTTACAATGGTTTTTAACAGCAATATCTTTGACAGCGCCAGCAGCCAAGCCAAGAGCCAGCCCAGCTCCAATGGAGGAGAGGCTTGGGGTGTGGAGGCACCTGTTTATACCCAAGCCTTTGAGGCAGGTAACAAGGAAGCTGACCTATACCAGACCCCCAACCCCTATGGCTTTGACTTGTTTGAGTAGTCATGTAATGTCTAGCTTTGCCCCTGCTCCTGTACCCACCCCCGCACAATCAGTTCACCAACCAGCCAAAAAATCAGGATGGCAACCTTGATTTGGAACAGCTTCCTGCCATCACTCAACCTTCTCCCCCTACAGCCAATCAGGCTTCAGCTCCCCCGTCCCAGAGCCCCAAACGCAGCAAATAATTACTGCTCAGATTCTTCAGGAAATTGTGGCGCTGAACTTGCAGGGTCTGTCCTGGGAACAGATTGCTAGCCAATTGTGATTTACCTGAGCCCCCATAATGCAGGAGTTCAACAACCTAATGAACAAAGGAAATCTAATTGGGACAGCCAAAAAGCCCAAGAAGGCCCCCAAGTCCTAAATCAATTAAGCATAACCAATCATGGTTGACCTTCTCCAGAGGGACCCCAAGCTTCCCTTGACCCAGGTCCAGAAGCAACTTGCGCACCACAACATATGGATTTCCAAGCGCATGGTGCAGCTCTGGATGCACAGAAGAGTGGCTTCAATATGGGTTCTTACCAATGTTGCCGGCAACCAATGGGATGGCGTTGAGGATTCCCCATATGATCTTGACATCAAATCAACCCTAGTCAAATGCCTGACAAGTTTTTCTGATGATGTCATTTTTATCTCCTACTATAAGCTATCAATAGCTTTTGATGATTTTGGTAAGCAAGGGAGAGCCGCCACCCAAAAAGGAAGGAAGAAGGGGACTTTCATTGGTGCGTTTCTGGCTGTTTCAGCCAAGGGTTTTGTCTACTATCAGACAAACCCAGATTTTGTGAGAGAGGGGGGCTAAACTAACTAAGTTTGGCTCCCATCCTGGTGAAACAAACCACCAGGATGCCATCCAGTGAAGAACTGGGATGGCCGCTTGGAGGGGGGACCACAGGGAGGACACTGGGGACAACTGAGGGAAGTAGGCGTTCAAGCCCATCAGTATCAGGCCGGTGAGCAACCAAGGGGTGCGGGTGGGAGCAGGAGAGGACACCTTGGAGGGCCCGAGGGGTACTGAATGGCTCTGGACCACACTGAGGAGGGGAGGCATGGGAGGCACAGCTTCTTCAGAAACGGGTGAAGTATGATCCACAGTGTCCAAGTCCAAGTCATCACACGTCAGGCTCTTGACCACAGCCTCTCCAGAAAAGAGAAGGCCGCTGGGGAGGTCCCAGAGACTGGCAGGGTCTCTACCTACAAGATGGGCCAACGAAGAGATTTTCCCTCATAAATCAGGGGAGGTGGACCACAGAAGCAGCAAGAACGGAGCCAGGGAAAATACCACAAATTTAAGAGCTGGGAGTATCATAGGAATATTTTCCACAAAATTTGGAGAAGGTTGGTATGAATTTTTGACAAAAAAAGAGTGAGAGAAGTGTAGGCAGGGTAGTCCTAACAGAATATAGCAAAAGAGCAGCAGAACAGGTTTAAACAGCTTTACTATGGTCTTGGGAGCCTTGGTTGTAACGGCAAGCAAGAGCGGGTTTGAAAACAACAATTTTAAGAGAAAACTTAAAATAATAATAGAGATTATAAAGAAAATCAATTGAAAATTTGAAGTTCAAACTCTGTTTTTGAAAGCAAAAGCAGAGAAGACAACAACTAGGTAAATTAACACTAGTATAGGGGCCCAGAAGAGAAGCCAGGTTCAAAACCGGCTGGCACAAGGTAAGCTTTGAACAGTGACTAACACTTTAACCCTTAGGCTGCAAGAACATAAAACTGGGTCCCAACAGCAATAGAAATTAAAATAAGTTTCAAAGGACTCCAAACTTTTCAATATATTGGAAAATAGACAAGCAGGGGACTAGAAGTCCCCTTGCTTTCATAAAAGGAATGGGCTGCAAGTAAGATGGGTCACATGACAGTGAAACTGAATCCAATTGGCTGGAGGTAAAACTTTTCTAGGCAGGGGCAGGGAGACTGGAGGGTTTCATTCCAATTTCTGAGGTCAGATCTGATTGGCTGGAAGAGGCACTGGTCATTTGGAATTCACTTGGGTTCTTTAGTGTCAATGTGGCAACCTCTGATTGACTAGCTCTAATGGTCTTTAGAAGTGGGCAATATCAAGCTAATAAGTAGTCTAAATTAACCAGTGTTTCTTCCCAGGAGGGAGCAACCAAAGGCAACTGTTCCGCAGGGTAGGCTAACACAAACCTCTCATCTACCGTGTGAGCTAAATCATTTAAATAATGGAGGGGTTTGGCAGGCGTTTTAGAGCCTTTCTTGGTACAACAAGGGAAGATTGCGCAATCCAAAGCCAGAGGTGGCAGTGAATTTACAGATTTCACCAATGGCTAAAAGTACAGCCACATCCTTGGTGGATTCCTTGACTCCTGGGATGGCTCAAATCCCAAGCACTGGGTTTTCTTGAGCCACCAGATGGAGGGTAGCTCCACTGCCCTTGAGGCCATCCAGGAACGCGGGCACCAGGCCTCTGTGTACCCCTCCAGCCATGCAGACATCCATCTGAGTAATGTTGTCTTCTTCAACATTGGATCCACACTACAGGAGCGCCGCCTTCAGGCTTTTAATGATCTTTATCTTGGGGTCCTTGACCACAATTCTCTCTTTGGGCTCCAAATAGTGGCGGACTTGTTTGCCCAAATGGTTTTCCACGTGAACATAGGCAACCAATCATGTAAGGATAAGAACCTCCCACCCTGTGCAACAGCCACCTACCAGCCCATCCAGCCAATGACAGATAAGGAATATAACAAGTGTTATATGGCAGCCATCACATGCAATCCTCCTACCCCTACCCCCATCACCACCCCTCACCTTCCAGACCCACCCAATCCCAGACCTCCCAGGCCAGCACTGCCTCTATGTCTTTCTTCCTGCACTATTCTGCCTAATAGGCATCACTCTTTCCTGCCCCAATAAATCCCCTGTTGCCAAACATTTTCTGTTTATATTATCTTTATTTTGAATTTCAATTGTTTATGTTCTCTTTGTTTATAGTTGGTTTTATTCTTTATGTTCATCTTATTTCTATAAAATCATATATTTACTATGTTGTGTATCTATATCCAGAACACAGATATTTTTAGTACCCAAACAGCCCCTTGTGAAAATATTAACAACAGTTTGATGATCAGCTAGATTTGAATTAGAAAATTATAGGTTAACTGTTTTTAGATAAAGTTGTTACTGATCCAAATTCAAAACCTTAATGATAAACTTTAAGCCAATCAGGAGCCAAGTGATAAATTGATTGTTGTGACATAAAGGGTCATTCAATAATTCTATGATGCATGTGCGCTAATTAATATGATTGGCTGGATGTTTTGCCATTGTACGCCATTGCTTCTGTGGCAAGTTGTTGATGAACTAGTGCCCAATCAGCTGCTAGGTTAGCACTAGTCCATCATCAACTTGCCACAGCAGCAATGGCGTATAATGGCAAAACATACAGCCAATCATATTAATTAGCGCACATACACCAAAGAATTATTAAATGACCCTTTATGTCACAACAATCACTTTATCACTTGGCTCCTGATTGGCTTAAAGTTTATCATTAAGGTTTTGAATTTGGATCAGTAACAACTTTATCTAAATACAATTAAAATATAATTTTCTAATTCAAATTTAGCTGATCACCAAATTGTTGTTAATATTTTCACAAGAGGCTGTGCAAAGCGCCAAAAATAATATGGCAATTAAGGAAACAATGCCAACACAAAGCAAACAACACAATTTGAGTTGATCTTTTTTTAGGGGAACACAGGTTTATTAAGGTTCAAAGACAGCGTTTAAAAGGAAACACAGCCGTGAGGAGGAGGGAAGTGAGGGATATCAGAGGAAGGGGTAGCAGTCTGCAGGCCCTCTGTGTGCCTATCTTTCCATTGAATGACTCCCTCAACTATGAGGTGGGATGAGTCCACAATGGTATCCATAAGTTTCCTGTTCCCAGGAATTATGTGGCCAAATCTGTCTGTGCAGATCATAGTATTGTCCATTAGGGAGCGGAATTTCTCCTTCATGAGTGACACCAGGTTAGGTCCATGGTCAAAGATTACATCTATACGGGTAGTGTGGATGGTCTACAGTGCAAGATGATAAGCAACTGCTCAAACTACTGGAGGTTCCTGCTTGAGATTCCTCATGAAGAAGATGTCAAACTTTGGTTGAAAATAGACAGAGAGATTCAGCATGTGGGCAACTTCTGTCCAGAACTGTGACACAACTATGCAACCAAAGAATTTGTGCTCCAGATTGGCATCTTTGAATGGGCAAAGCCCACACTGGAAAATTGGGTGATCCACCGGGAATGTTGACTCACTCCAGAAGGCCTCATTGAACAGTCTCCAAGTCAGAGTCTGTGCACCAGTTGTCACTATTGGTAACCGTGTCAGGGTAGCCATTTCTTTGGGGGTAATTGTGACCAGTATGCCAGCTTCTACCCACTTGCAAACCATCTTGGGGTATTCTGGCTTGGGCTTTGGGTCTTGGACAACCTTCTTACCACACTTAGACACCACCGTCTTCCGGTGGGTGACAATGCTCTTCATATCCAGATTGTAATTGATCTGTCTGTTTCTGTCTGCCAGATGTAAGCCCTTGAGGTACCAATTCTGTGTACCAGCAGGATCTAGATTCTTAGAGATTTCCCATTCATTGGCTGCATTATTGCCAAGCAGCAGCACCAGTACTCTGGAGTGTTTTTGGGGGGTGTAAATCTCTTTCTCTTCAAGAACCATTGTCTTAGACCAAATTTCAAAGGGTTGGGTATCTGGATAGCCCGCGCCCAGTTAACTGCTCTGCCCACTGCTGGTGATTCAGTATGGGCTGCTAGTAGTTCCCTTAGTCCTTTCTCCCACATCCTTCTGCAATGCTTTACATGATCTATCAGACCCAGTACTCCTGCTGACCTGGAGAGAGAGACCACCGCCATTTTTATGGGGGATGTATTGGGAGTACCCCACAAAAAGTTGCGGGTCATGGCTAACACCTTCTTCTCAAAGGCTATGGAGAAGGGTACAATGTGTGCTATATATCACATATTGGAGAACACAAAGATGTTGAGGGCAGTAGACTGTCTAATTACATTGAACCAGGAATGACACCACCTGTTGATCTTGTTTGCAATACTCTTGAGAAGAATCTGTCCATTGGTCTGCAGATTAATATCCATAGAGTTGAACCACACTCCCAAGTGTCTAAAGGCTTCACAGGCTGGGATAGGCGTGAGGCCATGCGGTGGTGCAAAGTTTGGCACAACTATTTTAACCAGTGTTGTCTTCTCAATGTTAAACTTTGCGTTGGATGCCCTCTGGTAGAGCTCCAGAAGGATTGTCAGCTTTTTTGAGTCCTCCTTTGTGGTCAGGCCAACAATGGTGTCATCTGCAAAGGCAGCAATACGGAGTGCTTTCTGACTAGGATGAGTGAAGCCTCTCAGCCTAGTGTTTCCAGCTGCCAATAACAAGCTTGCTGCAAAATTGAGCAGGATAGGAGACAGAGGATCCCCTTGTCTCAATCCCTGACAAATTTCAATGTTCTCAGTCAGGTCACCATTGACAATAACGCGCGCCTGAAGGTTCAGGTACAGCATCTTTAACCAACAGATCCATTCCTCTGACAGGTTTACAGCCTGCATACTTGCATAGAGATATGACCACAATACACAATAATATGCCTTTTCTATGTCCAGAAATAGCAGTTAACCCTTATTTGATTTAACCCTATCCTGGAGAGTATTTTGAACCATGTGAATATTATCCCAGATGGAGCGGCCCCAAATAAAGCCAAACTGCATTGGGTGTAGGATCATATCTGCAATCTTCATGATTCTGTTAGACAGAATCCAGGTCAACAGTTTGTAATCCGCGTTGCACAACAAAATTGGTCTCCAGTTCTTAACATTGCTCCTATGATCCTTGTTCTTTAAGAGGAGGCAAATCAACACCTCATTCCCCTCAGGAAATTGGGTGGCTGAGGAAAGGACATAGTTGAAGAGTCTAGTCAGATAGGGTGCTATCAGATTTCTAATAGGCTTATATAAATCTACTGGAATACAGTCTGGATCTGGTATTTTTCCATTTGGGGACTCTTTAATGGCTGCAAGAGTCTCCTCTATTATGATGTCTGCTATCAGAGGTCCACGCATTGCCGGGGGACATTGTGTGAGCTCTAGACCAGCTTCTGTCATTAGTAAAGAGAGGACATCCTTATCCACATCTGCATGAGCATACAGCATATTGAGTTGAGCGTAAAACATATACACAATGACTAAAAAAATGGGTAATGTAGTAAATGGGAAAACAAACAGGAATAAACAAAGAGGCAATGTTATCAGAATAATACAGATTTTATTGGGGCAAACGCTATAAAAACATATGGAAAGGTTAGTAAAAAATCATATGAGAGAATTGGACAAGCTGCTAAAGGACCTTGACTCTGCAGTTGCAGAGATCAAAGAAATTGATTGCAAGGTCAAAGAAAAGGTGAAGGCTGCTGTCCTCAAAGGCAAGAAACTTGACAGGGTGACATCCAAGGCATAATGACCAAAATGCCTGACACATCAGAGAAGACCATTGAGCGCCTGCTCAACATTAAAAAATGGTGGTTAAGGCCTTGCAATTCAAGTCCTTTGTGTTGCAACTGAACCAATGAAGATTTAGTATTTGTAATTGGGGAAGACAACAGTCCAATAGAAAGGACAGAATAATAAGAATAAGGTATTGTTTATTGGAGAATATTATGATTAATATACCATATGAGGAAAGCCACAAGGGGGTGGCATAGTGGGAAGTTCCAAGTAAGGTTTGAAGCCAAGGAATGACTTGTGTGGAGATCAGCAGGTCAAATTGGTAGTGCTCCTAATTAGGATGAAGTGCCCACCATTCAATATTGCCACCAGATTGGTTCATGTTGTTAGATACGTCAAGGGGCAACTCATTGAGTGCCCCCTGTGTATTATAAGATACGTTAGCAGGCAAGTCCGGAAACTTGGTTGCAACACCCCCCTTGCCCCCTGCTTGTTGTCAGAAACCAAGACCGGAGTCTACAGAAGGTCTGGGAAGGTCTGCACAAACAGCCTTTGTGTGGGGATGGCGCGGCAGGGGCGCAAGCAATCATGGTGAAGCTTCTTGGTATTCCCTTGGGCGTCTTTGAGTTGATAGGTATGATTGTCATAGACATTGGCTATCTTGAGGGGCCCTAGCTGGTTGGGCTCCAACTTGGCAGAATTGGGGTTGAGGGTGTAGATGGGGTCACCTACAGCGTATTTAGCTTTGAGGTGCTTTTTCCCTCCTTCAATTTGCCTGTGTTTGATCTCCCGGGCTTTGGCACGCCATTGATCTAGGGATGTGGTTGTCACTAGGGGAAGATTTTTGGGAACTCTGGACTGTAACTTTCCCTGTTCAACCCCTGTCAGACTGTCAGGCGTCCCAAAGGCCAGGGTGTTGGGTCTGAACCCTGTTCCTCTGTTGACTCTTGCCTATAGGATAAGTAGAGTGGTAGGCAGGTGTTCAGTCCATGCGGTGTTGGGATGCTCTTGTGAGAGCTTGGCAATCAGTTGAACCAGTGAGCCATTCAACTGTTCTACGCACCCATTGGCTTGCAGATGATAGGGGGTCAAAACTATATGTTGGAGTATGTTCTTGGCGCAGTATGCCTTCATGACATGCCAAATGAGTTTGGGGCCACCACCTGTGATGAGACGTTTGGGTTGCCCAAAGCGGGCCACAATTTCTTTGCCAATGAAGCGGGTGATGGTGGTGGCGGTGTGATTAGTTGTTGCCCAGGCTACTGGCCAGCAAGTGAAGTAGTTTATGGCAGTGATAATGTACTTCTTCCCCAGTCTGTCTTTGGGGAGTGGCTCCACAATTTCAAGAGCCCACTGCTTGAAGGGTTCCATGGCCTTGATGGGCAGGACAGACTTGGGGGTGCAGGTTTGGACGTTTTTTTTGCACAGCACGCACATTTTAAGGAGGTCCAAGATGTCTTGACGCATGTGTGGCCACTGAACCTTCTGTTTCATGATCTCAAAGAGGTTACACCCTCTGATGTGACTCAGGGCTTGGTGGTAGTGCAATATTGTGTCACCTTGTTGTGTGGTGGGAAGGTAAGGCGTCTTCTCACCTGTCTCTTCCCAATGGCAGACGTTGCCAGCATAGGTGGTGAACTGAATTTTGTTGTCCTTCAATTTGGAGATGGTTACCAAGTTAAGGCCTTTGTAGTGGGTTGCCTCAGGGCAAAGGTAGAGAATGGGCCAATCTGGGTCCAAACTATTGTCCCCAGTGATGGACGCTACATAGAGTTGTGAAAGGGCGTCAGCTGTGACAAGTTCCTTCCCAGGCTTGTACTCAATGTGTAACTGGTAAGGGGATAAGCGCTCAACCCAACCTTCTTGGCGGTGTGTCAAGTGGGACTGCGTGTTGAAGTACTGAAGTGACTTGTGGTCTGTCAGAACGCGGGCTGGAAAGGTAGCACCTTCCAGGTAATAACGCCACTTCTCAACACAGTGTACAATTGCTGCCAGCTCTTTATTATGAATGGGATAGTGTTGTTCCAAATTGGTAAGTTTATTGGATTCATATGCCACGGGGAGGAAGACACCATTGTCAGTTTCTACTCTTAGCACGCCCCTTATGGCCCTGTCAGAGGCATTGGTCTTGAGTTTGTACTGACAGTTTCAATTGGGAAACTGCAGTACTGGTGCTGTTGTGAGTCTCTGCTTCAACATTTTGAAGGCTCAATCTCTGGCAGGGGTCCAATGGAAGTGCTAATTGGTGTTGAGGAGCTCAGTGGGAGGTGCAATTAGTTCCCCACAATTGGGAATGAACTTGTGCATGTAGGTAACCATGCCCAAGAATGTCCGCACCGGCCCACATCAGTAGGGGGCAGCATGCTGGTGATTGCCTTGATTTTGGCAGGGTTGGGCTTTATTCCTTAGGTAGAGATGATGTGCTCAAGAAACAGCAGCTCTGACTTGAGAAACTCACATTTGGAGGGTTTGGCTTTTAGCTGATTTTTCTGAAGGGTGTCAAGGAAAGCACGGAGGTGTTGCAGGTGCATGGTTTGATCTTGACTGAAGACAATAATGTCATCAAGGTACACAACAACACATTTTCCAATCAGTTCCTTGAATGCTTTGTTCATCAACATGGCAAAGGTGGAAGGAGTGTTGGTCATTCCAAAGTTCATGACCCAACACTCAAACAACCTGTAGCGCGTGCAGAAGGCAGTTTTTCCTCATCCCCTGGTGCAATGCAGACCTGGTTGTACCCCACAGTGAGATCAATCTTGCTAAAGACCTTTGCACCTACAAGTGTGTCAGGGATCCAGTCTTGGGCGGCCGGCCTGTTGTTTTCAGGGGTAACTTGGGCCGGGTTTTTTGCGGGCAATGCCCACCACAAGAGGGGAGCTAACTTTAAAAGGTATGAGGCAGACTTCCCCACACAAGACCATGGGCCAGCAGCCGGGATTATAGTGTCAATCACCCCTGTGAGGGTGATGTACATAATCCCAAACAGCTTGCCAGGATGGTTGGTTGGGAGGTTGGATGCGGAAGCAGGCATAGGTTTTGGGGTCACAGGTGGTTCCATGGACAGGTTGTAAGTAGGGAGATAGTTGAATTTCCCTCTGAACAACTTGGGTGTTCAAAATATCCACAGGCCTTGTTGGTTGTATCTAACTGTGGATTGTATGCAGGCCAGGGGATCAAGTTCAAGTATCTTTTCCGGGATGTATCCCTTGTATTCAGACTTCAGAGGGTAGTTGGAAAAGTAGAAGGGTCCAAAGGGTACACCAGGAGGACAGAAAACAGCAGGCAGTGGGGCAGGCGGGCCAAGAAATCTTGAATTGAATTGGTAGACAGCAAATACAAAATAAGGCAATAGCTGTATGAGCCAAATTAACATAACCTTTATTCAAAAATGGCAATAAGTTTGAGCGCAGGGTCCTTGGGTCTATATAGTACCCCCTCCAAACTTAACACTTTCCATGGGGGCTCATTAGGGCATTGGGAAGTCCAGGGCCAGGGGAATTGGGTGCTTGGGTCAAAAGGCGGCAAAATGGTACTCAGCCCAGGAGTTCTTTCATTGGTCAGGAATCTTGATTTGGCTGCTTGATTATCTTACTTTAGTGTCAAGGTCATGGGACCGGGTCACGGGCCTGTGCCTCTTTCCTGGGTTAGCTCTTGATTGGTTGCTGGTGTAGACTTTGAGTTTATGCTAATAGTTGCCAAATCAGTACCTCCATTAGGCGTGGTGATTAATCCTCCATTTGGCGCAATGATTTCTTTGGCTTGGCTCTTTTAGCTGCATGTATCAACATTCTTGGTATCAGCTTGTGGGGGCTCAATCCCAGAAAAATGCAGGTGGGCAGTCCTGTGGTCCACAGGCCCAGCGGCCCAAAGGAATCCAGGTTTGGGGTTTGATCCCTGCTCCTGGGCTGGGGTTTCTAGGGAGAAAGAATTTTTAATCCTGACAGAGTGTATCAAACAGGTTGTCAATCAGCAGCAGGGGTACTTGTTCTTAACAGTCACCTCATTTAGGGTGCGGTAGTCTGTGACCAGGCAAAAGGACCTGTCCTTCTTGGCTACAAAGAAGACAGCCGCCCCATATGGAGAGAGCAAGGGTCAAATGAAGCCCTTATGAAGTGTGTCCGCAAGGTGCTGGTGGAGGGTCTCATCTTTTTTTGGTGTAAGACAATATAATGATTGTGCTTTAGGCAGCAATCCTTGAAGTTGTACAGTGTGCTGGATCTCCCAGGGAGGAGGTAGTTGTTCAAGTGTCTCACTGAACACGTCCTTGTACTCCTAGAGGAGTTCAGTAAGCGCTGGTGGTGGTGAAGGCGTCAAGGGAGGGACCGCAGATAGTTCAGCGCGGGTAACTTTGACTGAGCATTAATTAAAGTCTAGTTTCCCCCCTTGAAATTGTACAAGCCTGTCTATGTTATCCTGACAAACACAGTATCATGGAGTAACTTGCTCATCTCCACAGGGTAGATTTGAAACCCCACCTCATTTCTGTTGAGGGTGATAACAGAGGTATCCCAGTTGATGTAGGGACGGTTGTGCTGAAGCCAGTCAAGGCCAGCAATTACGTTGTGGCTGATCCCTATCATGATTGGCCCAGAGAGCTTAACCTGGATGTTCCCTATCCTCACAGAGAATGGTACTGTCTCATGGATAATTGCAACTCTACAGGAGTCAGTTACATGTACTGCCTTAAACCTGCTAGGCACTTGGTCTAGTTGTTGGGAGTCAGCAAACGCCTGGTCCACTATAGTGTGGTTGGCCCTGGTATCTACCAGTAATTTGTGGGTGTTCCCACAGAAACAGAAGGGATAGGATAAGTGGGTTACTTTATTTGGTGAGTGGCTTGCTTGTAGTACAGGGTTGTCACTGTGGACTTGGAAGACGTCCAGGGTTTTGACTTTTTGGATGTTGTAGTTGCAGGGGTTCTTTGCAAGCAGGGATTGAGAGGAAGGGTCAGGTGGGGTTGTAGGGCCTCTTGTTGCTATAACCCCCAGGCTTTTCCCTGATCCTCAATCTGTGCTAACTGGAGCTCCCCCCTTGTGGGGGCGTTTAGTCTCATTATCCTGCTGATGGGGCTGGCAGCGGCCCACTTGATTGTGGCCATTGCCAGGTGTTGTATGAGGTTGGGTTGGGGCGTCACTGGTACAGCAGAAGTCCATTGAAGCCTGGTTGTTGGCCTCCACAATGGCCTTGTAGCAGTCATTGATGGAGGTGCAGCAACCTATGGGGACCCACTTACAGATATGGGGTTGTAACCCATTAATAATTAGGGTGAGTAGCATTGTGTTTCTGTCAGTCACAGCTTTGGGGGCAGCAGCAAGGTACTCAGGGACGGACCCAGTCTGTTTGATTGCTAGAAGAGGAGTTCCCATTACAATGGGGGAGAATGTTTTGCTGTAACGGGACTTTATGGTATCTCAGAATGCTGCCCAGGTGACGTCAAGTTCCTGACTGGCCCAGTTGGTGAACCACACGGCAGCAGGCCCCGTGAAGCGGCCAGACGCAGTGGCAACCCACATGGGCTTGGGAACCTGGCAGATACAGAGGCGGGTTTTGGTATATTGATGCCAACTGACAATGTTGGCCCCTTTGACGCCACCCACAAAGGATTCTAGCTGGAGGTTGAGCATGTGTTGTGACAGGTCCAACTGGGGAGTGGTGACGCTGGCGTCACGCTGCCCAAGGCGGAGTTAATTATACACACTTGTGAGGACTAGCTGGTCTTGATAGATGACATACCCGTCAGGGATGTCCCCCTTGGGGATTGGCAGGAAGGTTTCTTGTTGTGGAGTAGCCATACGGCCTGTACTCTGTCCTTTATTAGGGGGGATGCTGTTTTAGGTAGATTGTGAACCTACCGCTGCTACCACTGTTGCAACTAAACCAATGAGGATTCAGTATTTGGAATTGGGGAAGACAACAGTCCAATAGAAAGGACAGAATATTAAGAATAAGGTATTGTTTATTGTAGAATATTGTAATTAATATATCATATGGTGAAAGCCACAGAGGGGTGGCATAGTGGGAAGTTCCATGTAAGGTTCAAAGCCAAGGAATAACTTGTGCGTAGATCAGCAGGTCAAATTGGTAGCGCTCCTAATTAGGATGAAGTGCCCACCATTCAATATTGCCATCATATTGGTTCATGTTGTTAGATATGTCAAGGGGCAACTCATCAAGTGCCCCCTGTGTATTGTAAGATACGTTAGCAGGCAAGTCCAGAAACTTGGTTGCAACATTTGCCCTCTCTGCGCTGTCTGTCTGGATGGATGACCCTGAAATGTATTCCCACCTAAAACCTACCAAGCAGGCAAGGACAGAGGATAAAGAATTTCCCACACAACTGCTTGCACCAAGAATGGCAAAGCCTGCCAAAGCCACAGGCAAGGAGAAAACCTGCAAAGGTACATAAAAAATTATAATTAATAAAAATTTCAAAATACTTAATTTTTTTGTTAGAAAACATCAACGGTGAACTCCGCTGGGTCCTAGTTCCTTTTGTTCTCCCACATTCTATTCAAATTATGCCACTCACGTGGCCAAACAGCTCTATCTGTCCCCCCTGTCTTGCAGAAGCTTGAAGACAGGATCTATGGTACCTTTCTGATGACAAGGGAATCACTAGCCGGGCTGATGCATGCCAAGGGGGCATCCAAGTGGGCAGTTACTGCCTACAAGGATGCCCAACTGGTCTGCCTGGACCTGGTGGTCCTCAATTGAGTTTACCGTGTAAATCTTGTTTAGCTTGTTTGGGATGTCCTGGCAAATCTCCCATTCAATAATACATCAGAGATGGGCCAGGTCCATGCGGCTGCTTTCTTCTGCTACCCCTTGGAGCACACCCTATCTTACCTGTTGGAGAACTTTGGGCGTGAGGTGTTGAAATTGGCTGTTGCAGACACAACAGCCATAAAGAAGACAAAAATCCTCCTGGCAGACTTTGGGCTGGCCTGGAGTGCCAACTAGACAGGGTTCCCGCAAGCAATGGAGCTGACCTTTGCAAAGACAAAGCATGAAAAGAATATCAGCACAGTATACAACAAATTTTGCAAGTTTACTGAAGCCTTTGTTGGGCAAAGGCTTCACCTTGTTGTTTACCTGGGGTTCCTCTTCTACTTTGGGATGGACGCATCTGTAGAGGACCTGGACAGGGTCCTTCTTGGGGACCACAAGGCCAGGCTCTCACTGGACAGAAAGAAGGTCCCCCTGGGTATGACTTGGTGGATCATGTCATTCAGGACGCCCTGGTCCTGGCTGGAATTCACAGGTTTGCGGCCCCGCCAGAGAAGCTGCTGCTTCACTCCCACCTCATCATCCTTCCTTTTACCAGCAGGCGCAAATACTTTAATAAGGGTGTGTCCACAGTGTGGCGGTGGAGGTTGTGCGCCACCTCCATCACAGGGTGGATACATACTGCCAAACCCATTATATGCACACTTAATTTTATCTCTATATCAATAAACATCTTTATGCTCTAGATTATTTTTATTATAAATAATTTTTTAAGTCTTATTTTAGCAAATGAGATTTGCAAAATATATTGCAGAAACGGGTTTCATAAAAGTATAAATTAATACGGTAATAAAATAATTTCAACTTTACAATTTACATTTAATTTTTTTAAATTTGATTTTAATATTTATTTGAAAAAAGTGATATAAACATATTTGTGTAATCCAGTATTGAGTGTTTGAGATAACCTCAGGTGGCATAATAAAAAATATATAATAAAATAAATAAATTACTTACCCATTGATGGTCTTGCCAAATGTGATTGTGGGCTTAGAAGCTTCTAAATATAAAATGTAATTAATAAATCTTAAATAGTAAATTAGAGAATATAAAATAGTTAGACACGCTAGGCCTTTAATTGATTGGCTGTTTGGCAAGGCACGCGGGGATGAAAAAATCAGCTTGGCCATAGAATTTGGCCACAGTCTCAGCTGGGAGGGTGTGGATCCTGGCCTGGAGCAAATCAAACAGGTCCACAGTCCCAGTTGGGGTTTCTTGCTTGACAACTTGCTTGAGACACCCAAAGACTTCCTTGATGGGATTTAGGAAGGGCAAATAGGCAGGGAGGAAGAGAAGGCGCAAATTTTCTGTGGCTAATTGCTGAGGGCCCACTGCAATGCTGGTGTCAATTGATGGAAATCCCTCAAGAATATCTGCCACCTTATGGAGACCAACGTTATCCAGCACAATTACATTGGTGAAACCTGGGCTCATGCGCCTCAGGTGCTCCTGGACCAATTAGAGGAATGATAAAAAGATACGGCTGTTGTGAGAGCCCAATATCATTTGATACTTCTGATCTCTTTTGGACTGAGGAGAGCTGCCATGGAATAGGCTGTGGCGCGGACTGCAGCATGCCAAGCCATCCCATCATTTGAGCCTTTGGGGACATACTCATACCCATTGCGCATTGACAAGACAAATGCTGATTTGTCAATGTAGTATAATTTAACTGTTCCCTTGGCTTTGAGAGCAGTGTATTCCTCTGCATATTTTTTACAGACGTCAATGTTGGCTGGACTATTATAATTGTATGGGGATACCCCAAGCTTTTTCCAGGAAAAGAACATTCCCTTGACCATATGGTAGTAAAAGAAAATTGAGGCCTTAACCCCAAAAGTAGATTTGACCATGGCCTGTATATTTGCCAGTTCAATATGACAATCTTGGGTTATCCACTGGCAGATTGCCAGTTTGTGCTCCTTGGTGAGCATAGTGGAAACATGCAAGGATTTCTCCGTGGCAAGGACTTGGTCAGTATTGATGAAGATGTTGAATGTCTTTGAGGCATACTTGGGATCCACCCCAACAAGGGCTGTGGCCGCCTTGTAATCACCTTATTTTGCATTAGCTTAAGTAGGATGATGCATTTTATGTTGGGGATGCACTTCTGGGCGGGCTTTTTAGCGGTGGGGATTGACTCATTGGCATTGGGCACAACACAGGGCATGTGTATCTTGGTGTATAAGGCTGCAACCTTTTTGAGCACTAACTGTTCCTCATCAGTTCTGAAAAACTCAGGCTCCTTGTCCTCTTCCTGATTGCCATCACTGACATAGGGCTTGTAGCTAGTATCAAGTACAGGCTTCACCTTCTCCAGCATGGCTGACGGGACTGACTCTTGCCAGTACACAACGTCAAACACATATGAAGTAAGTTCTACCTCCTTGTTTCTAACTGTTTTTGTTTTAGGTACCTTGGTGGGCTTCCAGATCAGCTTGGAGACCCAAGGGTTGATGCTCTTCACCCTAGCAGCTTGTTCTCCTTGAACCAGCTGTGTCAGTGCAGTGTCACTATCAAACTCTCCTCTCCTGTCTCCTTCCTGAGTAGGCATTTGTGTTGCACTAAATCTCTGTTCTTTGACCCTCAGGGGCAACCACAACCACTATGCACAACAGGTGCAATGGTACTCTGTTGCTGTGCTCCTTTCATTTTAAGAATTTAATAAAATACTAAATAAAATTCAATTAAGGTACTCCCTAATTTTAATTTTTGCTTTTATCTGAATATGGATATTCAATTAATATTTTTTCCCACCCAATATCCCAATTATAGATTTTTTATTTATTAGTTATTTGTTTCTGGTTTTACAACGCCCATTTTAAAACACCCAACATACTTTCTGCCCATTTTCCAGATGTTACGCCAAATTAAGCACCCAACACAATATTTTTAAAATTTATGTTTCAGATCTTGTGTCTTATTTTAGATACATTGGTATCATTCTTGATTACAATCCATTGCACACACTGAGTGAGTGATTTTGTTTACATAGTGAGTTGATATTGTGTTTTGTTTTTGGATTGAGTGTTGACACACCGCGCTTGAGTTTATTTTGTCACCAATTCACATAGTAATCATATGTACACTGAAAGTCAACTTGCACCATTTTGTTTGTGAATCCATGTATTTTGGATTATATTTTGAATGGTTTTGCTTTGCGCGTAAGCACTTCTTTGCTGTGTTGACCCATTTTGCCCATTAACACCACAAAACTCTGTTAACAGAGTGTATATTTTAACCTTATAGTTGTATTTTGTTTAAATATGAAACCATTTTTGGTTAAATCTGAGTTAATTTTGTTTGCTGTCATAGCTTCTAAAACTACTGTACCTTTTTGGGTTGCAAGTCAAACAATCTCAACTTAAGTTGAGACTGGATAAAACTCAGACTTTTTATTTAAAATCTGAATTTGTGGTGCAAGGTTAGGGAATATGTTTAACCAAGAGTGGTTAGAATTCTTAACTAGAAGAAGAAGACAAGCAATTTTGGTCTGGATCTTATTAACTTGAAAATTTTAAGTTATAAGTAAAGGAGAAAGACTGGGAAGCAGTTGATTGTTTTGCCAAGCCAGAAGAAAGAGCAAAGATAGTGGAAGAGCAGGAAAACCCTGGTCCAAAGTGCTGGCATAAGCAAACAAAAAGCAAAAGATATTAGAATTTGGACTTAATAAAACCAACTAAGCGCATAGATCTGTGGTTTGAGAATTGTCTCAGGAACAAGGTAAGCTTCAAAAGTTGAAACTAACCGTTTAAAATGGATAAAATTGGCTGGTCAAGTGGGGGAAAGAAAGGGAAATTGTTGTAAATTGCGCTATTAATGCTATTTCAATATGCCCTTCAAATATTAATAGTTGCAAAGATTTGCTGGTTTTGCCTTTGAGTTCAGAAATTCCTTTCCTTCTGCAAATGGGTCTGGTTCAATTCCACCCATTCCGACTATTGTACCTGTCTGTGGTTGTCCTGGTTGCCTCATCCCAGCATGCCCCCTCAGCCACTCTGTCTTCCTATTGAGGATCCTGCCTCTTGTCAACTATTTAAAGTAGAATCATTCTCCTAATAAAGACAAGTTTTCCACATTTGCATTGGCTTTTTTCTTCGCTTTTCCTGTCCTTTCTGCCAAAGGCTTTTACTCTTGTTTTCCAGGATTGGTTGTGCCCTTTTTTGCCCTAGGCTACCCAAGGCTAGCTTTGACCTCAATCTTTTGGTGTTTTCTGCCGGTCCTCCGGGTGTCCCCTGGGCCACACACGTTTTGATTAATAAATTGATGTGATAGTAACCAAGGTAGAGATAGAATAAAGTAGGTGTCTGTGAAAAATACTAGCAGCAAATGAAATGACAAAAGGAGAATCCTGACACTAGGTCTCAATAGTAACAGAGAATGGTGTCAACTCTTTGGTGTGTGGAAATGTATGGGATAGTGCTTTTGTTGGCCATTTTTGATGGAGAATACTGTATACATCTGTAAAGAGGTGTTCATTTTTTATGACAGTTTCCTTAGTGCTTTTGGTGGTACCTGGGGGGAACCCTTTGTCTTTGGTTTGGAGCACCAGGAGAGACCAGCCAGGGTTGATCCTGTTCTTGCCTCTTATGGCTCAGATGTAAAGTCAAGAAGAGGCGCCAGCCATGACCAACTTGGGCCCTGGCCTATATTAAATGTTCATGTTGAATCTTTCCAAGAACTCCATCTAGCAAGCTTGGTGCCTGGACAGGTTGGCCTGGGTTTTGAAGTTAATGAGGGTCTTATGATCAGTTATGGCAGTGAACTCTTCCTGGCTCTCCAGGTAGCAGCGCCATTTTACAAGGCAATGGACAATGGCCAGTAGCTGCTTATTGTGGATTGGGTAGCAGCACTAGCCATCAGTTAACTTGTAGGACTCTTAGGCACACGGGGAGGAATTCACTGCTATCTGTTTTGATTATAAGTACACCTCCAATGAAAGCGTCTGAGGTTTCAGTTTCCATCTGGTAGTCTCCATCTTGTTTGGTGGTATTATAAAATGGGGCAGACATCAATTTCTCTTTGAGGTGGCAGAAACAGAGGTCTTATTGTAGAGTCCATAAAAACTTGGATTTGATCCCTTTTATTACAGATAGGGGAGCTGTCAGAACACCACATTTGGGTATAAGCCTTCAGATGTAAGCTATCATCCTCAAGAAGGTAGAAAGTTCCAATCTGTCCTTGAGAGGTGGCATCTTACAGATGGCCTGAATCTTCTGTTTATCAGGTTTGATGCCATTTTTTGATACTAATAGCCCAAGGAATGGTAGCTGTTCACAGAAGAACTGAAATTTGGAGGGTTTGGCCAATAGTTTGTGCTGTGCCAGGGTTTTGAAGACAGATTCCAAGTCTCTGTGATGTTTTTCTGCCAAGGGGCTGTACACAATTATGTTGTCTAGTTATACCAGTGCATGCTTGCCAATATGGGGTGTTAAGACCTCATTCATGAAGGTGACAAAGGTTGATGGTGTTTTTGTCATCCCAAAGTTGAGCACAACACATTTTTTACAAACCATACTTGGTGCAGAAGGCTGTCTTGGGTATGTCCTCTTCCTTGATTTGGATCTGGTTATAGCCTGTTGTCAGATCAATCTTGGAGAAGACAGTTGCCCTGCCCAAGGCATTAAAGAGATTGTCAATGAGTGAGAGCAGGTAGCAATTCTTGATGGTAACTTTATTCAGAGCTCAGTAGTTGGTGATAAGTCTAAGGGACCTGTCCTTCTTTGCCATAAAGAATATGGTGGTGCCAAAAAGAGGTTGAGTGACAGGCACCCACCCACTAGGAAGTAATCTTCCTAGATGGTGAATGATGGCAGAGGGATTTAATCCAGTCACCAAGGAGCCTACTAGCAAGGACACCATTCTGAGGTGGAATATTTCCCCAAATAGACAATATCTGCCCAACAGCAGGTTGAAACGTCCCAAGAAGAAGTATGTCCCAAGGTAACACAGGAGGAAGGCAGAGGCCAAGGGACAAAAGACTTGGGGTTTGGGGATTGTGGAGGTAGATTGGTAGTTCTTGGTTTCCTCTCTGAGAGGTGGGTTATGATATAAGGGTGTAGCAGTATACCATACTCCTGGTATAACCTGGTGCCAGGAGCTGTCAAGGAATTGTGCTTCTGGAGAGGTGCTGGAATCTGCATGTGAACCTATTGAAATGCTGTCCATTGCAGCTGGCAGCAAGATTATCCAAAACAACCATTTATAGCCAAGAGACTCCATGGCAGGAGTCTTGGGTAATCTCATGGTCTCAGATTTTAAGGCTTAAGGTCAAGTTATAAAAGAATAATCAAAATGATTCACAGTGGGTGAATGTAGACTTTATTGATTGAACAAGTAAAAGATCAAGAGATACCAGCCTTATATAGATGGTAACTGAATGATAGTCTGAAGATAAAATAAAGAAGTCAAAATTACTTGGAGATGGATTTTGGGGAAATTTGGGAGGCACTGGAGATTCTGGGCAGTTAAAAATTAAAAATAGAATTATTTGTGAGATGAGGGAAAAATAGCTGACCTCAGCAATACAAGGGGGCATTTAGCATGTGTTTTAACTCTGTGACTGGTGCAGGATCAGCAGGAGTGCCCAGCTGTTCCCCAGTTAACACTGGGAAAGGAAAACCAGAACCAACAATAGAAACAGGAACCAACAGGTCCTTGAAGGCAAAAACCAGGTCAAAACCAATCTGGACATCACCAGAGTGCTTAAATAGATCCAACAGTTTGATTGCTGTAACGTTTGATTGGCTAAACCCTGGCTCAAAAGGTAACAATTTGTCTATTGCAAACTTACTAATTGTTCTATTCTCTAACATAGAACTCAAGAGCAAAAGAGACCTAGGTTTGAATCCTTTTGCCATCAAAGCTGGCTTTGAAACCCCTTCTGGGGTTAAATTAAAATGTAATAAAGGGCAGTTACTACCCACTAACCCATTAATTTTAGGAGAAACTAATAACCCCAAAAAGGGGAGTATTTCCCCTACTATTCCAGAGGCTGAATTGTTGTCAGAAATGTCTAAAAGAACATTCCTGATATTGAGACAGGCAGATTAGTTCTTTCTCCAATGCTTCCTTGGGGTATGTGTCACAGTAAGTTCCATAATGCCAGTGATTATTTGGCCAAGTAGAAAAACTCATAAAGCCAGAAAACCTTTAACAAAACTGGCTGATTTAACAGATTTGAATCAAATGGTTGATTGAAAATGGGTTAAAGCTGCTCCAGTTCGCTTGTTGAATCCAATTTTCCCCCGTAAGTTGACATTGATAAATTGATGTAATTTAAGGGTCACCAGATATGAACTTATTAATCAGCATGGTCATAAGAAGTTGGTCACTCAAGGGTTCTTTGCAAACTGGACTAGATAATCACTTGGCAATGTGAAAGGAATAGGAGCCTAGGATCTAGGTGGTATTGCTTAGTTGATTTTTGATATATACTGAATAATTTTCACTGTTTCAACTCTTAAGAGTTGAGTCCTCTCAAAATTTACTCAACAAAAATCACATATTCCCTGGTCTAATTTTACTTTTGAAAATGCATCCTATAGTTGGATTGTTATGCTACATCCCCTACAATTTAATTCATTAGCTGGATTATTACGGGAAGATGGGGGCCTGCTGTCAGTACTTTGTTGTTGCCATTGCCAAATGTTAATTCAATGCCTGTCAATCTTGGAGCTGTTCCTACTCCTGTTGAAGCTGAAACTCATGTCATATCTCAATGTCCTAAATTTTATGCTGAGAATACTCTGATTCTCTTGCAGGCCATTTATCTAGGGCTTTTCTGGTTGGGGTTAATTATTTTACTTAACCCTAGTATCTCATTTGGAAATTTCACAAAACAGTATCTGAAGCTTTATTGGTGGTTAATAATTAACTCTATGTGGATTTGGTGGGTGATTCCCCACCAAATAGAGACAGCTTCTTACTATCTGGCAATTTCCATCACAGCCTTGATCTCATTCTTCTTCACAATTGAAAAGCCAATGTATTTGATTCATGTTGGTACTTTTATGGTTGCAGCCAAATCTCTCATCATATATTTTAAGGGCCCTCTTGTCAGGGATCCAGCCTACAGGGGGTTCTTGAGAACTTACAGGCAGATGGCTTGCGGGTCCTGCAGGGAGGGCTCACCACAAGATTGGAGCTAACTTTACAATATAATATAACAATTTGCCTAGGAGAGCCCAGGGTCTGGTGAAAGGCACTATTGAATCAATAAGGCTGGTGAGGTGATGTACATCACCCCAAATATCTGAGTGGAGGTAGATTCATTGGTTGCAACCAATTCCTGCAGTCAGTTGGGCTGCAAGGTGAGAGGTGGTCTTATTGGAACTAGGTAGGCAGGCAAGTAGCTGTACTTGTCCTGGAACAGCAGGGGAGGTATGATGACTCAGGTTCCTTCTCTGCCAATGGTTTCTGTCTCTCTAGTTCTGGCTTCTGGGTCATAGATCAGGATTTCTTCTAGGTTAAATTATGAATACACCAGGTTGGGAAGGTATCAGTGAAATGTACTAGGCCAAAGGGAGCTCCTGGTGGACAATATAGTTTGGGTGATTAATCTGCAGTTTCTTGGGGTTTATGGACATGAGGTACAGAACCGCGGAAGGTAGACTGCAAATGAAATGGAACTAAAATCAAATATGAATTAACTTGGTTGAACCAAAGGTTCATATCACTTTATTGCAAGAATGGCAATGGGTAACTTATTGGCAGCCCAGTGTATAAGTATACCCATCTGCCATAGAGAAACTTTTGCAAACCTTTTTGAGCTGTGTGATACTGTCTTCCATAGTTTGGAAATCATTGGTAGTGTCCTGCCCAGAGGGTCTCTCATTGGTTGAGTCAAAATAGGGAAACTCTAATTTCCCCTTTGAGCTGCAGGATTTTTCATTCTCAGGCAGCCTGCAGGGTATCAGGGTTCAAATCCTGTAGCTGGTATTCTATCACATGCATAGTATACAAGAACTTGTCACTTGTGACACCTCTATAGCTTCTGTTATTAATATTTTGACTTTTTCTTGTTCTCAATGAAAAGGTCATACATTTCTAAATAAGTAGTTACTAATATAAAACCCAAATAAAAATATCAATTATCCTTTCACCAATGTCATTATGGTTACAGCAATGAGTTTCTATCATCAAAAAAATATTTTTAACTTCCCAGCTTACATAAAATCACAAGTTCAACTAAAAGATTATGATATAATTAAGGCTAGACCGACCAAATATTTGAAGGTCAGAAGTGACTTAATTCTATTAAAGGTTATAAATTTTAAAAGATAGCAACCGAATTTGCCATAAAAATCAAAACAAAAAGACTGGAGAATCGGGGCATCGATCCCCGTGCCTCTCGCATGCTAAGCGAGCGCTCTACCATTTGAGCTAATTCCCCGATATAGATTTTTCGATAGTATGTGAATATCTATAGCCAATACCAAAGGCAACTTAAACGTTAACTATTCCAAAGTAATATAAAGTTTTTTATTTTATTTTAAAAAACGGATTGATACATTGATGTAATTTAATATCATCAATAAATTCACCTTTATTTGTGATTCTGAATACAGTAGTGTATATTTATGTTGATAGTTATCATCAAGTAAAATCTTTATATCATCTTTCTAGGATTCTGTTAACAGACATTAGATAATTATGTATTTTTATTTAATAGTAAAATAAACTATACTCCTCATTATCTTTAAAGTTTTTTCACTTATATTCATGGTCACCATATTATAACTTTTATCTGAAATTCTATTTTTATTTAATTTCTTAATTCTCAGACTTCTCACAATTTTTAAATCAAATAATAACTAAATAAATTTAATATCCTTGAATGTGAGCTATGAAATCTAATTCTTCAAGTATGTGCGTTTTAGATACATAATTAAAAATAATATCTTTTTGAAACAATGATTGAATACATGACTCATGTATCAATACCCTTTAAATTTAAAACATTTTTCTTTAAAAGATCAGCTTATTTATTGGAATTTACCAGAAACATCCTTAAGCTTCCAAGGCGGACTGGAATTATATGTGGAATTGAGTCATCAAAACCAACCATTGCATCCTCCACAGCCACCACATCCTCCGCATCCACCAAAGTCACCACATCCACCAAAGCCCTTGCAGCCGCCCCAGTTTCCTTGTCCGAAGCCACCACACCGACGCTGAAGCCCATGTACTCCTTTTCCATTTGCGTTACTGGCAGGCTTAGTCTGAGAATAAGGAGCACAAGCCACAAAGGCGACTAGAGAAGCAATAATGAGATTTGTGTACATCATTGTTGAGTATTCCAGATACTTGGTTGTATTGCCTTCATTGGCAAACGAGAGTATAAATACCATTGACTTGTAAATCAACATAATTATCAGTTGATATCAATCTAAATAAATACCCATTTACATGCACGCTTAAATTACCTTTACAAAAGTATCGATCAACTTTAATAAAAAGTAATTCTAAATTGCGAGGTTTTGGTTTGACAGGAAAGCGAGATATCCAAAGTGATGATAAACACGAATCAATTTGAAGGGTAGGTATAATAAAGTTGAATTATATCCTTTAATTTATTTAATAACTTACCAAATTAAAGTTATCGCAAAATAAAAGGTTTAAAATTGATTCCAAATACTCTAACTCCCGAAACCTAGATTAGCAATATATTGTAAATGGTCTTAGACTATACATTCAAGTCTTCAGTGCTCCATAACCCAAATCTCAAACAACCATAATACTTGAGGATTCATAAGAAATCACTCTGCCAAAATACATTGTAAAGTATCCTATACTTCTAACACTGCTGCATAGCTTTTATTGGTGTTTTATTTTTGATTTCCAAGCCAACTGGTACTGGGCTTATTTCAGAGGTAGTAGGGTAGCCATGTTTAATTTGTAGGCAATTTAAAGAGAACTGTGATACTGTAGATTCAGAACCTGAACATAAAAATGCGGGATTGTCAAATCCTTGGTCCAAATTTTGAATCACTTTTGTGGGATGGCCTTTTTTTAATTAGATTGATTTTGTTATATTTTTATTTGAATTTTTTAAAATGCAGGAACTCATAGACACTTTGCAAATTTCAAGTTGAACTGCACATTTCCAATGGATGAAATGAATTAACTTGAATCAGATTTGAAGCGTTCAAATCCATCAGCCATTTTCATTAAGTTTACTATGTTTTTTGAAATTGCGGGATTGTCAAATCCAAGAATCCAAATTTCAAATCACTTTTGAATGCCACTAGTAAACTCAGATATTAATTGTGGGAACTGGAATCTAAATTTAATGTACAGTAAGCACACTAGGAAATACCAACCCAAATAAAGAAGCTCCACTCTGGATAAAATCAAATGAAAAATTCAATCTCAACAACCATGTTTAGACATGAAATTAAGTGAAATGTAAAATTACCCAAACCCAGAAAGGATACAATATTATACGCTTCAAATCACAAATATAGAAACTCTGTTACCACTCAAGGCTAAATCAAGAGAAGACAACTACCCATAACTAAACCAATAAATCCAAATAAATACATATTTAATCTAATATATTTTATTTTTATGGACAGACAATCACATTCCCAACCTGCTCCTGCACCAGCCTGCGGGGCAGCCTGTCCACAAGAGCGTCCCAGAGGGTCCAAGAACAGACCCAGAACTCAACTCAAGGGGAGTCATGCCAACACACAGGCCTCCCAAGGCGTCATAGCCAGTCAACCACCTCCCCCATCCCAAGTCCAATCAACCAGCCTGAATCCAAGACAGAAACTGCTTTCAAGGCCTGCCACCAAAGGCTCCTACACCAGGGTCACCGGGAACACTGAGGTTACTTATACCTCCACTGTGTACCCAGTTGTCACCCAGCCCCACACTCTTGATCCAAGAGGCGCCACTTCCTGCTCCTGCGTCTTTGACACCTCCTATGAGCCATTGGCCATAATTGAGGAGCCATCTGTTCCTGTGACATATTCCACCATTGACGGCGCCAGTGCAACCAAGCATGATCCCACCTTCTACACAAAGGTCCCCATCTTCTTTGTTGAGCCAGCCAGGATGCCACGGTATCTGTCAAGGGCTGGTGTCAGTTGACGGATAGTGAGTGTGAAGCTCTCCTCAACTACTTGAACAGGGGAATGAAAGTTTGTGATATTGCGTCCCAATTTGAGGTCACAGCCAGATATATTGGCAGCATCAACAAAAAGTACAGCAACACCAGGCATATTGCCAAATCCACCAAGGCTAAGCAGCAGCCCAGCCTACTTCAACCCATGCACATCAATGCAAAAAAGAAGTGGGTATCCAAGGATTGCCATCTGGACTCACTTGCTGTCCAATCAATGCTGGTTACAGAGTTTGGGCTTTCTGTTTCCAAAACCCTTGTCTACAAAACAATGGTCAATTTGGGCTTCTCATGAAAGGTCATCAGAGTTTCTCTGTACAATAGGAACAACAAAAAAACAATTGAGGATCAACACATTTATGCCAAGACCTATGTGGCTCTCAAGAAGACAGGAAATGATCAATTTTTTACATCAACAAATCTTTGTTTTCCTCCTCACTCAGGTCTAGGCATGGGTGGGTTGAGAAGGGGTCCAAGGATGGCGTAGCCCATTGTGCAGCTGTCTGTTTCCAGACCTATTCAATGGTAGAGCTTCTTGGTCCTAACAGGTTGGATCAATACCAGATGATCAAGGGTTCTCATAATAGTGGGACATTCCTTGATTTTCTCCAAGCTGTGAAGGAATACCTCTGGATCAATTACAGCAGCACAACCAAAATTGTTGTATTGGATAATGTCAGGCTTCACAAAGTGGATCTGGTTGTGTCTGAGTTTTCACCCATTGAAAAGAATAGTCATTTCTCCAATCACCGCCTTACTGATTGTCCAATGAGACTCCTCTTCCTCCTGCCATATTCCCCATTCCCAAATCCAATCAAGGAGGTCTTTGGGTGGATCAAAAATAAGGTGAAGAAAGGCCTCCCTCAGGACACCAAGGATCTCTTCAACATTCATGAGATTAGCCTATTTGCAATACCACCCAATGTGGTGGTGGCTTTCTATGAGCACTCAGAATTCTTTCTCCCCAAAGCCCTTGCCTCCAAGCCAATCAGATAAACGGGCACTCCAGGTTTTATTTGTTTTTATTGTTATATATTTTGTTTTTTTAGGACTCAAAAATTATTATTTATATATGATGACATGATGTTGAATTGTATTATAGAAATACAAGAATTAGTAAAAAAATATAGTTAAAATTAATTATCCTAGATATAGAGATATGTATTTTTTATTATAATCCTCCAAATAGTGTATTGACTGTAGAGTTAACAAATAAAAAATCAAAAAAGGATAGAAATATATTACTTTTATTTAAATAATTGTGAACCCTTTTAAGTACCATTGGCTTTGTATTTTTCACTCCATGGGTATCACCTTTGGTGTCAGCATGCCTGATCCTAAAAATTTCGGTGCCACTATAGGCCCGGGGCACTGAGGATCCAGATTTTCAGGGTTTGATTCCTGCTCTTGGGTGGGGTTAACAGAGGGGAGAATCTGTTTATCAAATCATATTACTGTTGTACATTGGAAGTATAATAAACAAGATAGGGGGAAGATTTAAGAAGAGAATGATACTTTATTGGATATGAATATATAATAATATATAGTATCATGACAAGCCACATACTGTCCATATACATCATGGGGGTCATGGGGCTTATCTGAGTAATGTTCCTCTTGGGTTACAAGGCTTATTAAAGTTGTGTTCCATTTAGGATCATGGATTGGGTGATCCCTGTCATAGATGGTTGACTGATAATGGTGCCAACAGTTTACTGGCTAGTTGGTGAACCACTTGAGTGAGCCATTCAGTGATCTGCTTGGATTGTTAATTCCCCAAGAGGGAGTAATCAAAGATGTTGCAACATCTCTCCCTGAGGTGCTGGAAGGTGTAGCCTTGGGAGTTTTCTTTTGAGTGTTGGGGATACACACTTGGTATTGATCCAGTTTAGTGTTGGGAACAGGAAGTCTGGAAGTTTGTTGGGCTGTTTTTTGCTTTGCACATGCAGAGTTGGTTGTGGTGCATATCTTTCAGCTTGGTCTGAGCTCCAATTACCTTGATGAGGTAGGTATTGTTGGGTTTGACTTCCATGACAATGCCTTATCCACACAAACCTGTGTCCAATTTATGTTGGTTGTGGTTGACAACCCAAATTTTGTCCCCAACTTGGAATCTTTGTTGTTGTAATGGGATTGCTTCTCTTTTGATCCTTTGGTGTTCCATTTTCTCTTGGTCTTTTCTGGCTTTCAGTACATTGAGGTCACTGTTGTCTGACACCTTTTTGGGCAGAGGTAGTTGTGGTCCTGCAGATGTACTGACAAGAGCTGGATTTTGTCTATAGAAAAGCTCATAAGGGCTTTTTTCTGTATTGTGGTTAACTTGTGTTCTAAAGACCATGAGCGCTGTTGGGAGCATGTCAACCCTGGATTTTGGATTGTTAGCAGATAACTTACTGAGGGCTTCTACAAGCGCGTCATTTAGTTGTTCTACCTGTCCATTTGATTGAGGGTGATATGGGCTGGCTGGGATGTGTTTTATTCCATTTTTGGCAAGGTAAATATTGGTGTCAATGGCTTTAAGTTGAGTGCCTCCATCCATGATTAGGAGGTCAGGTTTCAAAAATTTGGCTATGATCTCTTTTCCAATGAATTGCCTCAAATTGTTGCATTTGTGTTCTTTGGTGGCTTGTGCCACAGGCCATCTGGTTGCATAGTTGATAGCTGTTATGATGTACTTCTTGCCCTTGTTTTCACTAGGCATTGGTCCCACAATATCTAACAACCATACCTTGAAGGGTTGTGTGATGGATACAGGTACTACTGACTTGGGTGGTGCTTTAGTTTGGGTGTATTTCTTACAGAATTTGTATTGCTCCAGTACCTCTCTGATATCATCTAGCATTTTGGGCCACCTGCAGCATGTCTTGAGATATTTGTGCAAGTTTCTGCTGCAGGTGTGTCCCAGGTCTCTGTGATATCAGAGGATTGTGTCAATCTTTTGTGTTGATGGGATGTAGGGTACAGTATTACCATTTGGAAGTATTTGGTGTAGCGTACCATATACATTTTTGAAAAGATGTTTGTTATTAAGGAACTTTCTCTTGGATGTCCATTGGGGTGCCAGGTGGGAATCCTTCCTGGAGATTCCCCATGATTATCATGGGCCAGTTGGGGTTGCCATCAGCGCAGAGGACATGTTTGCTGTATAGCCTTGACAGGGCATCTGCAGTCAAAATTTCCTTGCCTGGCTTGTATTAAATTTGCATGGGGTATCTCTGTATGAGACTCATTAACTCTGCTTGTCTTCTTGATAAGTGTTGTTGTGTTTTTGTAGGAATATCAGCAATTTGTGGTTGGTGAGCACTTTAAACGTTTGGGCTCCTCCCAGATAGCATTGCCACTTCATGAGGCAGTGTATGATGGCCACCAATTCCTTTTTGTGTATGGGATATCTTTGTTTGCTGTCCAATAACTTCCTTGGTTCATATGCCATGAGGAGGAAGTCTTTTTATTCCGTTTGGATAAAGAGTACTCCTCCTATGGCATGATAAGAAGCATTGGTTTTAGCTTGTAGATTCCCTGACAATTTGGGTATTGGAGGATAGGGGCGGTGACCATGCTTTCTTTCAGTTGGCAGAAGTGTTGGTCTTTTAGTGGTGTCCAGAGAAACTTGGTTGTTTTGCCTGTAATGGCAGACAGGGGGGCTGTTAGGGCACCCCAGTCAGGGATAAACCTTCTTATGTAGGCTATCATCCCAAGGAAGGTGCAGAGTTTGCTCTTATTTCTTGGAGCTGGCATTTCAGCTATGGCACATATTTGTCTGGATCTGGTTTGATTCCGTCCTTGCTGATGATGTGACCAAGGAATGAAAGTTCTGACAAGAAGAATTCACACTTTGACAGGTTTGCAACCAATTGGGTCTTCTCAAGGGTGCAGAGGTCCAGGAAGACGTCTTCCCAGTGTTGTTCCAGGCTGGGACTATAAATGATGATGATGTCCAGGTAGATAATTGCTTGTTTTACAATTTTTTCCTTGAAAACTTTGTTCATGAAGGTCATAAAAGATAATGGGAGCATTTGTCATTCCAAAGTTGAGAACAACACATTCAAAGGACCCATACTTAGTTCTAAATGTGGTCTTTGGAATGTCTTCAGGTTTCATGCAAGTTTGGTGGTAACCTTCTGTCAAATCAATTTTTGTGAAGATTTGGGAACCCCCAAGGGTGTCAAAAAGGTTGTCAATTAGGGGCAGGAGATACCTGTTCTTAATTGTGACCTTGTTGAGTGCTCTGTAGTTGGTGACCAGGAGGAGTCCTCCATCTTTCTTTGCCACAAAGAAGACAGAAGCACCAAAAGGTGACTTTGATGGTTTTATGAGTCCTTTCTCAAGCACTTTGTCAAGGTAAGCTTTTAGGGCGTTATCTTCCTGTGGTGTGAGGCAGTAGATAGGTTGTGCTTTAGGTACACTCCCTTTGAGGTCAATTTCATGTTATATGCCAGGGTCAGGAGGTAATCCTGGAAGTGTTTCTTGGAAGACAGCAGGGAACTTGTTAACTAGCTGATCTTGGATAGCGGTCCTCTTCACATCTGCTCTCTGTATTTTTGAAGTGAATAACTTTGTATTTACAGGTGTTCCAGTTGATCTTGCTAGGGTTGGTTTCCTCTTTTGTTTCCATGATTTTTACAAATACATGGTCCCTTGTGAGAGTCTCAAGATGTGTTGGGTATACATGGTGATGGATTTCTCCTCTCTGTATGGTGAGGGTGGCACTGTCCCAGTCGATATGAGGTTTTTGTCTTTCTCATCCAGTCCAGGCCAAGTATAACATCATACTTGGGGATTGGTATGATTGGGCCACTGAGTGTGATTTGCACGTCTCCAATTTAGATGCAGAAAGGTTTTGCCTCTTGAGTGACCAGATGTGCTTCTGTTATTCGCCATGATGACTCTCCTGATACTGCTTTGGGTGAGAGGTAGTTTCATGATGTCAGAAAATTTTTTGTTGACAAGGGATTGGTCTGCTCCAGTGTTGAATAATGCAGTGCCCTGGTATATGCAAAAACAGAAAGGACAAGTGAGGAGAATATTTCCAGCATGGGCGGCAAACAGTAGAGGGTTGCTGGAGGGTACTTGGATCATGGTGATTGAGTCCACGTCTTGGTCCCTGTACAAGTCTTGTAGGTTGGGGGAGGGTGGCTTGCCTAAGCACTCTCCTAAGCTTTTCCCTCCTTGTTGGTATCTTCAGTACTTGCTTGGTTAGCTTACACTGTACAATTCCCAGTTTGAGGATGGGAGTTGTTGGCTTGGTTGTTCTGCTTATTTATTTGAGGGTCCTTATTGGCTGTAGGGCTCTCCTTGCATTTATTGTTTGCATGTAGGTTGTCAGATTTTTTGAGCTGTGCATTTTCCTTCCAAGAACACATCTTCAAGGTTCTTGCAGCGGGCCATGTCAAACTGACATCTAATGTGTGTGGGAAGGCCATTGTAGAAGTCCAAACATGGCCCAGGTTCATCAAAGTTGATGGTGTTAAGCGTGCAGTCACATAGGTCTTTGTATGCAGCAATGTACTCCTCAATTGTTACTGTCATCTTGAAGGTTTGAAGCTCTGTCATGATCACTACATCAGAATCCTTCATGAAGAACTTTTTGAGGAATGCAGGTTTGAATAGTTCCCAATTTTCCTTCTGGTTGGGATTTTGGGCTAGCCATCTGCTTACAAAATGTGATGTGGTTCCCATAACACAAAGGGCAATTTCACTGACCCAGAGTTTTTGGGGGTAGTCCACTTGCTCAAGTTTGCTTTGTGTACTGTTGATCCAAAGAGAGGCACTTTCCTGGCGTAGTCCTGCAAAAGTGCCAATTTTGGCTGTACACAGGCGTTGGAATACAATGTTGGGTATCTCAGGCTGTTGTGGTCATGTTGTGTTTGGCACTTTGGGTAACAATCTGAAGGCTTTGAGAGTGTTGGATTGTTTGACAGGTACAAGAACATTGTTGTAGATAACAAGGCCCGCAGGAGCATCTTGTCCTTCTTTGTAGTCTCTCCAGCCATTAGGGAGTACCATTGCTTGGGTCTTTTTCTTAGGAGGAATTTTTCCTTTGGGTTGGGCAGGTATGGATAACCTACCTGTGCTACTACTGTTGTGTATATACATATGGAAAGTATAATAAACAAGATAAGGGGAAGATTTAAGAAGAGAATGATATTTTATTGGATATGAATATAGAATAATATATAGTATCATGACAAGCCACATACTGTCCATGTACATCATGGGGCTTATCTGGGTAATGTTCCTCTTGGGTCACGAGGCTTATTAAAGTTGTGTTCCATTTAGGATCTGGATTAGGTGATTCCTGTCATAGATGGTTAACTGATAATGGTGCCACCAGTTTACTGGCTGGTTGGTGAACCACTCGGTGAGCCATTTGGTGATCTGCTTAGGTTGTTAATTCCCCAAGAGGAAGTAATTGAAGATGTTGCAACATTACAAGGGGAAAGTAATTCAAGTTCTTAAAAATCACTTGTTTATAACATAAGTGGAGCAGGCTGTCTGTTGCAGATAAATTCAGTTCTTGATGTTTAACTATGTAATGAATGAACCTGTACTTGACAAGCTAGTAAATAAAAACAGTTTTAATTATTTTATTATTATTTGACGTGTTTGCAACTATAACTAATGTCTTATAATATATTTAGATATATTACTATTATAATTTAAGTATTAAAATTTAAATATTTTTAAAAAAAATAAAAAGTTAAATTGTAAGGAAATATAATTTATTAGGGAGATGCAAATTGTAAATGGAATGCAATTATTCCAGGGAATTATACCCAAAATCAAATTTTCAGCTAGAGTGTCTAATTAGATCCATATACTCTTCTGTACGTGGTGGACAACCCTGGATGCAATTGCTAGAGGGGTGGCGCCCTGCGCCCTGGTGGTTGCCAAACACTCAATAAGAGGGAGGTGGGTAAGTGAATTGATCAGCAGATTCTTTTTAGGAGGCACATAGTATCCATACAATAATGCCAATGCAAAGGAGTTGTACAGGACGTGATCAACTGTCCTATACCCCTGCAGTTTCTTCTGGTGTTCTAGTGCTAATTGGCATATATCGAGTTGTATAGGTACATCCTCCAACTTTTTGACATTAGTTTTTAATATGCAGTGTAGTAGGATTCCTAGGTATACTGCAACGTGAATCCTTTGCAAGGTATATTTTTTTGAAGAACATGCACAATTTCTTGTACATTTGAACTAATCTGTTTATATAGGATTTTTGACTGAATTTGAATATTGTACCAGGAGGCGCCTGACTTGTATCTGCCCCCATGCCTCTGCAAACAAAAGGAATAAAGGTTTAAATGTATTATGAGGACTGCTTCTCTAACTTTATTTGATAATGCTTTAAATAATTTATTAAAAATATCAGTTTTAAGATATTCAGTTCCTAATTGAAAGTCAGTTTTTATTAGGTTTTTTTCATATTCATTGATATTTAAAAAGAGAAATTTTTGTATACTTTAATAAATATATTCATCAAAGTTTATTTTGATATCACCACAAATTTCAGTCATCTCTTTGAAGTTGATATTTGCTCTTATTTTACATGCTTCCCTAATCCACAGCAAGCACCCCGTGGGTGGTAAATATTCCCCGGCTTTTGCTTCTATATTTGTAAAATTATTCATATTCATTTGAATTATTTTATTTATTTCATTTTTATTTATTTGCTTTACAAGGGCTACCAGTGATTGGTAACCCCTGTAAAACTAACTTGGTGTGAAAGCCGCCACTTCTGCGACCTTGTCCCCATTCCTAGTTATAGCTAAAGTAAATATAAGTAAAACATAAAAAGATTTACTGATTATTTTCCCTTGGCCCCCCTCAGCCACAGGCGCCCCTTCAGCAAACTTCATGAGTGTTGGCTGCTCTTCATTTGTTTTTATGGGCTTGATCTTCCTTATTTTCTGTGCTATTTGTTCTTCCTCTTGATTTTCATTTGATACATTTTCATTGTTCATTGTAGCTCTTCTGCTTCTTGATTGTGCTTCATTTTCATCTGTTTCCATTTGATTGGTTTTCTCTTCATTTGTGTTTTAGTTCCTTTGAGCTTTCATTTCCTTTGATCAATTTGATTTTTTGAGTATTCTTTCTGTTGGCTTTTGAAAATTCCCACAAGCTTTAACTTTCACTTTTGAAATCTAACCGCTTGAGTATTTATCATTTGAATATTTAAAACTATTTCCTTGTGTTCTTTGTTGACTATTGTTCCCAGGATATTTTTTTGAAGTTTTGTTTTGCTGGACCAAGGCCCTTTCCTAATTTCCCAGTTGATTTACCACAATTTCCCTTATATTATGTTCAAGCTCAACAACCTTTTGGAGGGCTGACTCTAATTTGTTGATAAGGCTGTAGATATTTGACATTTTGTTTGAATTACATTAAAAAACTGGTTTTTATAGTAGTACCTTCAATGCATGAATATTTTTCATCATCAATAATAAATTAAAGATCTATAAATGTAAATATGGCATTAGAATATTGCAATTAGGCATCAACTCTTGATATTTTGATATTATGTGCATAACTCAATGCATTTTGGTTAATAAAATTCATTGTAAACAAGGTCTTTTTAATTTTAATTTATTTAAATGGACTGTGTTTATATTAGAGAGCCATTAACACTTAGTACAAATATTGATACATAGTGCATTTTACAGCCTGTATATTTGCCTATTAATAAGAATTCTGGAATTTTTTTAGTTGGATTTTGTGAGTTAATAAACAGTAATTTATTAATCCATTACATTATCATTACCTTGCAAAATCCAACTAAAAAGTTGACAGAATTATTACCAATAGGTAAATATACAGGCTTTAAAATTCACTATGTATCAATATTTGTACTAAGTGTTAATGGCTCTCTAATATAAACACAGTCCATTTAAATAAATTACAATTAAAAAGGCCTTATTTACAATGAATTTTATTAAACAAAAATGCATTGATTTATGCACACAATATCAAAATATCAAGAGCTGGTGTCTAATTGCAATATTCTAATGCAATATTTACATTTGTGGCTCTTAATTTATTATTGATAGCAAAAAATGTGTATGCTAATAATTTTATGTTATTCATAAAATGTACAACATTGTATTAATTATGAGAAATGTTGATAATGTAAAAAGAAAATATTATTAATTATGAATCAAAAGAAATAATATCAATTTTAATAAGTTGTCACAAAGAAAGGTTTTATTTTACGCATTAAAGGGCAAGTAGGGGAGGTAATGGGTGGAATGAACATTGCCTTCATATGCGCCTGTGAAAGGGACAGTATCAGAGATAGTGGGGAGGGAATGTGTGGTGGTTTGGGAGTCAGGGTTGGAAGGCAGGTGGCTTGATGGGGGGTTAGGGAGGCAGGGTTTGTTGACTGGGAAGGGGCAGCAGGAGCTGATTGCTTCAATTGCTCAAATTTGTCTTCTTTTACATATGTGGGCTTGATGAAACAAATGGATTGGTATGTGGGGAGGAAGGAGTCTTTTTTGGACTTATCACCATCACTTTTATAGAATATGACAAGATCAGATAAATCCTGGACAAATATGGATGGGAAAAGCTCATAATCCTTATCAATTTGGGTGCACAATTTATTGTATGTGGCAGGCCTTAAGCGCCTGAGAGTGGAACCAAATTTGTAGAGACATATATCTGCAAGATGCATGTAAGCATGGTTGTTGGGGTAGGACCAAAAGGTATGCCCCACAGCCCTGATTTCTTGGGTTGCCCATTCACACTGCTTTATCTTGGCACTTAGTACAACTGTGTACACGGCATTTTGGGTAGCCCACTCCTCCAGTATGACCTTGATCTCCATCTGGTAGGCATACCCATCTGCTCTGTTTGACAATGTGGAGTAATGATTGGCACCCAATGGGGAAACTGCCAAAAAAAACCCCAAAAAATTGATACAGGATTGGCCCACACTTGTATATGTCAGATTGGATGCACTTTTCTCCAAAGTCTTGTATACTTGTCAAAATCTTGGCATATGATAAAAAACAACATCCTTATAGGCTCTCATTGTCCTTCTTTTGATAAAATTAATGATTGTTGCATTGTAGGGGTTGGTATCCACCAAACTTGGGCCACTGAGAACCTGATTGAACAAGATTCTAGTAGCAACTATAACTCTGTGCATCCAAAAATTCACTGTTCTCTTATTGGTGAAAATGCTGTGGAGTCCCAGTTGGAGAAGGACCTAAACCGGAGGCAATTACGGGTCACACTCCATAATAGCCATCATGAGGGGATGGGCTTTTTCACCTTCAGTCAAAGAACAGGCATCAGTTGGGGTCTTCTTGGTAGGAGGGCCACAGTTTTTGTGGGCTTTAAGGGTTGCAGCTGCAGTGGATTTTGCAAAACCCATCACAGCCACAATTTCCACAAGGGATATAAGCATCCCTTGTTTTTAAACCATTTCAAGAACAATCTCTGGAGTGATCAATTTTATTCTGCGTCTTGCAGGCTAATTGGCTGGGGGAGGGATATGTCCATCTTGGGAACTAATCAATGCCATCTATTTGGCTGTTTCAGGATTCTGGGCTCTCTAGGTGACCCCATGGCTCAAATGACTGGTTCTGGATGCCATTGCTGATAAGGGATTTGGGTTAGCAGATGCCTGTGCGTGATGGGCAAACAGGGCCATGCTTGAGGACATGAGGAGAAAGAACAGACTCCTGGGTGGGGCTTATGGAGGGGCCTGTGGGTTGGGAGTGGCCATAGACAGAGGCTTCACTGTTAAGAGACCCAGTGTAGCCCTGCATGATTTTGTCAAGGCCAGGGAACAGGTCATTGACTTGGTTGTTATTGAAAGAAGACATAATAAATTTTTATTAAAAAACTAAACTCAAGAAGAGAAATGTATATTTTAGTCAATTTTATTGTTAAATATGGTAAGTTGGTGAATATTAGAATCTAAATTTTTGCTGCCCTAAAATGAAATAGGGTGATTTTTGAGAATGCCTATGATTCCTAAAAGAATCAGCAAAATACACTTTAGATTCTTTAACATCCTTTTTAAGATGCCCATAAGTTATATTTATTTCAAACTCACCTCATTTTTGATTTGAAATTTGGTTCTTGGATTTGACAATCCTGCAATTTCAGATTTGTTAATTTTTACATGATGTCTATGATTTGTTTGACATACAGGATGTGGTGAAGGTTGCCACTCCCTAGTATTGCCATATTTGGACTGATTCCTTATTTGGAAAAGTATAAGGGGAACTGCTGACCCTTTTTTGTGTTTTACGTTGCAAAGTAACCCTCCAAACCACATAAGGGCATTTTCAATTAGAGACTGATTGACGCATCTGCAGCTAGCTGCAGATGCGTCAGAGAGTGACCTATTGGAGTGGGGTTTCTATTGGTGATTAGTGATTAATTGGAGCATCTGCAGCTAGCTGCAGATGCATTGATTGGTGATCCATTGGAAGGGGTTTTATTAATGGCAATTAACAACCCATTGATTGTCCCACTTATTAAATTGGTATATCAATCTTCTGTTTCTCTTTCTGCCAAAGTGTGAACCCTAAAGAGAGTAGTCTGAAACCCTATTCTACACTTGATTCCCCAAAGACAGCCCTACTATTGCTGCAACTACCTGACTCCAGGTCACATGTCTAAATGTTCTCTTCTTGCCCAATCTAACTCATTTCCCTCTGAATATTCCCCAAAATGTTTTAGCTCTCCAAGAATAAGCTCATTGCCTGACAGTCTAGACCCTAGTCAGCATGACTCACCTTTTATTTCCCCTCCTCTCCCTCTAAGTATAAAAAGACCCCCAAGAGGTCCCCAATAAACAGAATCATTTACCATACAAACATAACAAACAACTTACCAATCTTAGATTACTTTCAGAGCCCACAGATAGAGGTTATGTTAATTAAGAAGATATTAGTCCTGTTGTGTTCTCAGTTGCTGCTCAGCTACACCCAATCCATCCCTAGAACTCCTGAGCACCACAGTTTCTGGTGCTCACTACAGGGGTATCTGCTACTTCCCTTCACAACTTCTGGAGATCTCTAGTCCAGGGGCCAAACCTGTGACTCTGAAACTATGGACCACCCACGCTGTTTCACTGCCAAATACTCTTGCTGCAACGCCAGCCCCCTGCGCCCTGCCTGCCCAACTCCGGCATGCAGAGGCCGGGGCCGGCCCCGTAATGCTGATCAAGTCCCAACTCCTACCAAAGTCTCCCACTCTGAGGGTCAAGTTTCCCCTAACACAGAGGCTCCCCAACTACCTATAGAGGTTGAGGAACCCATTGCTCTTACCTCTGACCTTCCCCCACAAGCCCAGACCAGAACTCACCCGCTAGCCTCTGCTCCTTCTGTCCCCCAAGCTGTCAAGCTCCCAAGACAGCGCTCAGCTCCAGTCTGCCCACAAAGCCCTTCTCCCACCTCAGACAAGGACTCCACAGAGGACTTCTTTGAGGTAGATGAAGAACATCCTGCCAACCTTCTTTTGACCCCATCCCAGTCATCTACATCAAGTGGAGACCATTGCCACCCTAGGGCTCTGTCTGGAAACCCCACACCCCTTCCTGAACACGTTGGACCCTTGAGCAACCTAGCTCTCATACCCCCTTTGTCTCACGCATAGATCCTCTACCTGTCCCCACTGCCCCTCCATCTTACCAATCCATTCCCAATGCTCCTTCACTTTCAATGCATCAAGTCATCTATCCTGGTCCCTCTGACAACCCCACCATATCAGATATGGAGCATTTCTGCCAGTTCCTGAGTTAGAATGGGGATGTTCTTACGTCCACAGCCATAGACAACACCAGGAGGATCAAGGCCTATTTGATTCAATTCAACCACCCCATGGTAACTGCGCTGGTAAATTGGTTGGAGCAACAACGTATTAGCAGTGAGCAAACCATCATGGCCCTGAATCAACTAGGGGATTACACTGAGGCAGCAATAAACCCTCTTCAAGACCAATCTTCATCAGATTTGACATGAGCATGAGGTTCTTAGAGCCCTACACTCAGACACAGTAACTATTGCTTGACAGATAACTGAAGTCCACTCATCCCTTCAACAGCGGGTGATTCAACTATTGGTAGAAGAGGTGGCCAACCTTAAAGGCCACTCAACTCAGCATGACGTGGATATCAGTGACATTTAGGCCCAGCTAACAGAAGTCCAAGAGGCCTGTGACCAATGGGCTGTGAATGCCGCGTCTAGAGTCAATCAGACCCAAGATAACCTGGAGGCCCTGAAGAACAACCTTGACCAACTCCACCATGATCTTGCACAAACACAGGAAGACCTGGATGTTGTGGGAACCAATGGTGACACAACCTATTCTAAGATGGAAGCGCTTCAGTTGGACCAGGTTACATTCAAATCACAACCTGAGGCCAACCAGACCAAACACCTGGGCCTCATCCAGAAGCTAACAACCCAACTTAAGCGCATCCAACAGGAGTTGACCATCCTAACTCAGAAGCAGGAAGCCCATGTCTCCACTTACAACAAGGAACTCTTGGTCTTAAAGGAGAAGGACACCAGACTCCAGTTGATGATTTTGAACCTGACTGATTGTTTTGACTCAATGAATTTAGGGGGCTTGGGAGTCATAGAACCAGACCCCGCTGCCGCCTCTGCCTCTGCATCAGAAGAAGTAGTGTGTTCTGTTCTTGAGTCAGTAGAAACCACAACAGCCTTGTCCAGTACTCACCCAGCTGGAGCAACATATCAAAGTTTCCCCCGGGCCACACAAGGAGTCCCTGCCCCAATGTCAGCCTCCTTCTCACCTATCCAGGATATCTTGACCCCAGGTCCCACCTCAGTGCCAACTGCCGCCAATCAAATGCCTGGGAAGCACCTCCCCAACACACCACCACAGGTCCAAGCTAATGACTCAAGGGTAGACCCTGCACCTGCATGCTGGGAGACGCCCCCAATCCTGGACACACATATCCTCAACAATATTTGTGATGGCTACCTCCTTCCGGGTACCCAGGCCCCAATCCCCAGTATACCTGCAGGAGGGGTCTTTCTTCCATCCAAGTTACCCCCAGGGGGCCTACACCCCTCCTGGTTCTTTTCTCCCTCCTTGTGATTATCCTAGAGCTTTCTCTGGAGGGCCCCCTGGCCCACCAGGATCCCCACTGGGCCAACCCTCAGGACCACCAGGGCTGCTGCCCAGACCTCTAGGACTGCCCTACAGACCCCCAGGACCAGCCCCTTCTGATCCTGGCCTACTTTCATGGGACTCTTGTGCAAGCTCTGGCCCCAGAATCAAGCTAAATACCAAGTTCAAACCAGGAGGACCCATCAATATTCACGTCTTCCTCAAAGGATTTGAGCTCATGACCAGGGATAGCCCAGAGCCAGTTGCCCGTGCTAAACTGTTGAATAGCCTAAAAAAACTGCCTTCTCCACTGTGGTTGCCTCTCTTAGTGGAGGGGAGGGGTCTTACAAGGAAATTAAAAATATCCTTGAAGATACATATGGTTCCCCCAAACAGCTAGAGGACAAGAAGGCCAATTTCTTGACTATCTCTCTGAAGAAAGATGAGTCACTTCCAGAATTTGGTAGAAGATTTAGGTTTAGGCACAAACCTTAATGTCTATCAACTTCCTGACTCCCAGAGAAGCAGCAACAGCTCTTCTCCATGAAATCTGCCCCTTCCCACACTTGTCTGGCTTCCACCCACAGCTGTTGACACCTACTTCAACTCAGGCAGTACTTTGCATAGCCGCCTCCCTCCAACAACATACTCTATGTCAGGCTTCACATCCTGTGTACCCTTCCCGCTGGGTAATGAATATGGTAGAGAAATATGAAGAGGATGATGATGGAGTTCTCTATACGGAAAGACAACCCATGGAAGAATGAGAATGCTTTGAGTTTGGACAGAAAAGACACTTTGCAAGGAACTGCCCACAACACCAACTAGACATAAAAGAAGAGACCGCTGACACAAAACCCAGTGTAAACGCCTTGACCAACACATCACAAGAGGATAGTGCCTTAGAAGGGCCAAAAAACTACTAAGCAGAGCACACAGGACCAGTGTGTCTCCGCCTATTAAAAAGGTCCCTACTGATCTCCATAGCCCTGACACTTTAATAAAGGCTGTGGCTGATCACACACACGCAAAAGCCTCTATCCAAAAGGAAGTACCCCCCACAAAATAAACCCTCTGAAGGTTGATCCTTCCCTTCCTTACATCCTCCAGGCTCAGAACCTCCAGAAAACCCACACCACTATCATCAATGTAATCAAAGCTTGTTCAAAAACTGTGATCACTACTCCATTGAGTGATATTGTCCACATTCTTCCCACCCTACAGAAAGCCATCAAAGAGCTAGAGAAAGGACCCCCCTTGTCTGCTGGGTAAAAGGCAGAAATGACCTCTTGGTTAGTTCAAGCACATGGGTACAAACTGAGGTATTTGGCATCCCAATTTGTGCTGTCCTGGATAGTGGCGCTCTGACCTTAATCCTATCCTCCCATTTCACCTGTAGGCTTTGTTTTCTGCCAGACGTTGAGTGCAGTATAACCTTTGGTTCAGCAGGCAACAATCCTGCTAGATTCAAAGGTGCATACTCATTGGTTCCTTTGAAGTTTGGGGTTACTGTGGTCACCTGCCCAGGCATAGTCCTGGAAGCAAAGAACTATAATTTATTGATTTTTTCCTCCTTTATGGACCAGTTTGGGACCACCATAGATCATAAGACTGGTAAGTTTTACCTCCTAGGCCAGGAATTCCCCCTCCTGACACCAGATGGCTGGCCTAGAGTCCCTCCCAAAGGCATGAACCCTAGAGAATGCATCCTGCTGGCCTGCCCTTCTGGGATGATAGGGATCCCCTATGAAACCACCTTGACTCAAATAAGCAAGCTACCAACCACAGTTTGCTACAACAACCCTATCCTGATTTGGTCAAATTACAGTATAAGTATCCCTCCTAAATCCCAAGCCATCATAGTAACAGGTATCAAGCTACACATACCTAAGGGGTTGCATGGGAAAATATTGGCACTAGGTTTTCTGTGTCCTGGGCTGCCCACAGTTGCAACCCATCTCATCCCAGGGGAGACTATCAATGAGCTCACTATCCTGGTGGCCAACCCTCACTCCTCTACTCTAGAAATTGGTTGCAACTCTGGGGTAGCCTTCCTAAAAATTTCCTCAAATAAATCTATTTCCTCTGCCTGTTCCATTGGATTGCTGTATTAACTAGGATTACCAAACCCTGGTCACAACCTAATAGCACCCATCCTACAAGATAAACAAATTGGGGACATAGGCCTGCAATAGAAGGAGCAGTTTCTGAAGCTCATCAAGAAGTACAAGCATCTTTTTGCTAACTCTGATGCTGAGCTGGGCTGCGCTAATAACTGCTTCCATAAAGTCAACACAGGGGAAGCACAGCCCCTATTCCAAACCATGTACCGTTGACCCCCCCTGGCTCATCAGATAATCCAACAAGAAGTTGATAAACTATTGGAAGGAGGTCTATTAGTACCATCCAATAGTCCCTGGGCCAGCCCTTTGCTCCTGGTAAAAAAGAAAGATGGAACCAATCAAGTGGTAATTGACTACAGGAAGTTGAACGCCATCTCCAAGAAAGATAGGTATCCCCTATCTCTGATTGATGACACCCTGGATAAGCTGGGAGGCGAGCAGTTATTCTCAGCCATAGATCTTGTAGCAGGCTACTGGCAGATACCTATGGAATTCAAAGACCAGGAAAAATGTGCCATTGTGACTACAGATGGTCTGTACCAACCAACCCGGATGCCACAAGGACTAGCCAACGCCCCGGTCACTTTCCAAAGGCTAATGGACACCACCTTCTGCGACCTAAAGTCCATCTGTGTCCTTGTATATTTAGACAACATCAACGTGTACTTGAAAAGCTTTGAGGACCATCTTAGAGACTTAGAACAGTTCTTAATTAGTCTAGACAAGATAGGGATGAAACTCTAGCCAAAGAAGTGTCAATTCTTTAAGGAAAACCTTGAGTTCCTAGGTCATGTCATCAATAAGAAAGGCATTGCTCCTATCCCAGCCAAGGTAACAGATATCTCTAAAATTGCTGCCCCTACCACTGTCAAGGACCTACAATGCTTCATTGGTATGGTTGGCTACTATTGTCACTTTATAGAAGCACTTGCCAATCTGGCCCAACCCCTCTTTTGCCTTCTAAAAAAGAATGTAGAATTTGTATGGGACCACAATTTCAAAATTGGGTTGAGGCTCTCAAGCAAGCTTTAGTAGAATCCCCAGTTCTGGCGTATCCTGACTTCTCTAAAAAGTTCATTTTGTAAAAAAATGCCAGCTTAGTAGCAGTAGGAGTGGTCCACGCGCAATTGGATGATTAAGGCCACAATCACCCTGCTGGATATTTCTCTAGAACCCTGAATATCCATGAACAAAACTACTCAGTAAATGAGCAAGAGTGCCTAGCAGTCTTATATGGTATTAAAGAGTGCTGCCCCTACCTGTATGGGTCCCACTTCAATATTGTGACTGATCATTTCTCCCTGAAGTGGCTAGCTCACCTAAAGGACCCCAAAGGGAGACTGGCTCACTGGGAAGTGAGATTGCAGGCATACAGCTAAAAACTTGTACACCGCCCTGGAGCCAAGCACACCAACACTGATGGATTATCTAGACTTCCACTAGTAGCAGCCTTTGCCCCTGAAGGAGACACCCTGTTTGATCTCATTCCTTTTCCCTTCAAATGGGATAGTATCTCTCCTGAGGCTTGGAAAACCCTAGCAAAACTTGCCCATAACACCACAATTAGAGACAGCTGTTTATATAAGGAAGTCAAGGGACATCAACGGCCATACATTTTCCCCTCTTGGCGGCTAGTCATACTACAACAATTCCATAACCTAGCCACCAGGCATGCAGGCAAAAAACGCATGATGGCAACACTTGCATTGCATTGTTATTGGGAAGGTATGTACACTGACATATTAGAATTTTGTCAAAGCTGCGTGACTTGCTCCAAGTATTGCCCCCTACCCAAGGCCACTAGCTATAGACTACATCCCCCTACCCACACGTTTCACATGGTTAACATTGATGTGGTAGGACCAGTAGGCCCAAATAAGACTAGCCGTGGGAATAGATATCTTATTATAGCCATTGAATATTTCAGAAAATGGGTCAAAGCCAAGGCTATTCCTGCCCCTATGGCCAAGCACACTGCCCAATTTGTTCTATCACATATCATTGCCAATCATGGCTGCCCACGCACCATCTTGACAGATAATGGAACCAACTTCATCAGCAAGCTTTTGGCTGAATTAAATGAGGTCATGGGAATCAAGGACACAAAGCCTACTCCTTATCATCCAGAAACAAACAGCTCTGTTGAGCGAGTTAACGGCACCCTCAAGACTATCCTCAAAAAGCTCATGCTAGATTCAGGATTTTCTTGGGATACTTTAGTTCCCTTGGCACTTATGGCGTACCAGGAAACTAATCAGATGGCTACTGGTTGCTCTCCCTTCCAGATGGTTTATGGATGACAACCCTACCTACCTGGGCTCCTAGCAACTTATCAATTATATCCAGATAGATCCCCTGATGACCACCTCAGAGCCCTCACCAAAGGGTTAATAACTCTGCATAACAAAGCATATAACACTATGGGGACAAATTGGCGCGCCGCGTTTACTTGCAACATAAAGCATTATCCCAAGCTAGCTTCTTTTGAGATTGACAAACACATACTTGTCTCCAGGGCTCAGACTTCTAGACATCCCCACAAGCTCATCCCAATATTTTCAGGTCCATTTGTGGTAATTGAGAAAAGTAGCTTTGATGCATATACAGTTTGATATATTGCCTCTAGTCAAACTTATCAGAGAGTACATGACAAGTTCATGAAAGCAGCCTCTGTAGTTGACAAGAAGTCTCCTCACCCCTTGCCAACTTCTGCTTACATGGGCAACCCTCAGCAAGGCCACACAGCTTTACACAACCTCTGCCAGCCTCTCTATTATCTCTTCTATATAGGGCAGCAGAGGACACATTACATAGGAATATAGGAAATTGATGAAGCAAGGTATCCTACTACCCCTTAATAGGATCAGTCTGAAGAGACCAAATATTGGTATAGCCTGCATAAATAAAAAAGGGATATATCCCAGAAAAAAAATGATAAATAAATATAAAAAATAAATATGGTAGAAGCGTAAGGATTTATTACTGAAGATGATGAGGGGTCATGAACCCCATGTAATGATTGGTGACTTTGGCGGCCACAAAGAAAGGAAACATGTGATTGTCATTATAGGTAGCTACGCGTTTGCTGATGGGAGCCTAAAGCATCCTGTTATACATAAAACATTTTTCAGGGGGATAGAAGCTGGTGTAGATGGCAGCCAAGATGAGCACATCTTGAATCATGTATTCATATGATTTGAACCTCTTGACAGGACAACCTGTAGAAAGCTGGGCTTGCATGTTGTCAATGGTAGTGGCTATCTTCTTGTGGGATAGGTTAGCACAAGTAGCAAGATTAAAGGACAGGCCCAGAGTGATGAGAGCTTGTAACTGCTGGTGATACAAGTTGGGGTCCAACTCCCCAACCCAGTTGGCAAATAGGCGGTAATGGCGGCTCTGGGACGCCCCATCAAACCCATGATAAGAGAGGACAGGACAGACGTCCTGCTCTACCCCCCAAGTCTCCACCGCCAAGATCAGGGCGTTCTGAGCAAAAGTGACGTCTGCCATCTTGCAAGGACAAGTTGCAATCAGTTGGGAGAATTTGGACAGGGTAAACAACAGGGCATGTTGGATGTCTATGGCCATGGCGTTCTCCACCAAGTGACATACCCAGGCAGTAACAGGCCTGGCTACTTGACACCCCAGCCCAAACTGTGCAATGTCAATGAGGTTGGAAGAGGAAGGAAGGCTCCCCACAGGAGGCACACACATATATGCACTCACAGAGGATTTTGTGAACCACATCAAATCTTTGTTCTGTATCAGTTCAAGGATTTGCGCCATGGGCTCAACCTGGAGGGCAGCCCTAACCTCCCAATAGTTGTTTTCAGACTGTTCATTGAGCTGGACCGCGTTAATGGCCATCTGGTTGTAGGGACCAAGGACTTTCTTGGAGCAATCAGGCACATGGTGGGTTATGACCACATTGTCAAGCCCCATGTCAGCAAAAGTCTCCTCTATGGCCACACGAGGAACCAAGGTGTCCTCCAGGGGGTTTTCTGCACCCAAACAATCTGCTGCCTCCTGTGCTGTGAGCCGTTGCTTGTCAATAAGAGCTTCAGAAGCTGCTTGAACAGCAGCTGTGTCACAAGCATCCTGGACCATCACCTCCTGCAAGGCCTGTTTGTTGCTGGTTGGCAAGGCCACCTCTGCTCCACGGGCCAGGGCACAAAGACGCTGGCACTGGGTAGCCAGGGAAGCAGGGCAACTTAGGGGGCTGCAATCTTTAGGATTGGGTTGCAAACTTGATCCTTCTTGAGCATCAGGACCTGGGGCACCTGAAGGCTTGGGAGTTTTGGACTGGGAAGCCTTGAACCCTTCATCCTCTTTTTCTAATTGGAGGTACTGGCGCCCCTCAGCAGCGTGCACCCAACTTAGTGCAATAGCAAAGGCTACGGAAGTTAACAGGGCCCGTATAATCTCACAGTCCTCCTCTGGGAGGACCTCCAATAAATGCTCTTCTCTTTCCACTGAGGAACCCACCCCCTATTCAAGGGCCTCAAGCTTGGCTTGACAGAGAGCAGTTAGCGCGGCCTGTAGAGAGGCAGACAATTTGCGGACACGGCGGGCAGCAGAAGATAATGACATTTTTTAACTAAGGGAAATCATTCAGGAGGCTCTAATTATACCTGATTTTACTCAATTAATTTGGCTTGATGATCATTGGGTGATTTATCATGACTCACCCCTCTAAGTTTATTCCCCAATTATCATTATGCCACTTGACAATTGATTGGCTGTTTTAAATTGGTTTCAGGTGAACATCCACTTGTCATTATGAGGGCATCAAATTTCCTTTTTTGGATGGAGCACCATCCTGATCTGGGGGTATGTGGTGCAAGATGCCACTCCCTAGTATTGCCATATTTGGACTGATTCCTTATTTGGAAAAGTATAAGGGGAACTGCTGCCCTTTTTTGTGTTTTACGTCGCAAAGTAACCCTCCAAATCACATAAGGGCATTTCTGATTAGAGACTGATTGACACATCTGCGGCTAGCTGCAGATGCGTCAGAGAGTGACCAATTGGAGTGGGGTTTCTATTGGTGATTAGTGATCAATTGGAGCATCTGCGGCTAGCTGCAGATGCATTGATTGGTGATCCATTGGAAGGGGTTTTTTTAATGGCAATTAACGACCCATTGATTGTCCCACTTATTAAATTGGTATATCAATCTTCTGTTTCTCTTTCTGCCAAAGTGTGAACCCTAAAGAGAGTAGTCTGAAACACTATTCCACACTTAATTCCCCAAAAACAGCCCTACTATTGCTGCAACCACCTGACTCTAGGTCACATGTCTAAATGTTCTCTTCTTGCCCAATCTAACTCATTTCCCTCTGAATATTCCCCAAAATGTTTTAGCTCTCCAAGAATAAGCTCATTGCCTGACAGTTTAGACCCTAGTCAGCGTAACTCACCTTTTATTTCCCCTCCTCTCCCTCTAAGTATAAAAAGACCCCCAAGAGGTCCCCAATAAACAGAATCATTTACCATACAAGCATAACAAATAACTTACCAATCTTAGATTATTTGCAGAGCCCACAAATAGAGGTTCTGTTGAGTAAGATGATATTAGTCATTTTGTGTTCTCAGTTGCTGCTCAGCTACACCCAACCCATCCCTAGAACCCTTGAGCATCACATAGAAAATCTCAAATTTTGCATTAGAATCCCACATTTTTTTGCTGAGTTTTGTCTTTTGTTAGTTGAGTTATCTGCTCAAGGGATTCAAAATTTGTCAATTTAAATAAACCAAAAAAAGTCGAATTAAATGGTTAATTTTATTAATAATTTTAATTTTTACTCAGCTGAGTTTCCCGCAAAAGTGATTCAAAATTTGGACCAAGGATTTGACAATCCTGCATTTTTACGTTCAGGTTCTGAATTTATAGTATTTTTAACATCAATGAAAAATGCTCATTTTAACCATAAAAATTCATATGAAATCAATTGAGCAAGTTGAAGAATCTAAACACCCTTTTACTATAGTATTGGGCAACTGTGGTAAGTTCAACTCCCTGGTGCTTGACACTATAGTAAAGTGAGAATTCAGACTTTTTCCCTGATTGACAACTGGAAATTGACACTTTTTTAATTAACAGATCTTGATGTACTGAAAACTTTTAGTATGAAAAATTATGCTATACAGCTATGGTATACTACTGTGACCCCAGAGAGCTCAAAAATGCAATAAAAAGTGTATTTTTAACTAATATAAATAAGGGGAAATAAGCAACTATTTCTCATTTTACTATGTAATTTACACTCTCCATTATATAAATATTTTTAACTACCATAAAAATTAAAATTCCAATGAAACAAAAATAAACACAAAAATAAACACAAACACAACAATAAAATTTATTCAAAATATGAAGAAATATTAATATTTATTTGATATAGTTCATATAAGTATAAATGTCAATTTCTTTTGTTTTATTAGGAAATTAACAAAAATTAAGATATTTCATTCACTTTTAAATATAACTATTCATCTCAAACTTACCATGTATACATAAAATAATCAGTGCTATCTAATTAAATCAAAAAATAGAAAAATTAAAACTAAAAAATAATTGATCAAAACTAAAAAGTAAAAATTAAAGCCATAGAAGCAAGACAGCAAGTTTATTCCTCCCCATTCTTCCCCTTCTTCATTTTGGCCCCTTCCAGGAGGGCAGTTGCAATGAGTTCAAGATGCTGCTTAATCTCTGAGGCCTTTTATTTATGCTTGATTGCATTTTTAATGGCCTTGGTGAATAGGGTGGAGCAGGTTGTGGGCTTGGTGGGGGGACGTGGTTTGCCAAGTCACACAGCTTGGAGATGGTTTTCTCCTGCTTGTGCTGAAGGAGGGAAAAGAACTTATTGAATTTTGGGTGGAGCCCAAAGTTGAACTTGAGGTGTTTGTGATAAGCCTCTAGTGCTGAGGTGGTCTTGAGCTCACCATTCATTGCCACCTAGTACACATTCCAGATAGCCTTGGCGTGGGCTTGCCTTGCCTCTGTGTGACAACCTTCCCAATCCACTGGGGCTCAAAATACTCAAGGAAAGGCTTGAACTCCAAGTGCTTTACTATGTAAGGATCCTTTGAGAGAACCTCAAACCCCTGCACAGTGTGCTCTGGCTTTAAAAAAGCCAAGGCACTAAATTGTGCAAGCACAAATTCTCAGGTATCTGAAGTGTTCCTCTGGCTCAACCTACTTAGCTCAGCATGGGCCTGCACATTCTAAGAAACTGCTTGGTGGTAGTAGAAGTGGCAATCCTGCACCTTCCTTCTAAACAACTGCTTGAATTCTTTGAACTGAGCAGGCTCAAAGTCCATAATGCACATGGCAGGCCCAAGAGCTCTCAGCCTTACCTTTTCCTCCAAGTCCAGGGTGGCCTGGTCTTTTTCAGTGGCAGGAGGGTTGGTGCAGGTGTAGGGGGGTCTTATTGGCATTGTTGTTGTCAGGAAGGAGGGAAAGTGCTTGGCAGAAGATGGTAAAAGAACAGGTGTAAATGGCCTTGGTGGCCCCAGGGAGAAGGAAGAAAGCAAGTGGAATCACCCAGATGTCAATCTGGGCATTGATCATCCAGAGCTGCTTGAACATCTAGGGGAAAGTGGCAAAGGTACCATCAACTAGCCAGGCTGAAGCCCTTTTTAACTCCATCAGGTTCTACTGGGTGGCATAGCAGATTATGCAGTCTTTGGTGGCAGGCACATTATCATGGAGGAGGAAGCGCTCCCCACTTGGAAGCTGCTTGAGCTTGTGGGTGAGAGTAAGCTCCAAGAGGACGTTTAAAGCCTTGGGGGGAGGGGGATTGGCAGCAATACACTTATTGCTTATGAAATTAACCAACTGCTCTTGAGTTGGCACCAACTTGAGATTGTTGGGTTTTAAGTGCTGCAGGGCTTTTATAGCCAGATCAGATGCCTGGAGGTGAGAGGATGTTGGGATCACCTGGAAAAGGTACCATTTTAACATCCAGGTTATAAAATGATTTTGGGGCTCACAAGAGTGCTCTCTCTTCTCTGCAGTTACTTGCTCCCAGCCCTCAGTGGTTAGCTGGTTCCTGCAAGTCTTATCCTTACAGACAAAGTGTTTGCTCTTGGTTTGGCGCTTTTGGTTGTTACAATTAAAAATGTAGTTATCAACAACGTAGCCAGGGCTGCTCTTTACATACATAATTAGGAAGTGCCAGGGGAAGCACTAGGGGACTTTAAACTCTCTGTCCACATTACAGATATTGTGGATGGCCAGTGGATCCCAAGCCACATGACCAGAAGCTTTGAACTTCTTGAAGTACTCCTCAGGCTCATCTTGGGGATCAGATGAGGGTGGGGGAGGAGACATCAGGAGGGGGAGGGGAAGGGTTCTTCAAGGCCTGCTTGGATGCCTCCTTTTTCTTACCAGAAGAAGTGGGAGGTTCTTGGCAGCCTTTGACTTCTTGGTACAGCACTCCTTGGTGGGCTTGGAGTTGGCCTCTGAGTGGTAAAAGGAGTGGTTGGTAAGATCCCATCAGATTTATTGGTGGATGAATTTTTGGGGGAAGGTGAAGGGGATGTGGAAGATGAGGGTAGAGGGGGGGAGGAGTAGGAGGAGATGGGATGGGAGGAGATGGGATTAGAGACTTTGCCTTTGAAGGCTTCTTGGCACACTTGGGAGTGGAGGCAGTTTCTTTGGAGCCCTTGGAGCTTGGGCTTGGGCTGTTGGCTATTCTTGTTTGATCTTGTCTAAAGAAAAGTTTAGTTTTGTAAACAAAACAGTGTGAAAGATATGAAACACAGAGGTAAAGCAAAGTAAAAGTTAAATGAAAAGTATGCAAATAAAGTTTTATTTATCAAGAATAAAACATAACAAAGTAAATAGAAGAAAAATAGAAACTCAAAGTATAAATATAAAGGTTGAAACATAAAAAATAAGTGAATTTATGATGAAGCATCAAATATGTTAGGTTCAGCATAGCATCTTAGTGCTAAATCAATGTAAAAGTATAATTAAAAATAAAAAATATATGAAAATTATATGGAGAGCAGCAGAAAAAGTAGTAGATTATAATTGAAAAAAGACAAAAAATCCTTATGTGGAATTTTTTTTATTGGGAGTTGAAAAATTCAAAACATAGTAAAGTGTCAAGTTCGGCACTGTCAATCAGCTGGAAAAAGCTGAATTCTCACTGTCAAGTATGCTGGAGTCAAGCAGAAACATCAAATTTACTATGTTTTTTACATATAAAACTTGCTTAAATTTAAACTGGGTTTGAAAGTTAACCCAAAAGCAAGGCAGTTTTGTATGCTCAAAAATAAAAATACAACATAAGTTAAAAAGGTAAATGAATGGGAAGGTGTTTATTAGTGTTTAAGTTATGCTGGGAGGAGCTGGGAGTGAATTATTTACCATAGTGTTGGTTGAAATGTTAAGAAGCTCTCTGTACTAATCCCCAAGTTAAAGTGTCAATTGGATGAGTGTCAAGTGGTGCTCATAGTGTGTTGCATATTAATTTAGCCTTAATTCCAAGCCTTTGATTAGTTAAATCCAAAACTAATTGGGTGGCAAGTGGATAGAGTCAAACAAAGAAGATGTCAAGTTTCAGTTTTTATAAATTACATATGAAATCTCTTAATAAATTGGGCTTAATTTATGTGGCACCACTTAATCCACAAACCTGGGAATGTCATAATGTAAAACAAGTGGGGTACTTGATTAATTTCTATACCACTAAACCAGTATAGTGGTGCTTGGGAGCCTAATCAACAATTATGAACACTAATAATAAAAATATAATAGTAACAAACAAATTTTATATAAGCATATATGTATTTTATTAATAAAATTAAAATTTGGCTTAAAAAGTGTCAAACTGGTCACTTTTTGTTTTAGAGTGTTAAACACAGGTTTTTTTATTTCTATTAGTAAATTTACTTATAAGTTGCCCCTTAAATTGGTATTTTAGCTAGCCAAATTATTAAAAGGAGTCAAGTTCAAGTAAATTTAACCTTGGTTTTTGGTTTCAAATCCCTAAATTACTAGTAAAAATTAGCTTAAAATCAGTTAAGCCAAAAATACTAATAGATTCACATATGTGGCACTCAACTCCCTGGTACTTGACACTTTGTCAAGTACCAGGGAGTCTAACTTACCACAGCTGCCTAGTATTGATGTGATATACTATACATACATGCTTTATCTATAGTGACACATGTCCATATTAGTGTAATGTTAAACCTGTCAAATGATCAAAATCAAGTCAGCCAAGAACAAAATCCAAGTGTTGGTCTGAATGTACTCTCTTCAACAGGGATTTGTGAATTAATAGACAAGAAGATCCAGCATATGCCAGAATACAGATATTAAAAGGAAATATTTAGATCAGGCTAAAATTAAAAATTAGTTGCTTACAGAGTTGTCTATGTTTAACATAAACTTTTCTTAAAAAATTAGTGAGCCACTTTATACAAAACCCTGAGTCAAGTATATTACACTATATCAGCCCAATGTACAGTAATTTTCAACCCTGTTGAGATAAACAAAAATTCTCAGTCTAAAAAAAATTAAACTCAGTCTAAAAGCAAAATCAAAGTTGATCTGAATATATTTTAATTTAATATAAATTCCTTGATTTTAAATTTTGTTTTTTAGACTGAGAATTTTTGTTTATCTCAACAGGTTTGGAAATTAATGTATAATTAAAAACACTCAGTCTCCAAAATATTGAAGTGATTAAAATGATGATATAAGATTATTTAAAATAAGAAAATACTAAAAGGTAAAACAGAAAATCATTATTCTAAGTTTGTGTCAATAATTTGGGTCTTGAAGGAAAGATCTTTATTATTTACTGGTCATGGGGTTGTGCTGATAGAGATTGTATGGCAACAATCTATGCTACCATTTGTGTATTTTGATACAGCTACAGCCTGGCAGGTTCCTGTCAGTCTGTAGGAGAAATTCACTTGGTCTTCAACTAGATGGCAATGTGCTTTACTTGGATACTTCTGACTACTAGGCAGCGGCTAGTAGTGATACAGGGATAGAGATACACCTTTTCTATCTACAAGGGGGATAATTCTACTCAATATATAATTAGGAGATCACCTAATATAGAGTGGATAACCCCTCTTTACAGATTATTATATGATACTTTGAACTCTTATTGATCAGTCTTCTATTCCCCAGACTGTCAATCTCAACCCCCAGAGCTAGGCAGCCATGCTGTGCTGGCATAGGAATTTAATAAATTACTGGACCCCATGTAAGTGTAACAGGATCCCAGCAGCATCTTGTCTATGGTTCATGCATATTAAAGATTTGATTTCCCTGTTAATGGGTTATTCACATCTTGCATTGTTCTCTTAAACAACCTTCTATATTGGTTGTACATTCAGATTTGAGTCCAGGCACTTGAATGTTTGGCAGAGGTATGTCTTTCAAGAATATTCATGAATCATCAAGATTATTGGAATAAGTGAAAACCAATAGAAAGCTAGAAATGGATTACAATCAAGCTTTGGGGTAACTATCAATATTATGATTACAAAAAGCTATCAATGGGATCACATTGTTACTTCTTTTAGCTTGACAGCTATGTGGCAACTAGCTAGTGGGAGACAATGAGTCAGAAGAATTAAGGTCAATTCTACCATATTATTCCAAAGCCCTGACAGTGTGTGAAGCTATTGGTGATTTATTGGAACTTCAAAGGTATATAATGTCTTACAACAGGATTAGCTTTTGTATATTAATAGAATCTACCTTTCCTATGCAATAGGATATCACATAAAAACATTAGATGATAACTCATAATTTTTTGTTTTATTTATTGAATGTGATCTAGCCATCAGCTACCATCTTTTCAAAAAAAAATTAACAAGAACTTGTTGTTGGGCTTCAAGGCATCTGTATCATATCATATTATATTGCAATTTTATATTCCTGATCATTTGGATATCTCATAGTGACTACATAAATTTTCACAGCTGCTGAGATGAACACATTAAATTCAGATTTAATCAAGCTGAAGTTGCACACAAAAAATATTATCAAAAAATATATTAGCTAACAATAAAACTTGATTTGATAATGTTTTTAAAGAACAAAGTTAGTTTTCTTAAATCTGAATTTGATGTGTCTATCTCAACAGTTGTGAAAAGTACAGTACATTAGTTTTTTAAGCTATGGCAACAAGCAAAATTGAGTCATCTGTAAGCAAGATGAGCTCAACTTTAAACAAAATCAAATCAAATCAGTTCCAAGAAAATAGAATTTAGCCCAAATCTATTATAATTTAATATAAAATTTGTTTTTAATTAATTTTTTTTCTGGTCTGAGTTGATTTTGTTTAAAATTTAACTCATCTTTCTTAGAGATGAATCAATTTTTCTTGCTGCTACAGCTTCAAAAACTACTGTTCTTAAACAAGGGATCCTTTTTCTAATTGTTTTTACCGCCTTTTTTGACTGTACTTAATTACATTGCCACAATTGTCCTTCCCATATAATTTCTTATGGCCCAGGCAAAAATTATTTTTTTTAAACTAAACTACATGTTTTATTGGTATTTGTTAGTTGATTATTATTTTAAATCACCTGAATGGCCCTAAAATATTTTTATATGTTTTGTGAAGCTATCTACAACCTAGCACATTCCTTATGTAATAGAAGATATAATATATTTTTAGATTATCTCATTATGCATCCCAATATCTATTTTATCCATAAAAAGAAGAAGTGAAAAAGCTGTACCATGTGTTTTTATAATTTTAATTATTAGAGCTAGGGACTATACACCATAGAATTTCAAGTTGATCCCAAGTCAAAATTTATGCTTTTATAATTGTTGCAAGCAAGATTGTGTTGCAATATCTACAATTACTCCCTCTTAGGAAAAATATTCACAAGAAATCCCAAAATCAATGAATAATTAGTAGCACTATTATCAGACACTCCTGTGATATGAGGATCAAACATTTCAAATCCCAAATGTAACATTATCCAGACAAGCCTCATGATCACCATGCCATAAATGGACAGTATGCAGCTTTTTATGATACTATATTATCCTCTATCTTCATATCAAATAAAGTATCATTATCTTTTCAATTCTCCATATATCTTATTTTATATAGTTTTCATAAGTATATAATCAACAGTGGTAACACAGGTAGTTTATTCACACCTATGTACCTTAAAGATAATTCTTCAAAAGAAAAGAATCCAGAAAATGGTCCTCCCTACTGGCTGGCAAAGATATGAATTGGGACAAGATATCCCTAAAGGGTACACTTTCTTTAAAAATATCCTCATAAACAGTAAACAGTACAACTTCCTAAGCAATCATGGTGTTGTGAATGCTGCCATTCACCCTGTTTCAATTTTGCCTTCAATGGGTTATTTTGAGGACAAATATCTTCTTTTGTTTTTGCCCTTCAAAATGAGTCTAGCTCCAAATTGGGAAATACAATTGTTCAATTTCCTGATTTTGCGCAGCTCACTTGCTCCACTCATGCTTGTGGCAAGTGATCCTATTGTCCATGTACTTTTTTGTGGTAAAGCTACACTGTTGTGACTGTACTACAGTCACTTCTGAGTATTTAGCCAAATAAATGCTCCAAAATACAAAGATATTCTGTTTTTGCTGTTTATTACATATAGATAGGTTTGTTTGGAATTCTTGAGGTAAAGGTTCCTAGAAACTGGATATCTATGTTTAATAAAAGAACAGAATATGGATGGTCAGTTAGGTTAGGCTAACTAAAAGAATTGAGGCAAGATTGGCCAAATCAATCTTGGAGACTAGGCGTCTCAAAACAGGTTAGTTAATCAGGAAGATTAATTAATAAACATGAGCCAATATAATTAATGAGGATTTAATTATAGTAGTTAATTGCCTTGACTGTGTCAAGAGGTTTGGTTAAGGTTGAACATGGGAAAACCCCCAGAATTAGGGTTAAAAGCGCTGTGTTGGCAAATTTATTGGGTTAGAAGCGCCGCCGCGCCGCCTAATGGATTTGAGAAGCGCCACTATCAGATTTTCTCAGGCGCCGCCTGGGGAAATTGCTGGGCAACTGGTTTGAGTTTGAAGCATTTTAATGGGTTTTAAGGCAAAAAACCATTAAATGCAAAGATAACTAAATAAAGGCAGGAATGCCTAGGAAATCAGGTTTGATCAGCTGGTTCCCAGTTAGAACACTGATAGCTGAGTTTGGGATGTGCAATCCACAGGGTTTTGGCACTGGGAGCTGGTTGAGCTCCAAGCCAAATTGGTAAATTGAGATGAATGGTGTCAGGTGACTCCTTCTCATTGTAGGTTAATTCTCATAGGTTGAGAATTGTTGATGATCTTTTAGGTAAAGATCTATGTTGGATGACTCAAATGTCATAGACAATGTGACGCAAATCATTGGTTGATTCAGGAACCAGAGGGGTTTTCAGCTGTGTCTGCCCCAAATGGTATATAAGCAAAAACAGTTAAACATTAATAAAAGATATTCACATTGTCGGTTTTAACACTTTCCCCTCACCTATTTTTCAATTATCATGCCTTCTTTGTTAAAATTTGAGAGAGCCAAGTTTGGGGTCCTTTGTGTGGAAACTGCTGCAGCAAGAAAGGAGTTTCCTACAAGTACATTGGAAGAAGTTTGGACCAGCCTGGAGGTCACTAAGACTGTTCCTGCAGAATCTTTAGTAGAAGTAAAGACTGCGTTCAAAGAGCTGTATTCCAATTACTTTGCAAAGGAAGGGACTCCTGCCCAAGGGAACCAAATTTATGCTTGGGATGCATGAAACTTATTGGTAGGATGGGATGAAATCTTGCAACAAGTAAAAGAGATGGTCAATCGTGAAATTGAGGCATTGAGAGCATGAGAGGGAAAAAGCGTTGAAATCATGGCTCATTAGTGGGATGATAATAAAGTGTTATCCAATAAAATTGCCTCCCTGGAGGCAAAGCTCCTCAAAGCTTTGTCCCAGGAAGGTAACAGCAATAAGAGTCAAGGGCAGGATAATGGCAGGATGGACTGGTTAGGCCTGGATCCGTCACAACTGTATATATTCCATTTATTTCTACCAATAAAGTTAAGTTCTATTCACATTTTGTATTTGTGTCTCCACGTACTTTGGCACCTCTCTAGCCACGTCTAGCAGATATTATTCAATTAGGGATGCAAGGTAAACAGATCTGCCTTCCCTGTCATCTAACCAAGACTTAGTACAAATACAATCCTAAGGTTAGGATTTCCTGTTGTGAATCTGTGCTGCGCCTCAGATCACAACAAAAAATGGTGCTCACTACAGGAGCTGTAAGCTCCTTGGTTATCTCTTTTTCAGCCAAGTTTTCAGGACCTTTACCTCCTCCCATATAAGAGCCAACTTTGCCTAAAATTACCAGTCCTCCTATTGAAGAAGACATTACCAGCCTGCCTATTGTCTCTACTGTGCTGAACCTTGGGAATGGTCCCCTTCTAGTGGTCTACCCTTTGGGTACCCCTGACTTGGAACAAGTCATGGCAGTAGCCCTTAGGTTAGCCCAGGATGGAGCCATCCCTTGCCTCCAGCTTCAGTTCAGTTGAGCATAATACTACAAATTAATTAGGGCTTCACAATTTCCACAGCATCTCCTCTCAGTGGCTGGCTCTGCTGAACACCTATTGTCATCCTTTGTACAACCTGCCTTAGCCCATCATCAAATGTTGTTAGAGCTACACATTCAGGAGATTTCATCTCTACAAGCTGCTGTCACTCATCACTGGGATCAGTTTGTGGCCTACTAGCAGTGGATCTACTCCCTTTTCCCTTGGTATCAGACAATTAGCACAACTCTGTCACCTCCCAAACCTGCTTGGTCAATTCCATTGAGCAAATTCAACAGTTCATCCCCAAATACGTCAAAGAGTGTCTAAATGAGTTTCACCAATTGGAACTGCCCTGGCGCACCCAAGTAGATTCCACTCTGAATGCCTATCTCACCAATTTTGAATAACTTGTGCAGCAGCTCAACAAGTTCAGTGCTTATTCCTTTGATAAATTACAGCAAGTAGCAGCCCTTGCTGCAAAAGGTCTCCACAAACTTGACAAAGAATTTGATCAAGAAAGGCTGCTACTGCTGCTACCATTGCCAAACTCCAGACTCAAGTGAATGGATTGTCTACACCCAAACCAGATACCCCACTTTCTCCTCCATCTGATGATTTGGCAGATAGAGAGCAGAGGCTATGGGATGCCATTTGAGAGTTAAAAACGTCCACCTGCAGTCAGGATTGCCCTAACAAAACCCCTCAGCCAGATCCCCAAGTGCTTGCTCTGATAACTCATGTTGTTGACTTACAACAAGAGGTTGCTACCTTGTATGAGATGATGGTGTCTGCTGTTAGTCCAACGGGGTTACTGATGAAGATGGATGTTGCCCTGGCTTGTCAGGAGCTCTCGCATTCACTGTTCTAGAGAGTTGATAGCTCTAGCTAATGAGGTAGACGTTTTAAAACAAGACCACTCTGAGCTTTATAAAGACATACAAGAAATGATTGAGTTAATTGATTCAGTAAATGACAGGTTTGCTCCTTGCCTTTCAGTGGGTCTGTCTCTTACCTCCAAACTAGCTGAACTTTCCTTGGTAGTAACTGCACAGGGTCAACGTTTAGATATTACTAAGTGGCAGACCACCCTAGCTAATAATACGGGAACCTGCACTGCTGAGACCCTGACTACTCTTAAGGAAAGTGTTTTCCATCTTTAGCCCAGACAGCCCCCCTCCAAATCTAAAGCAGAATTCTCACTGCACATAAATGTACTTGATAGCAACAATGGTGGCCCAATTCCAGAAGCAAATTTCAAGCCTACCTTTAAGCAAGACTTTGCCCCAAAACTTCTACCATTCCAGCTTTCCTAACTATCTATGTGACTGCCATGAGGAGAGCCTCAGATGAGGTTAAGAAGGAACACATTCTAACCTGTCTCCACCCAACCTGTCAAGAGGTAGTAGTGCCAGAGCTGCCCATCATTGAGACCTGGGAAGATATGAAGCATCTTCTGATTGACAAATTCGGTGGTGACCTTAGTTTGGAAGTGAAGAAGGACGCCTTCATGCACATTTCTTTCAAACTTAAGGAGAACCAAGCTAAATTTTCAGATAGATTCTATATGAAAGGACAACAACTGATCACAAGTTGCCAGTTGACCACACATGAAACGTACATGGCTTGCTCCCAAGCCCTCAAGGTTAACCAGCTTCTGTGTCTTCACTTTAAGGCTCATAAAGCCATGTTTTCCTCTATGAAGAGCATAAAGACACTGCTCCAAGATATGCACCTTACCCATTCTGGGGCAGTTGTGAGGGGAGAATTGTGCTGTCTCTAACTCTGGTTTGTCTTCATATGGCCCACATATCCTCACAATTAACTCACAGAATCCTCCTCAATGCCAGGGTTTCCATAACTGTGGGCAGATAGGTCACCATACTTGAGTCTGCACCAATCCTCGGGTTGAAGGAGCTGATCCCAAGGAGCAGGCGGGAAAAGAACATTCAACCTAGAGACAGATATGCTCTTGGTTAAAAATTCTTCCCAGTCTCCTTCAGTTCCCCCCTCCATTGCTGACCCTGAACCTTCTGACACTGAAGCTCCTACCATCCTGCTGTTATTCCACAACATTTCTGATGACTCTGAAATGGACAAATTTTGATATGGAAGATCCCAGCGCCTATGGGTATTTAGTCCTTGCCATCTCCAAAACTATTGCAGTTCCTTATATACTATGTTCTGGGAAATCTACACAACTGTAAAGCCTCTGCCTGAATCCAAAGAGGTTGTCTCTTGCCCAACCCTCACTCAAGCCAAGAGATCCTTTATACTTGTTGAGTCTTCCAAGGAAGCTGCTGAGGTTGCTGCCGCTGTGTTAAAAAATATCTCAGTTTTGCTTCCTATCCAGACGGTCTATAAGGAGTTCCCAGGCCTAAGATGCATGATTAAAAAATAGACAAAAAAACTGGCAGAAGCCCAAGACATTCTGGTTGTCTTCCATCCCTTTGGTTGCACTACCACTCATGTGGAGATATCTATTCAGAAGGTGAAAATTAAGACCATCTTGGACACTGGATCTCCTGTCAATTTTGTCTCTTCAAAGTTTGTTAAGAAGCTCAAGCTTGCCCCCAACCTCAACTATCACTAGTTGTATGGTAAAGCTAGGCTATCCATGACTTGAGCTATAGAAGCTTATTCTGCTCTTCCCATGTGGTTTGGCAAACTACTCTTGGCCGCGCCTACTGTTGTATTGGAGAATGAGAGCTACAACCTCCTTGTTGGTACTTGATTCTTTAGGGAATACAATGAGATCATCAACATAAAGGACAGCTACCTCTCTATCTTAGGGTACAAGGTCCCTCTGATCTTTTAAAAGCCAGTTAAAGTTCCCAGGAAGCGCCTCAAGGCATGTGCCTTAGAATTGTGAGAGAGGGGGGCTAAACTAACTAAGTTTGGCTCCCATCCTGGTGAAACAAACCACCAGGATGCCATCCAGTGAAGAACTGGGATGGCCGCTTGGAGAGGGGACCACAGGGAGGACACCAGGGACAACTGAGGGAAGTAGGCGTTCAAGCTCATCAGTATCAGGCCAGTGAGCAACCAAGGGGTGCGGATGGGAGCGGGATAGGACACCTTGGAGGGACCAAGGGGTACTGAGGGACTCAGAACCACGCTGGGGAGGGGGCGCATTGGAGGCATGGCTTCTTCTGAGACAGGTGAGGCATGATCCACTGTGCTCAAATCCAAGTCACCACATTTCAGGCTCTTGACCACAGCCTCTCCTGAAAAGAGAAGGCCTCTGGGGAGATCCCAAAGACTGAAGGGATCTCTACCTACAAGTCTGGCAGACAAAGAGATTTTTTTCCACAAGTTGGGGGAGGTGGACCACAAAAGTATCAAGAATGGAGCCAGGGAGAAAACCACAAACTTAATTGCTGGGAGTATCATAGGAATATTCCTCACAAAATTTGGAGTAGGATAGTATATTTTTCTGATAGAAATCAGGTAGAACAGGGGCTGGTAGGGTATACTTAGCAAAATAGAGCCAAACTGTAATAGAACGGGTCCAGAGAGCTTTACAATGGTTGTATGAAGCTTGACAAGAATGGCAAGTAAGAACGGGCGGCAAAAAGAATGATTTTAAAGGAAATTTCAGAATAAAAATAGATTTTATAAAGAAAATCAATTCAAAATACTGAGTTCAAACTCTAGTTTTGAAAGCAAAAGCAAAAAGGACAACAACTAAGTAAATCAACCCTAGTATAGGAGGCCAGAAGAGAAGCCGGGTTTGAAACCAGCTAGTATAAGGTAAGCTTGAAGCCAAAACTAACACTTTAATTCTTAGGGCTGCTGAAACACAGACTGGGTTCCTGGCAGCAATAAAATTTAAAATTTAAGTTGCAAAAAACCAAACTTTAATGTATTTGAAAAATAGACAAGCAGGGGACTGAAAGTCCCCTTGCCTGATTAAAAGGGATGGCTTGCAAACAAAACTAATCACATGACAGTGGGCTCTGAATTCAATTGGCTGGACACAAAACTTTGCTGGGCAGGAGCAGGAAGGCTAGAGGGTTTCATTCTAATTTCTGCGGCCGGATCTGATTGGCTGGAGGAAGTGCTGATCATTTGGAATTCACTCATGCAGTTCAGTATTGATATGACAGCCTCTGATTGGCTAGCTCTAATTTTTTCAGAAGTGAACAACACCACGCTAATAGGTAGTCTAAATTAACCAGCGTTTCTTCCCAGGAGGGAGCAACCAAAGGCAAAGGTTCCGCAGGGTAGGCTAACACAAACCTCTCATCTACTGTGTGAGCTAAATTATTTAAAGAATGGAGGGGTTTGGCAGGCGTTTTCGAGCCTTTCTTGGTACAACAAGGGAAGATTGTGTGATCCAAAGCCAGAGAAGGCTTTGAATTTACAAGAATATCCCACTGTTGTTTTCATGCTACAATACTGTACCCATTCCTCCAACATGAAGTGTCCTCCTATGGCTTGCCCTGCGTCTGAAGGGATCCCTCTATTGGCCACCTCTGCTGTATTATTCCTCCCTGGATCTAAGGCTATCCTAGACTCCCAAATATTGTATGAGCTACCTGAGCGTACATTCCTAGAGTTATACTCTCATCCCTTGCTAGGAAGCAATGAACCCTATCTCTGTCTGGGAATCTTGGATATCTCTCATAAAGACCCAGTTAAATTTCTGGTTGCTAACTTAACTGGTCTCCCCATACAGGTGTCCAGAGTGCAGGTTTTTGGCTATGGCAAGTTGTTGAATGCCCCTAATGTCCTATCACTACATCCCTTTGTCACTCTCCAGGACTTTAATTTACCTTAAGACAAGCCCCAAGTCCTATCCTTGTTCACTGCACAAGATTTCCCACAGCTATTCCCAGTACAACAGAAGGGGGTGCCTGATTTTCTAGATAATTTTTGGATATCTTTTCTAAAGTTAGCACTGATTATGGTCAGCCAAAGGCGTCATTCACCAGATTGATACAGGTGACACTCCCCCTTCTGCACTAAACCCTATTGCTGTAGTTGCATAGAGGACGCTCAGGTGTCTAAAAAACTCAAGTAACTTTTAGACACTGGGCTACTGGCTCCTTTCCAAAGTCTGTGGGACTCCCCCTTGCTCATACTGAAGAAGGATGGAGGTCATTGTATTGTGATGTAATATTGACAATTCAACTCTCTAACCAAAAAGGATTCCTACCCCTTGCAGCATATTAATGATGCTTTCTGCTGCCTATGGGGCTCCAAGTTCTTCTCTGCTAAAGACCTAGCCTCTGGGTACTGGAAATTCGATCTCTCTCCCAAGGATAGACAGAAGGCTGCACTCATCACTTCCAAAGGATTTTTTGAGCCTAAGCAAATGCCGCAAGGACTCTGCAATGCCCCGGCTACTTTCCAACAAGCCATGGACTCCATCTTCTGTTACTTGAAGTTCTCATGTGTCCTAGTATACTTAGATGATATAATGATAATTAGTGCTACTTTTACCAACCACCTGGCTCATCTCAAAGAAGTGTTCATAAAGATTTGAGAGTCTGGTATTAATTTAAAACCATCTAAGTGAGCCTTCTTCAAGGAATGCCTTGAATTCTTGGAACATTAGGTGACTCAGATAGGAATTTGCCCCATGACCAAGAAAGTTGAGGTCCTTGTTGTGAAGTGATTGGTTGTAAACTAGCCGTCACTTTAATCACACATTGATCCATTAAGCTTGGTGAACTATAGTACAATGATACTCTTGTTCTGGATGATAATTAGTCCAACTGATCAACTAAGTTACACTCTGAGTTCATATTAACTAACAATCATTGTGACGGATCCAGGCCTAACCAGTCCATCCTGCCATTATCCTGCCCTTTACTCTTATTGCTGTTTCTAACTGGGACAAAGCTTTGAGGAGCTTTGCCTCCAGGGAGGCAATTTTCTTGGATAACACTTTATTGTCATCCCACCAACAAGCCATGATTTCAACACTTTTTTCCTCTTGTGCTCTCAACGCCTCAATTTCACAATTTGCCATCTCTTTTACTTGTTGCAAGATTTCATCCCATCCTACCAACAAGTTCCAAGCATCCCAAGCATAAATTTGGTTCCCTTGGATGGTAGTCCCTTCCTTTGCAAAGTAATTGGAATACAGCTCTTCAAACGCAGCCTTTACTTCTACTAAAGATTTGGCAGGAACAGTCTTAGTGACCTCCAGGCTGGCCCAAGCTTCTTCCAATGTACTTGTAGGAACCTCCTTTCTTGCTGCAGCGTTTTCCACACAAAGGACCCCAAACTTGGCTCTCTCAAATTTTAACAAAGAAGGCATGAAAATTGAAAAATAGGTGAGGGGAAAGCGTCAAAACCAACAATGAATATATTTTATTAATGTTTAACTGTTTTTGCTTATATACCATTTGGGGCATACACAGCTGAAAACCCCTCTGGTTCCTGAATCAACCAATGATTTGCGTCACGTGGTCTATGACATTTAAGTCATCCAACATAGATCTTTACCTAAAAGATCATCAACAATTCTCAACCTATGAGAATTAACCTACAATGAGAAGGAGTCACCTGACACCATTCATCTCAATTTACCAATTTGGCATGGAGCTTCCCCATCTCCCAGCGCCAAAACCCTGTGGATTGCACATCCTAAACTCAGATATCAGTGTTCCAACTGGGAACCAGCTGATCAAACCTGAATTCCTAGGCATCCTTGCCTTTATTTAGTTATTTTTGCATTTAATGGTTTTTCGCCTTTAAAACCCATTAAACTGCTTTGAAACTCAAACCAGGCGGCGCCGTGGCACCTCTAACCTAATAAATTTGCTGACGCGGCACTTTTAACCCAAATTCCGGGGGGGGGGTTCCTATGGTTAACCTTAACCAAACTTCTTGACAAAGTCAAGGCTATTTTAATATAATTAAATCCTCATTAATTATGTCCTGTATTTATTAATTAATCTTCCTGATTAACTAACCCATTTTGAGATGCCTAGTCTCCAAGATTGGTTTGGCCAATCTTGCCTCAATTCTTTTAGTTAGCCTAACCTAACTAAACATCCATATTCTGTTCTTTTATTAAACATAAATATACAGTTTCTAGGAACCTTTCCCTCAAGAATTCCAAACAAACCTATCTATATGTAATAAACAGCAAAAAACAGAACATCTTTATATTTTGGAGCATTTATTTGGCTAAACGCTCAGCAGTGACTGTAGTACGGTCACAAGGCCCTTCCTTCCCTTCAGGGGAATCAGCCTCATCTTCCCAGATCTTTATAAGCTCCAATTCCCCATGGAAATGCTTAAGGAAATAAGGATGAACACGGGACCATTCTTCTCCCAAGGCAGCCCCAACCCCCCAAATTAGGTAGTTTGGCCCTGGACTAAACAAAATAATCTTCATAGGCCCTACCCATCGCTGAAGACCTCTTCTTGGGTGCTTTTCTCAGCGCCTTTGATCAAACCACACCAGATCTCCCATCTGGAAAGGATCACAAGGAAGTACTCCAGGCTTTGAGTTCCACTTGGCGGCACACTTTTCTCAAACCCGCTCTCCTTTAATCCTTGCCTTGGCAAATAACTTCTGCATCTCAGCTGCATGTTCCTCCACGGCAGCCTCATAGAAATTCTTTTCCACAAACTCCCATTGGCCCACTTCAGTGCTGGTTGTAGTTTCCTGGCCATACAACATCCAAAATGGTGAAAACCCAGTACAATCATGGGGCATTGTCCAGTATGCCATGACACTCATTGCTAGGTGATCCTTCCAACGGGTTGTAGCTCCATCAGCCAATTTTTCCATAATGTGTTTTAAAGTTCCAATGGTTCTTTTGGCTAACCCATTGGTCTTGGGATGGTAGGGAGCTGCGGTTAACTTAGAAATACCCCATTTTAAGCATTCCTTAGTCAAGGCTGGTCCTACGTAGGGTGGTCCATTGTCAGTGAGAACCTTCTCAGTACAACCATGTTGTGCTATGATTTCTTCTTGGAGAAACTTAGCAAGTGCAACGCTTGTTTCTTTAGCCATTGCTTGACCTCTACCCATTTTGTGAAAGAATCAATGGCAACCACAAAGTATTCTTTCCAACCACTTGGTAATGTTATATGACCTGTATCCATTGAGACCAACTCAAAAGGATAATGTGACATCACTGACTTGAGCTGTACCTTAGATTTTGCCGCTGAGAACTTAGAGCACACTTCACATTATCGTAAAATCTGGAGGACTGTAGCTCTCATCTCTGACCACCAGTACCGGGATTTTACTGCTTGCCAGAGCTTCTCTTTACTGAGGTGACCTCTCCATTGAACATGAAGATCTCTCACCACTTGAAGACGTTTGGATTGCTCTACGTAAATCCTATTCCTCAATAAAGCTTCCCGGGCTTCCTGCGTCTCAACTTCACAGGCCAACAGCGCTTGGGATAATAAGTTGGGAATCTGATTTTCCAAACCAGGTTGGTAAATAATATCATAGTCATATCCAGAGAGTTTTTCAGCATACAACTGCATATGGCCTTGTAAGTCTTCCTTAGTCCAAAGCGCTCTCAATGCTGCATGATCAGTGACTATAATAAATGGCATTCCTAGGATATACATCCTAAAATGCTCCACTGCCTATACTATTGCCAATCCCTCACGTTCAGTAGCAGAGTATTTCTTTTGAGTGGTCCCCAATGTTTTGGAACCATACGCCACCGGATGTCGGGACAACTTTGACTCTCCTTCCTGAGTAAGACGGCACCCAGACCAGTTGAACTTGCATCTGTTTCAATGTAGAACAACTTCAACCAATTGGGGAATCTTAGGGTGGGGGCCTCAGAGAGTCTCTTTTTCAGCTCTAAGAAACTTGACTCTTGTTTCTGTCCTCAATCAAACCTGGCATTCTTTCTTTTTAAAGCAAACAATGGCTCTCCAAGCGCAGAACAATTAGGAATGAATCTCTGATAGAAATTCACTGATCCCATAAATCCCTGCACCTCCTGGACTGAATGTAGTGATATCATGCTCAACAACCAAGTAACTCTCTCAGGACTTGGCTTAATCCCTTGAGAATTCACAATATGTCCTAACACCTTGACCTCTCAACAGGCAAGCTTAGTTTTAGCTACACTAATCTTTAACTTTGCTTTCTCAATTTGGCAGAATACTTCATCAAGATCCTTCAGGTGTTGTTCCCAGGAAGGGCTATATACAGTAATGTCATCTATATACACCAAGACACACCTAGGCTGCAATCCCGCCATAATCTGATCCATCACTTGCTGAAACACAGCACTGGCTGTCTTCATTCCCAATGGCAAGACTTTCCATTGATAAAGACCATCAGGTGTAGAGAATGCTGTAACCTCCTTAGACTTCTCGTCAATCAACAGTTGGTGATATCCCTTAGTCAGATCCAAAGTGGTGAACCAAGAAGATCCAGCCATGGCATCCAGCTGATCCTCAATTTGGTGCATTGGGTAGGCATCATTTACAATATCATTGTTTACCATTTGGAAATCAATACAAACACAAATGTTCCCATCTGGCTTTGGAACACAAACCATTGGAGCAGAATAAGGACTGATGCTCTCCTCAATCAGGCCGGCTCTTTGCATCTTCTCCACCTCTTCTCTGATTGCAGCAGCTACAGCAGGACTACAACAGGGTACATACACTTTGTATGGCTTCCCAGTAAGCATTTTTATGATATAAGGTGGACCGGTTCTCCCTACATCGTATTTGTCCAACAAGAAATAACTACTCCATTTCCACACCAGAGTATACAACAGGATACCTGGTGCTTCACTTGGACATAGCATACGGGTTAAATTGTTGAAGGGCACACAAACATAAGAGACAGTAGGTTTATTTGTTGTGACTTCTCCAACTACGGACATCCAAACTCCAATACGCTGACCTTGCTGAATGTCTACAGGAACTGCGCAAGTGTTGAATAACTTCCAGGACTTGAGGGATTCACCATTTGAACCATCCTCAAATGTTGCCACATTTGAGAATATATGACGGGGCAATTCTAGGATAACCTGTCCTCCTTGCGTTCTGCAATTGAAAGCTACTGGTTTTAACCAAGCAGTTCCCTTTGGTGGAATTGAGCAATATTCCTTGGCATAGATGACAACTGACTGGACGTCTTCTGGTGCTGGCAGAATTGTCAGTTGTTGATAAGCGTATTCAACTCCTTCATGAACCAAGACATTCTTGATGGCGTCCAGGCTCACCTTGGCCTCAACAATCCAAGCCATACCAAGAAGAACATCAAATCCTGCCCCAGGTAAAACTACAGCAAAAGTCTTGACCTTGGTGTTTTTCCATTTTATTACCACCTCATCAAACACATCTGGTTTGATGGTGGTAACCCCATCTGCAGAAGATAAGGTCAAAGTGACCAATCTTGATGGGTCCATGCCATGTCTACAAACAAAGTTCTTTGATACCGCCACTCCAGCACACCCTGCATTGTAGACTGCCTTTGCAGAGATACCATTGAGCAAAATATCCAAAAGTATAACCCCTTGTAATGCCCACACAAAAGGTTTTGCAATCAAAAGTGCAGGCATACTCTGGGCCACCTTTTTACGCCATTCAACTTCCTTGAACCAATCCACGCTCAACTGAACTTGCACAGGCTGCCATTTAATCTCCCATTCTTCCTTCATCCCTAAGTGCACATCCAATATCCACTCATCTGGAGAGGCGTCTGGACTTCCCTCAGGCAGAGTTGGACAAGAGACATCAATTTCCTGTATGAGTGGTTCCACTGGTTGACTGGCACTTTTCCCGTATTCCTTCAAAGCCTTCCCAGATTGAAGTTTCATTCTCCCATTATTCTCTGAATTACTGGACTCAGGTTGAGAGACACCTAAGCCCGCCTTTCTTTTCCCAAATCCTTAAACATAAGGTCGGGATGCTCCTTGTCAAATTCCGCACGGTTGGGACACTTTCCAGCAAAATGGCCATCTTTCCCACAGATCCAGCATCCCTTGGCAATGGGGAACTTACATGCCCACTTAAATCTAGACATGCGGTCCTTATCAGAGGGACTTCTTGGACGTCTGGTTCTCTCAGAAGATTCTTCCCCTGCCGCCACATGAGCTCCTGCTCTGGAACAAGGAGCACTGTGTGAAGGGCCTCCAAGATCCCATTCCATCTGGATGACCTTTTGAACAAGTTTTGACCATGACAACTTCTCACAGTGTAACATAGAGGCGTGGGTTTGCAACCTGGGCCACATTTCAGTGAAGAAAACATCCTCCACTAGATCCTTATTACGTTCCACGTCAACAAAGGCTAAGAACTCCTCCATTCTGGAAAGTTACATTGACACCGTCTCATGGCCAGCTTGGGTAGAATCTTGAGCTTTTTGAAGAGCATCACCAGGTCTAAGGGTTACAGTGTGACTGGCTCAAAATTCCTCCAACAAGGTGGTCCAATTGTTGCCTTTAAGTCTTTCAAGCCACTTGAAACAGACAGGTCCTGCAAGAACTTCCAACCAATGACGTTTCTCATCATCTCCTAGACCAGAGGCTTGAATAAGGAAACCCTCCAGGAAAGTGTTTCCTTGCTTGGGATTTCCAGAGAACGGTGACATCTTGGCAAGCATAGACTGGACTCCTTTCATCATGGGTTTTTTCTGCCCCCGCGTTGGGCTCTGTGACGGATCCAGGCCTAACAGTCCATCCTGCCATTATCCTGCCCTTGACTCTTATTGCTGTTACCTTCCTGGGACAAAGCTTTGAGGAGCTTTGCCTCCAGGGAGGCAATTCTATTGGATAACACTTTATTGTCATCCCACCAACAAGTCATGATTTCAACACTTTTTTCCTCTTGTGCTCTCAACGCCTCAATTTCACAATTTGCCATCTCTTTTACTTGTTGCAAGATTTCATCCCATCCTACCAACAAGTTCCAAGCATCCCAAGCATAAATTTGCTTCCCTTGGACAGGAGTCCCTTCCTTTGCAAAGTAATTGGAATACAGCTCTTCAAACGCAGCTTTTACTTCTACTAAATATTTGGCAGGAACAGTCTTAGTGACCTCCAGGCTGTCCCAAGCTTCTTCCAATGTACTTGTAGGAACCTCCTTTCTTGCTGCAGTGTTTTCCACACAAAGGACCCCAAACTTGGCTCTATCAAATTTTAACAAAGAAGGCATGACAATTGAAAAATAGGTGAGGGGAAAGCGTCAAAACCAACAATGAATATATTTTATTAATGTTTAACTGTTTTTGCTTATATACCATTTGGGGCAGACACAGCTGAAAACCCCTCTGGTTCCTGAATCAACCAATGATTTGCGTCACGTGGTCTATGACATTTAAGTCATCCAACATAGATCTTTACCTGAAAGATCACCAACAATTCTCAACCTATGAGAATTGACCTACAATGGGCAGAAGTCACCTGACTCCATTCAACCCAATGTACCAATTTGGCATGGAGCTTCCCCAGCTCCCAGCACCAAAATCCTGTGGATTGCACATCCTAAACTCAGCTATCAGTGTTCCAACTGGGAACCAGCTGATCAAACCTGAATTCCTAGGCATCCTTGCCTTTATTTAGTTATTTTTGCATTTAATGGTTTTTTGCCTCTAAAACCCATTAAACTGCTTTGAAACTTGAACCAGAAGCCACCGCAGCACCCAGCAATTTTTCCAGGCGGCGCTGCAGCGCCCCAGCGCCAGAGAAAATTTGATAGTGGCGCATCTCAAATTCATTAGGCGGCGCTGCGGTGCCTCTAACCCAATAAATTTGCTGACACAGCGCTTTTAACCCAAATTCCAGGGGGGGTTCCCATGGTTAACCTTAACCAAACTTCTTGACAAAGTCAAGGCTATTTTAATATAATTAAATCCTCATTAATTATGTCCTGTATTTATTAATTAATCTTCCTGATTAACTAACCCATTTTGAGATGCCTAGTCTCCAAGATTGGTTTGGCCAATCTTGCCTCAATTCTTTTAGTTAGCTTAACCTAACTAAACATTCATATTCTGTTCTTTTATTAAACATAGATATCCAGGTTCTAGGAACCTTTCCCTCAAGAATTCCAAATAAACCTATCTATATGTAATAAACAGCAAAAACAGAACATCTGTATATTTTGGAGCATTTATTTGGCTAAACGCTCAGCAGTGACTGCAGTACAGTCACAATCATCCAATCATTATGTTAGTATAGGGCTAAGTAATAGAGGAAACTGGGCTGTAGATAGAGGATCCTGGCGCTCTGTGGTACTTGTTAATCCCTTTCCTACTATATAACTCCCTTCTTGACTTATTAAATAAAGATTAATTTACATAACTTATTATAAGCATTGGGCTAAAGAACTTATCTTAGCTTGGTCTTTAAAAACAACTAAGGTTGTATTTGAGTTAATTGAAAACAGCTATCAACCACCTGACAGGTGAAGTTACAACAGCCCTTGATAAAATGCTTCTGCTAACCAACCTGTGAGAGGTTCAAGTCTTTCTTGGCATGATGGGCTACTACAGACAGTTCATATCTGACTTTGTCAACACTAGTGAGCCTTTGGTCTAACTGTTGCATAACGTCTCTTTCAAATGGACTGCTAGCCAGCAACAAGCCTTTGAGACCCTCAAGCAAAAACTCAAAGAGGCTCCCATCCTAGTGTATCCGGACTATAATAAAGAATTTATCCTTTACACTGATGCTAGTGACCTGGCTATTGGATCCATCTTGGCTCAATTGGATGATGAGTGTGTGTATTGCCCTGTAGCTTATACCTCTTGTGTCCTAAACAAGCATGAGAAGAATTACAGTGTCACATAGAAGGATGCCTTGCTGTATTGCATGCAGTCAAGTAGTTCCGCCATTATGTATATGGTTCCCATTTCACTGTGGTCACTGACTACGCTTTGCTTAAGTAATTACAACAGCTTAAGGAACCAGAAGGACAACTAGCTGGATGGGCTCTCCGCCTGCAAGGATACAACTTCACTGTTCTGCACCGCCCCAGGATTCAACATCAGAATGCTGATGGACTATCCAGAATGACTATCCTTGTTCTCCACCCTGCTGAGGCTGATTGACTGTATGAACTAATTGGATATCCTTCCTCTTGGGAGAGAAAGACAGAATAAGTTCAAATTGCCCTATCATAGCTGTCTGAAAACACGCTCATTTGTGACAATCAGCTCTTCAAGAAAGTACAAGACCATTAACTACCTTATGTACAGCCTAGCCTTTGCCTTTTGTTGGTGCTTCAAGCTCATAAGAAGAGAGGACATGGAGGCATTTCAAAGACCTACTACTGGCTCCAGTAAAACTATTTCTGGGAAAACCTTTACCTGCTGATTCCAGATGTCATTGCTAGTTGCCACAATTGTCAGCTCTAGCAACCTCAAGCTGCCTCACACAAGTTCAAGCTAGTCCCCCCTCAATTTATCTTTCATACTGTCAGCATTGACGCTGTAGGGTCTTTTCCCTGTTACTTCTTGGGTTACCGCTTTATCCTAATTGCTGTTGATCATTTTAACAAGTAGATTGAGGCTTGCCCTACTAAGGACATCACTGTCAAGACAACTGCCGCCTTTCTGTTGCAAGATGTATTCTACCGCCATGGCTGTCCTCAAGTGTTGTTGTCTGAAAATGATACAAACTTCAATGCCAAGTTATTAAACTCTGTTTTTGAGGCCTTGGGGTCTCATCAGTCTTTCTCTGCCCCCTATAATTTTTCTACCAACAGGGCAGTTGAGCGTGCAAACTTGACTCTGGTCTCTATCATGAGGAAACTCACTTACTCTGACACTGCAAACTGGGATCTATACTTACCTGCTGCTCTCTTTGCTTATTGTCTTAGCAAACATTGTGTTACAATCAAGTTTCTAGACTCGCCTGCTAATGTATCTAACAACATGAACTAATCTGATGGCAACATCAAATGGCGGGTACTTCATCCTAATTAGGAGCGCTACCAATTTGACTTGCTGATCTCTGCATGAGTTATTCCTTGGCTTTGAACCTTACATGGAACTTCCCACTATGCCACCCCCTTTTGGCCTTGTGGATTTTCCCATATAGTATATTAATCACAATATTCTACAATAAACAATACATTATTCTTATTATTCTGTTTTTTCTATTAGACTGTTGTCTTCCCCAATTCCAAATACTGAATCCTCATTGGTTCAGTTGCAACAGCAGTAGCAGAAGTAGGTTTACAACCTACCTAGAACAAAATCCCCCCAAGAAAGGACAGAGTACAGACTGTATGGCTACTCCCCAACAAGAGACCTTCCTGCCAATCCCCAAGGGGGACATCCCTGACAGGCCGTCATCTATCAAGACCAGTTAGTGCTCACCAGGTGTTCAATTGGCTCTGCCTCAGGCAGCGTGACGCTAGCGTCATCCCGCCACAGTTGGACCTGTCCCAACGTATGCTCAACCTTCAACTAGAATCCTTAGCTGGTGGTGTCAAGGGGACCAACATTGTCAGTTGGCTCCAATCTACTGAAACCCGCCTCTGCATCTTTCAGGTCCCTGAGCCCATGTGAGTTGCCACTGCGTCTGGTTGCCTCACAGGGCCTGCCGCTGTGTGGTTCACCAACTGGGCCAGTCAGGAACTTGACGTTACCTGGGTGGTATTCCAAGACGCTGCCAAGTCTTGCTACAGCAAAACCTTCTCCCTCATTGTTGTGGGAACTCCTCTTCTAGCAATCAAAAAAATGGTTCCATTCCTGAGTACCTTGCCGCCTGGCAAAAAGCTCTTGCTGCCACCCCCAAAGCTGTGACTGACAGAAATGCAATGCTACTCACTCTCATTGTCAATGGGTTAAAACCTCATATCTGCAAGTGGGTCCCCGTAGGTTGCTGCACCTCCATCAATGACTGCTATAAGGACATTGTGGAGGCTAACAACCAGGCCTCAATGGGCTTCCGCTGTACCAGTGACGCTCCATCCCAACCACATACCACACCTGGCAATGGCCACAATCAAGTAGGCCGCTGCCAGCCCTGTCAGTAAGATAATGAGACTAAACGCCCCCGCAAGGGGGGAGCTTCAGCTAGCGCAGATCAAGGATCAGGGAAAAGCCTGGAGATTGTAGCAACAAGAGGCCTTGCAACCCCACCTGACCTATCCTCTCAAGCCCTGCTTGCAAAAATCCCTGCAGCTACAATATTCACAAAGTCAAACCCCTGGTTATCTTTCAAGTCCACAGTGACAATCCTGTATTGCAAGCAAGTCACTCCTCAAATAAAGTAACACGCTTGTCCTATCCCTTCTGTTTCTGTGGAAACATCCACAAATTACTGGTAGATACCGGGGCCAACCACACTATGGTGGACCAGGCGTTTGCTGACTTTCAGCAATTGGACCAAGTGCCCAGCAGGTTCAAAGCAGTACAATTAGCTGACTCCCGCAGAGTTGCAATCACCCACTAGACGGTACCCTTCTCTGTGAGAATGGGGAACATCCAGGTTAAGCTCTCTGGGCCAATCATGGCAGGGCTCAGCCACAACGTAATTTCTGGCCTTAACTGGCTTTGGCACCACCGTCCCTAAATTGATTGGGATACCTCTGTCATCACCTTCAACAGAAATGGGGTGGGGTTCCAGATTTACCCTGTAGAAATGAGCAAGTTACTCCAATATACAGTGTTTTTCAGAATAACAGAGCCAGGCTTGCATGATTTCAAGGGGGAAAACTAGACTTTAACCAATGCTCAGTCAAAGTTATCTGTTCTGAACCACCAGCAATTCCTCCCTTGACCTCCTCACTACCACCAGCGCTTGCTGCACTCATTGAGGAGTACAAGGATGTCTTCAGCAAGACACTTGAACAACTACCTCCTCCCTGGGAGATCCAGCACGCTGTACAACTCCAAGAGTTGTTACTTAAAGCACAACCATTATACCGTCTCACACCAAAGGAAGATGAAACCCTCTGCCAGCAACTTGTGGACGCGCTTAATAAGGGCTTCATTTGCCCCTTGATCTGTTCATACAGAGAGGCTGTCTTCTTTGTAGCTAAGAAGTACGGGTCCCCTTGCCTGGTCACAGACTACCGCACCCTGAATGAGGTGACAGTTAAGAACAAGTACCCCCTGCTGCTGATTGACGACCAGTTTAATACACTTGCAGGTGCAAAGTTCTTTAGCAAGATCAATCTCACTGCGGGGTACAACCAGTTCAGCATTGCACCAGGGGACAGGGCAAAAACTGCCTTCTGCACACTATACGGGTTGTTTGAGTGTTGTGTCATGAACTTCAGAATGACCAATGCTTCCTTCACCTTTGCCATGTTGATAAACAAATCCATTTGAGGACCTGATTGGGAAATGTGTGGTTGTGTACCTTGACAACATCATTGTCTTCAGTCAAGATCAAACCACACATCTCCAACACCTCTGTGCTGTCCTTGACACCCTTCAGAAAAACCAGCTAAAAGCTAAACCCTCCAAATGTGAGTTCCTCAAGTTGGAGTTGTTATTCCTTGGTCACACCATCTCTTCCTAAGGGATAAAGCCTAACCCTGCCAAAATCAAGGCAATCACCAGCATGCTGCCCCCCACTGATGTGGGCCAAGTGCGGACATTTCTAGGCATGGTTGCCTACGTGCGCAAGTTTGTTCCCAATTGCGGGAAACTAATTGCACCTCTCATCAAGCTCCTCAATACCAAACAGCGCTTCCATTGGACTCCCTTCAGAGATCAAGACTTTGAGACGTTGAAGCAAAGACTCACAAAAGCACCAGTACTAAAGTTCCCCAATTGAAACTGACAGTAAAAACTTGAGACCAATGCCTCTGATAGGGCCGTAGGGGGCGTGCTAAGGGTAGAAACTGACAATGGCGTCTTCCTCCCTGTGGCATATGAGTCCAGGAAACTTACTGACTTGTAACAATGCTATCCCATCCATGATAAAGAATTGACAGCTGTTGTAAACTGCGTTGAGAAGTAGCGCTGCTACCTGTAAGGAGCTACCTTCCCACCCCGCATTCTTCTGGACCACAAGTCACTTCAATACTTCAACATGAAGTCCCACTTGACACGCCACCAAGCAGGATGGGTTGAGCGTCTATCCCCTTACCAGTTACGCATTGAGTACAAGCCTGGAAAGGAACTTATCATAGCTGACGCCCTCTCCCAACTCTACATAGCGTCCATCACTGGGGACAATGATTTGATCCAGATTGGCCAATGCTTTACCTCTGTCTTGAAGTGACTTGTTACAAGGGCCTTAATTTAGTGAACATCTCCAAGCTAAAGGACAACAAAAAGTCAATTTACCACTGATGCTGGCAACGTCTGCTGCTAGGCAGAGACAGGTGAGAAGACGCCCTATATTCCCACCACACAACAAGGTGACACCATACTGCATTACCACCAAACCCTGGGTCACATCAGAGGGCGCAACCTCTTTGAGATTATGAAACAAAAGGTTTGGTGGCCCTGTATGCACCAAGATATCTTGAATTTCCCCCAAAATGTGCGTGTTGTGCGACAAGAACACGTCCAAACCTGCACCCCCAAGTCTCTCCTGCCCATCAAGGCCATAGAACCCTTTGAGCAGTGGTCTCTTGACATTGTGGGGCCGCTCCTTGAAGACAGACTGGGTAAGAAGTATATTATCACCGCTATCAACTACTTCACTTGTTGTCTAGTGGCTTGGGCAACAACCAACCATACCGCCACCACTATTACCCACTTTATTGGCAAGGAAATTGTGGCTTGCTTTGGGCAACCCAAGCGTCTCATCACAGATGGCGGCCCTGAACTTGTTGGGCATGTCATGAAAGCATACTGCGTCAAGAACAGGCTCCAACGTATAGTTACAACCCCCTATCATCCTCAAGCCAATGGACACATGGAACAGTTAAATGGCTTTCTGGTTCAATTGATTGCCAAGCTCTCACAAGAGCACCCTAACACCGCATGGACTGAACACCTGCCCACTGCTCTACTTATCCTGCAAGCAAGAATCAACAGGGCCACAGGGTTCAGGCCCAGCACCCTGGCCTTTGGGACACCTGGCAATCTGACAAGGGTTGAACAGGGAAAGCTGTGGTCCAAGGTTTCCAACAAGCCTCCCCTAGTAACAACTCCATCCTTAGATCAATGGTGTGCCAAAGCCCAGGAAATCAAACACAAGCAGATTGCAGGAGGGACAAAGCACTTCAGAGCTAGATACACCGTAGGTGACCCCATCTACACCCTCAACCCCAATTCTTCCAAGTTGGAACCCAACCACCTAGGGCCCTTCAAGATAGCTTCAGTCTATGACAATCACATTTATCAACTTGAAGATGCCCAAGGAAACACCAAGAAGCTTCACCATAATTGCTTGTGCCTCTGTTGCGCCATCCCCACACAAAAGCTGTTTTTTTAAACCTTCCCAGACCCTCCACAGTCTCCGGTCTTGGTGTCTGATGACAAGCAGGGGGCAAGGGGGAGTGTTGCAACCAAGTTTCCAGACCTGCCTAATAATGTATCTTATGATACAAAGGGGGCGCTTAATGAGTTGTCCCTTTACGTATCTAACAACATGAACTAATCTGATGGCAATATCAAATGGCGGGTACTTCATCCTAATTAGGAGCGCTACCAATTTGACTTGCTGATCCCCGCACAAGTTATTCCTTGGCTTTTAACCTTACATGGAACTTCCCACCATGCCACCCCTGTGTGGCCTTATGGCTTTCCCCATATGGTATATTAATCACAGTATTCCACAATAAATGATACCTTATTATTATTCTGTCCTTTCTATTGAAATGTTGTCTTCCCCAATTCCAAATACTGAATCCTCATTAGTTTAGTTGCAACAATTATGTCACAGGGTATTCACCCTTTGCTATGTTGTATGGGCGTAAAGCCATCACTCTGTCACTCTTGGGGGCTCCCCTACTCTCCTCTGATAAGGCCATGAACCCTGACAACCACATCAAAGATTTAGTCAACCACATCATCAATATACAAGCTACTGCATACACCTCTGCGTACAAGACCAAGATGCTTGAGCTCTCTCCTGACAACGCTGGGCGCTCCCCCTTGCCTGAGTTTGCTGTTGGTGACCATGTCCTATACTATCAACACCGTGTGGGTGGACGCGCTCACAAGTTAGATAAGTTGTGATTTGGACCTCTGGAAGTGACCTTCAAGCAAGGATCAGATTACACTGTGAAACTCCTCTCTAGTGGTCAACTGTTTGCCTTTGTGCATGCCAAGTTCCTCTGCAAGTTCCACCCCCTCTAAGGCCAATCTAGAGGGGGGCAATGTTGTGAATAACGGCATTCACCATGTTTCAATTTTGCCTTTGGTGGGCCATTTTGAAGACAAATCTCTTGCTTTCACTTTTGCCTCTCAAAATGAGTTGATAACTGAATCAGGAATTACAATTGTTCAGTTTCCTGATTCTGCGCAACTCACTTGCCCCACTCATGCTTGTGGCAAGTGATCCTACCGTCCTGGTAGTGTTTTGTAGTATTGTCAACCAATATATATCCCATTTCCTATTCTCCAATAAAAATTAAGTCCTATTCAAATTTTTTCTTTATGTCTTCAAGTACTTTGGCGCCTCTCTAGCCATGTCTAGTATACATTATTCATTCAGGGCCACAAGTTAATCTCATAGCCTTCCCTGCCATTCTAAATGGAAATTAGTCTAATCCAATCCTAAGGCTAGGATTCCCTGTTGTGTATCTGTGTTGCGCCTCAGAACACAACACAGAACCTTCATGGGATTAAGCTTCAGCAAGCTTTACCTCCAAGGAGGCAATTTCCTGTGACAACACTTTATTGTCATCACAATATCTGGCCATAATCTCAACTCTTTTGTCTTCCCTTGCCTTGAGAGCTTCAATCTCTTGGTTTGTCATATGTTTCACCTGCTGCAGAATCTCATTGAACCCTACCAGCAAGTTCCAAAAATCTCAAGCATAAATTTGATTCCCTTGCACAGGGGTTCCTTTCTTGGCAAAATAGTTTGTATAAACCTCTTCAAAAGCTGCTTTGACCTCCACTAATGACTCCTTGGGCAAAGCATTTGTAACTTCCAGACTCTCCCAGGCCTCTTTGAGAGAGCCTTCAGTAACTTCCTTTCTAGAGGCAGCAGTTTCTACTTGGAGAACTCCAAACTTAGCTCTTTAGAATGATAATAAAGAAGAAATACCAATTGGAAAGTAAATGAGGGGAAAGCGTTGAAACTGACAATATATTTTATAAGAATGTTGCTGCTTTTGCCTATATACCATTCAGGGCATATTTGGCTGAAACCCCATCTAGTTCAGTAATCAACCCTTGATTCCTATCACTTGATTTATGACATATCAATGTCATCTAATCCATATATTTGCCTAAAAGATCTCTGCCTTTTTCAACCTATGAGAAAGTACCTACAATGCAAAGAAATCACATGATACCTTTTGCTTCAATGTATTAATTTGGCATGGAACTACCTAAGCCCCTGGCATCAAATCCCTGTGTACCTACATATTCCAAAACTCAGCTATCATTGTTCTGACTAGGAACAAGCTTATTGAACCTAAATTCCTAGACACCCTTGTCTGCATTTAGCTGTTTTTGCATTAACTAGTTTTTCACATTGAACCCCCGTTAAACCACTTCAAAAATAAACCATGCGCCACTGTGGCGCCCAGGAACTTTTCCAGACAGCGCCAGGGTGCCCAAGCACCTGAAACATTTGCTGGGCAACACCTTGGCGCTTTATAAATCAATTAGGTGACGCAGCGGCACTTTTACCCCAATAGATTTTCCAAAACAGTGCTTTAACCACAATTTGAGGGTTTACTTTTAGTTAACCTTAAACAAACTTATTGACACAGTCAAAGAAATTTAAAAAATATAATCAGATCCTCATTAATTATATTCACGGGTGTATTTTAATCAACCTTCAGGGTCAATTAACCCGTTTGCAAGACACTTAGTCTCTGAGATTGATTCAGCCAATCTTGCCTGCTGTTATTTTATTGAATATAGATACCAAGTTTCTGGGGATCTTTATCCAAAGAATTCTAGTTGAACCTATCTAAATTAAATAAACAACAAAAACAGAATAGCTTTATATCTCTCAGAGTATTTATTTGGCTAAATACTAAAAGTGACTTCTTTACAGTTACACTTGCTTGTGAAGATATCTGGCTGTGAGTTTAGAGCTTGGCAGGGGAGCTTCCTCTGAGAAGGAGATGAGTTTAAGGTGGATTTCCCCAAGCAGCAACTATTCTAAACACATATCAATCAGGGCTAGGCTTGATAGATCTACATTCCTCCTGGATTTCCCCTTCAGGGATGAGCAGAAAAGGTTCCTTGGGGAGGTTTGACTGCCTGGCCCTTTCTCTGTGCTTTCTTAGTAGAATTTATGTATATTTAAGCAGCTGATCAAAAATACTTCTGCTTTCCAGGAGAGGTGTGCATACAGCTTGTCATTAGTAATCATATGCAGGATACAGACCCTCCTTAACCTGAAATGTAAATCAAGATAAGTTAATGATTTAAAGCACAGAAGCTGTACTCTGAAAAGATATAATAAGGAAAGGAGAACATAAAAATAATGCTTATATGCAAGAAGAAAATTAGGAGTTGAATTTGAGAAATTGAGCTGGCAGAGTATAGAGGTCCACACCCCAAATCCCAAATTTATGGGGGGAGGGTTATATCCAGAAGGATGAATAATTAGGTAGGCATTAGATCAAAGGACAGGATCCAGTACTCTGAAAATAAAAATATGGATGGAAAATAATAAACAATGTACAATGTCAATTGTTGATAGATATGCTTAACAATTCAAAATATCTAGCTGAGAACCTCTTACTAAGGATAAGGAACACCCCAAGGTTAAATAGTTGTCAATAGGGAGGCATTGTCATATATCATTAGTAGCACATTGCTTCTAGTGTAGATGCTGTTGTGAAGGAAGATGTGGATGTAATTAGCTTTGTGGGTATAACATTGTATTTCTGTGGATAGCTGCTCATTTGATCATGTGGGCCTTTGTTTGAAAGCCAGTGCTTGTGGCTTTTTGGTACAAGTCATATGTTCTCAATAATCTTGGATGATAAAAACTTGTGGTTATTTGACATTTTAAGCTAAAATTATACCCATTTTCCAAAAAAACATGACATAGATTTGAGCCATTACAGTTGCTAACAACATTAAAACTTAACTTGCAATAAGTTAGTGTTTAGAGTATTTAGGATGAGGCAACATCCCTAAAGAAGATTTAACAGGGCTTTGGATATGATGATCTTTATTTGGGTACAGATGTTAGTACTTATACTATTCTGGATGATCATTGGTGTCATAAAAGATGGCACAGATAGTAATTAATGGGGTAGAGATTGCTAGCAAACTGAGTAAAATACTGAATATCCCTAACTTACCTGGTAAAATTGTTTATGAGCTATATACTAGGGATATGAGAAACTCATATATACAATAGGTTGATGAGGTGTTGTTGGTATCTACATACCATCTAAGTCTAATGGTGAACATCTTGGCTTTTTGGGAGACTTGAGCCTACTCTATTCTGCAGAAAGTGGCCAAACCTCTCTACAGTAACCCTAAAATCTTGATGACATTATTCCTTCAAAATCTGAATCTAGAAGTAGTCAATATTCCAGAAACACAACAAAGACAACTACTCCCAAACCTACTGTGGAGAATAACTCAGTCCCCCTGAGCATCCTTTCTGTTCCCAAAAGCCTGCTAAAGCTATAAATACCTAGAGCTCTCTTCAGAAATAATCTTATGATTTTTTGCTCTATATATATTTTAATTGAGTGTGATCCTCATAAACTGTAAGGAAATTATTCTCAGTTTATAAGTTTTTATACTGTTGCCAAGTCTCAGTTAGTAGATTCTGCTCCTAGATCTCAGCCATTTTTTTGATTATTATAAACAATAGTAGCTGTTATTTCTTCAGAATGCTAACATCTTATTTTCTTCAAAGAGCTGACACAATGTTTAATTGTAGTCAGCTTCATCTTATGGAAACTCTTCATGATTCTGACAGGTGTGATTTAAGAAACAGCATGAGGTGGATTTAGGAGCATCTCCTGTGCATTGGGAGATCTGGTGGGAATTGGGCTATCTGCTTCAGTTGCAGTACGTTTTGGTAGAAGCTAAGGAAGAATCCTTTAACTTTAATTTCTAAAGGGGCTTGATCTAATGTACCCTTTTCCTCTAAAGGAACCCTTGGTTAACAAAATCTTTATTGCTTCTTTGGTAAGATTAAATTGTAATCTTAGATCCCTATTCAACCGCCAACTAAGGTATTGCCTGTCATGAGCTTTAGGTTCGATTTTACCATGTGCGCTGGCCAAATTAACTGTCTCGGGCGAGTAAAAATGGCAAGGGAATATGGAGTATTGGTGCAACCCTCAGTACCCAGGATAAATTTTTGGATTGTTTAAACCAAAGCTGGTTTGATTTTATAGGTTCAGCCACTGCGGATAAGAGACCAGACGGAGATATGCCAGCAAAGTTGGATCCACAATATTTCGGATAAAGCATTTGGGTTAAAAGATTTAAGCTTTAGGAACCACTGCTGCTTTTTATCGAGTTAGATCCAACGCTAGCTTAGCTGTGCATGCTCTTTAACTATGCTTTTATCGAACATTCTCTTTCATAGCTAAAATGACCCAATTATTTGCAAATGCCCCACACTTTTAAAGTCCAGATTAAAAATAAATAAAATTATAAACATGAAAGGGGTTTTATAAAAGTAGCTTTAATTAAAATGTGTTCTTATATTAAACGTTTATTGACCAAAACCTGGCTTTGCTTAAGAGGAATACTCGCATGTATCGATATCGCTGGAGAAGAACTTTCCTGGGGCTTTGGGTTCTGAGTCGACATGGAAAATTTCAACCGAGTCCTCCAGGATGTTTTGTACGTATTGGAAAAAGTTGGAGATGAGGATTAGACTTTTAAATTCCTTGGGGGTCTTAATAAGAATTTGCTTCCATATGAGGTGAACAAAGACCCTGTGGAATTTCCGCACAGCTTTTTTCACCAATCTGTTAAACACTTCGGAATCTGGGGTGTAGTGAAGGGTGATAAGGCTGTTCTTGGGGAGGCTGGTATCTTTGATGTAAGTGAACAAAGGATGCTGGGAATCTTCAACATTGTGTTCCTCAGCTAGGATGTGGATTCCATCGTAGGCCCTCTTGCTGACATTGGTGGTGGAAAGGAAGCTGTTAAACTTTTCGGTTGCTGGAGTGTACTTTGTGGGGAAGTTTTCATCGAAAGTCAGGCCAGCGTAAACCTTTTCGTCCTCGAATTCCTCAGAATCAAGAAGACATTTCCCATTGTCACAGTCTTGGATAGCTTTAAAACTGTTCTTAAAATTCTCGGCATCAGTTGTATCAAATAGCTTTATGGTGCGAAATCCGTCTTCCTTTTCGGTATCTAAAATTGCTTCCTGGGCTTGTCTTGCAGCAGTGCTTGCTACATTTGAAACTGGAGTTCCAGCGGCTTTGTTTTGCTGTATACTGCTTGTACCAACATTGTTTGCAAGGGCAGAACCGGCGACAAGAGAGAGGAGTGAAATGATAAGCTACATATTGAATTTAAATTTGCATTCTTATCATACCAAGACAGCCTTATATACCCTACAAAAATCCTAATTATATTTAATCAATCTCATTTTGTAAGCTGTCCTACATCTTAAACCAGCTACTTGCCTTTAAAGTTTTGTCTGATAAGACGCTCATGGGTGGTGGTAAAAGTATCATATTTCTTGCCGCATCAAATATAAATGCCAATTTAAACCATTTATTTAAAAATTATTTAGTCTTATTTCAAACCAACATTCATTCAATAAGCTAACACAACCTCTTATTGACTCCATAGAACTTTCTTGGATAGAACCTGTTCATGAGCAATACCTTATTGATCCCAAAGGGACTATTTAAAAACTTATTTTAATAAAAATCATTGGGTCTTCTTGAACTATAATTAGGGTTACCTTATTAGGAATGGCTTGGCAAAGCCATTAAGATATATAATTGTATATATTCTTTTAAAAACTTAGTTTAAAAACAGAGTCTCTGGGTGGCTAAACGCTAGGCATATATACTACTGGCTTGTGGAGTGTAGTATATTTCAGCTTTGTACTACCCAGGATTGAAGACCAACTGTGTGGTCACCAAAGGGTTCTGCCAGGAATAGGCCACAGAGCAGATTGTAAGGAGTTATTATGTGATCTTCTATTGAAAATTAAGTTGGTTTGTAAATGAATATTAGGATGGTGTTTTGTATGGAGTGCAGGATGAGAGTTACTTTTGTTTCTTGTAATAAACCCAACGATGTAGTGTTACAGAGAAATTTGATCTTGGTGCAGGGTCAAAATAGGCTTGATAGAACTGATTAGTAGGTGATATTGTGGATTAGAGACTGGTGAATGGGTAGGCTATTTCACGATACAAAAATTATTGGATTTGATTTGCTATTTTCAATCAATAGAATCAAAATTATGTGCTCTTATGATGGTTGGAATACTGGGAGGAACCTAGTTTGGTAATGTTGCAACATCTATTATTACTCCCTCCTTGGAAAACAATTCCCCAAGAAACATCCTGATTAATAAATAATTGATGGCACTCTTATCAGATGTTCATGTTGTACAGGGATCAAACATTCCAACTACTAAGTGGAACATTACCTGGACAAGCCCCATGACTGCCATGACGTACATGAGCAATGTGTGGTCTGACATGATACTATATAATATTATTGTCCTATATTCAATAAATTATCATTCTCTTTTTAATTTCCCCCTTCATCTCATTCTATATACTTCTAAGAAGTAAATACTCAACAGTAAATATATTTGCACTCCAAGTGCACAGTTTAGTGTAACATAAAGTAGGATAACCATCAATATGAGATGGTGAACTTTGAGGGAGAGAACAGCATTTTAAAGGGTAACTATAAGTTTTTTAAACCAACTCAAAAGATTGAAGAATTAAGGAAACCATAAAAATTGCCTCCAGCTGACCCCCTTTAAAGGAAAAATATGGGTCCCTCTGAGGCAAAAGGTATATTTTACTCCAAACGTTGATGGCATGCCAAGAAAAGACCTCAGAAATCATGTTCCTGTGGAGAGTTGGAATAGAAGATTCAAGAGGGAAAGCAGCCTAAATAAAAAAACAGGAAATAAACAAGTATCAACCAACTTAAAAATAAAACTTGAATTGAAAGCTTAATAGGTAAAGCAACCCCAAAGATATCAAATAACCTAAAGATATAGGGGCAGGAAGATATTCCAACAATTATTTTTATGTCAACTGATTTTCAGTTAAATTTGATCCACCTATAATTTTCTTCATATGTAAAATATTTAACTTTGCATTGATAAAAAAATAAAATATAAATAAAATATTTTCATAAAAATTATTCTTTAGCCCTTTTAATGTCTTTATTTTATTATCTGGCAGTGCAATTTAATCCAATTGGTTTTTAAAAAGTAAAAATTTAAAATTAAGCCTCTTAAATACAAAAAATAAAATAAAAATAATTATGCATGTAAAGCATAGCTTGTATTAGTAAATAGAGTTTATTTAAAATTTTGATTTGTTGTAAAGCTAAAAAAAAGCACTTATGAATAAAATTATATTTGGATCAAATTTGACAGAAGATCAGTTAACAGAAAAATAATTGACAGAATATCATCCTGCCCCAAAATATAACCATAGCCAATAAAAAAAGAAAATTCATAGAATTATTTTAAATGGTTATATATTAACCAAAGATGCTTAGATTAAAAGAGTACATCAACTTTAATGAAATCCTATTAACCCATATTAGAGAAGCCCCAATTGTCACAAGTGACAAACTCCTATTGATCATGCTTACTGGGAAAACTCAACTACAGGATTTGAGCCCTGTTACCCTGCGGGCTGGCAGCCTGCAGGACCAGCCGCCCGCAGATTTTTGGGCAGGAACCAGAACAGGATTTAACTTCGGAAACTCTTTTAAAGCTTGATGAGTCAAAATCACCTACATCAACACTCCCCACGTTAAAGGTTCCTGTTAACTCAACCAATGAGAGGGCAGCCAAGCCATAGAACCCAAAATAAATCAGGCCACCACAGAAGGGGAAACAAAGAAACTTCCTATAGAACCCAGGCCGCCTAGAGATGACCAATCCACAGACCTGACAAGGAAATTTGAGTATTCTCAGTTTGATTCAGCCAATGAATTAACTCCTGCAAAGGATGCCACCAAGGACTGAAAAATCCTGGTAGACAGCAGCACCTGGGCCAAAGAAATTAGTAAAAGTTTACCCATGGCAGATGGGCATACTTATACCCTGGACCACCAGGCAGTTGTCCATTGCCATTCTTGCAATAAAGTGATATGAACCTTTGGTTCAACCATTTATTACATATTTGATTTTAGTTCTATTTCATTTGAAGTCTATCTCATGTGGTTCCGCACCTCACACCCATCAATCCCAAGAAACCACAAACCAGCTGCCTAAGCTCTATTGTCCTCCAGGAGCTCCCTACGTCCCAGTACATTTCACCGAGTACCCCCCTCCCCCAACCCTGCGTATTTGGAGTTCACCCTAGAGGAAATCCTAATCTACAACCCTGAGACAAGAACTAGAGAGACCAAGACTGTTTACAGGGAAGGCCACAAAATCACTATACCTCCCCTGCTATTCTGCAACAAGTACAACCACCTGCCTGTGTATTTGGTCCCAATGACTCTGCCTCTTACCCCGCGGCCTGACTGCCTGCAAGAATTTGTTGCTGCCAATGAATCCACTTCCACTCAGATATTTGGAGTGATGTACATCACTCTTTCTGGCTTGATAGATTATATGGTACCTGCCAGCAGACCTTGGGCTCTCCTGGGCAAATTGTTATCTTATATTGTAAAGTTGAACCCAATCTTGAGGTGGGCCCTCCCTGCCGGACCCGCAGGCTGTCCGCCTGCAAGTTCCCAGGAACCCCCCACAGGCTGGATCCCTGACACCAATAATGAAAGCATTAAAAATACAGCTATAATACTTCTATTTTCAAAGCAAATTGAACACATACCATCAACAACTACAGAATCAAAAGAAACAAAGATTGGCTATAGGCAGAGCCTAAAGCTGATGATAAAATTCCTGTGATGCGCCTGCTGCAGCACAGTGATCATCAAGTTTTGTCCTGGGACAAAGCCAGGTGCTGGCTAGGTTGAGGTTCTTGGCTCAAGTTCAGAGCACTCCAGAAGCTGGTCTTTGTACTGCATTTGAGGATAGGTATGCTCTTATAGTAGTTTTTCTGCTATCACATATATAAATATGGCAATTATAAAATCAAAAATCAGAGGAAATTTAAGAAGGGAATTATATATTTATATGTAATAGAAGAAGAGTGCATATATAGTAAAGATATAAGCCACATAGTGTCCATGTAGATCAAGGCAGTCATGGGGCTTTAAAAGATCCAGATCCCTGTATAACTTGAATGTTTGATCCCAGTGTAACATCTGGATCTTGTGTTGGGACCACCTTTACTTTTTGATCAAGTTACTTAGTAGGGAAACAGTTTCTTGAGAGGGAGTAATCAAACATGTTGTGGTATTAGAAATTAATTTTTAAAGTGAAATCAGCTCTAAAAGGCCTAATTGGACAAGATCTAGAACAACTATATATCAACCCCTCCCAAAAGACTATCACAGAATTCCTCCTAAACTCCTGCTAAAGAATACTTAAAGTCCCTACAATATTGTCTTAAAGCATCAGATAAAATCTTCTACAACCCCTCAATTTTTAAGGCTAACAAGAAGCACAATACTATCCAATAATAAACCCAAAACAACTAAACACAAATACAATTATAATCAAGACAGTAAAAATAAAAAATAATCAATAAGAAACCAAATATCATCTTATTAGATCTCAATATTTCACATTTTATATATTTACTAACAATAAATCTTATTCAGATATGCCTCATAAGAAGCAGTATAAATCATCCTGTTGGGAATTCCTTTCTTGACGTTCCTGCCAACAATCCTGCAATTAGCAATAAAGAAGGATCTTCTTCATCCTTAGAATTAGTTAAAATATCTGATGTGCAAGGATTGATGGGTAGCATAAGTCCTTTATTACCTTTTTATTATGGGCTGGTTAATATGAAGCATACATTCAATTTGGTTACAGGGATTGAACCTGCTCATTCTCTACACTTAATCAGTCATATAAATAGTAATATTAGTGTAAATTTAGAGTTTGACCAACTGTTACCTTGGAATTTGGGTTCAAGCCAATCAAACAATGCAAAATCCACCTTGAATTGTGTTTTAAAACTACTGGTGATGTTGGCCCACCTTTTGACGCTGGCTTTGTGCTCTTAGACCTGTTGTATTATGTATCTCTTAATGGTGTCTTTAGCCCTTTCTCCAGCCTCTGTGGGGAAAATAAATGGAAAAATTCCTGATTTTGATGGCCTGGAGGGTGAAATTGTGTTAATACTTAATAATTATTTCATTGCCACATAATACTGATAATAATATGTAGTTTTAGTGCTTCTAAATTCACTAAATTTCTTCACTTTCTCCAAATCTCTTTTATTTTAAGCCTCAACTGATTTTTATTTCCATCATACCATATAATGCTGGTGATTTTAATACTTCATATTGTTCAATAAATAAAGTCTTTCACTCACTCATTTGACTTATACCTTTTAACCACAGCTCTTCTTCATTGTAACCATGAGATTACTCAATACTTCCTTATGGAAGTTGCTTGGGTATAAATGGATTGTATGGCTTATCATGTTGTAGGCCTTTAAGTCCAGCGTTTTGTTGTGAACCAGAGCTGACTCTGGATTCTCTCCTACCCCCAGTATTTAGAAAACTACTGGTGCTGCGTCATTCCAGGTGTCTGATACACAGCCACTCCTTTGTTGCACAGTCTGCCTATCAACAAAAAGCCCCAGATGTATCAAGTTCATACCAAACCTGAGCCTCTTACTGTTTTTCACTTATTGACATCTGCTTTCCACCTAAGTTACCTTGGGGTGTACTTTTTGGGGTTGATTCAATTCTCTTTTGGGTTGCTACTGCTTATTTGGGGAAATTTTTTACCTTGAAATGTTTTTCCTTCCTGTAGGTTCCTTGGTTACTGGCCTCAGTTCATCTTCTATCATCCATCATCTTGGAGGTTTACTTTCATGTGGACAGGTTCCTGACACATCCAATAAGGCCAAGGAATCTATTTCTAAAGAGTCAGAAGCTATCCAAACTTCTGAAGGTGACTATCAGAACAATCCACTGCCAGCTTCTCAGATAGGCTCTTCTATAAAAGTGCTGGGGATGACAACCCTATCAAAAGCCATGAGTCAAAGGAAGACAAGAAGAATAAGAATTATGGTGTCAAGACCCCACCCAAGACAAAATCTGCAATAATTATAGATAAGATTCAAATGAAGAAGAGTATCACAACAAGGAAAATAGCAACCCATGAGACCACCCAGAGCCCCTATAACTGCAAATTCAACTCCAAAAAATAAAGATCAGCCAAAAGACTTGTTAAGAAGTATGTTCCTGGATTTGATCCAGATACAACAAGAAACTTCTTGATGAGGATAAAAATTTCATCATTACAAATGAGCTTCCCATATTTTTATTTATGCTGAATGACCAGATGTGACCAGTGGTTTTATATGATAGCTATTACTCCTATAGCTACAGTATATTCATATCTGGTGCCATAAAACTTTTTAAGTACAATCATAAAAAGTGTCTCTCTGTAGCTGTGACCAACAGGTTTGAATTCTAGAACCTCCTCCTGTAGAGCATAAGCATTCCCCCCAAAGATATAGTCAAGTGGCTACTGGAACATTACTTGGCCAATAAGATCCTCTGAAATCAAATATTTTATCCTCTTATAGAGCTACACACGCCCTGGTAAAGCTAAATGACCTCCATAAATCAATTTTTTCATACCTATCATCAACTTATCAGGTTTATAACCAACAAAAGGAGATATGATTCAATTCCAGCCAACAATCCTTAAATAGCAAAGGATCTGATGATTGATAATAAATTTAAGTATGCTAATAACAATTCCCTATTCCCGCTGCATGAAGATCCCAATGAGATTGAGGTGATGATGATCATATAAGCAGCTAAGAGATATCTGACAGTGCTTAAATATCAGGAGGTTTGGCTATCAGATGAAACATTCCCCACCACCCCAATATCTTTAAACATAAATGGGTTGTACATGAGGAAGTAGAGGAGAAAGTGGTGCCTCTCATATCCTGCCTTGTTATTGAAACCAAGAAGGAGAACTATGGGTGTGCTTTTAAGATATTCAAGAAGATACAGAAGATAATCCTGGAGGAGCAAGAAACCAAGCTCACATCATCAGAGAGGCTACCCAGGGGTCAAATTGGCTCAATAAGACTCAAGAAACATAAACTAGTCCTGCCTGACTTTGAGGCCAACCAATCTATAGCATCCAGGGAAATCTTTTGCTGTGCAGCCCAAGAATGCTGATTCCGTTTTCAAAAGCCTTCCTGAAGAAGATGAATGCTTCCAAAAGTCTTTAAAAGAAGTGTCAAGGAGCTGGATGTATGGGTACTCTGGCTACTGCTGACACACTTAATATCCAGCCATTGCCTGATTTGGTGCCAATTCAATATACCACTCTACATACTGAGAAAGGCAACAAACCAATATCACATGAATTGTCTAAGTATCCAGTGACTCAAACCCATTCTGCACATGACCATCCTTATCTTTGATCCGGCTTAGATCCCTGTCACAGCGCAAGCTATATAAATCTAAAGTATTATCCAATAAAATATACTTATCTTCTTCTTAATTCCATATTCAAAGCTTCCCCAAAAGTTGCTCCTCATCAGAATTATACCTCATATACATCAGGAATTACTAAGAAGCTGGTTGGAAGGTACCCTGCTGTGTGCTTTCTGAAAAAGGATGGCATCCTAAAGACTGTGAAACTCCTAGACATTGTCAGGGATTCATCCTGTAGTAGGTTCTTGAGAGCTTGCAGGTGGACGGCCTGCAGGCCCAGAAGGAAGGGCCCACCACAGGATGAGAGCTAACTTTACAATGTAGGATAATGATTTTCTGAGGATGTCCCAGGGTTGCTGATGGGCACCATAGAATCAATTAGGCCATTAAGAGTAATTTACATAGCTCCAAATATCTGGTTAAAGGTGGACTCACTAGTGGCAACAGATTCTTGTGGGTGGTTGGGCTGCAGGGTCAAGGGAGGGGTCATTGGTATCAAATATGTGGGCAGGTAGTTATATTTGTTGCAAAATAGCAAAGGCAGCATGGTGATCCAAGTTTCTTTACATCCAACAAGCTCTGTTTCTCTGGTACAGGCTTATGTGTCATAAATTAATATCTCATCTAAGGTAAATTCCAAGTAATCTGGGTTGGGAGGATACTCTGTAAAATGTACCAGCTGTATGGTGCACCTGGAAGTTGATATAACTTGAGGGGTTGGTCTGCGTTTTCTTGGGCTTGGTGGGAAGCGGGAATGGACCTGGGAATATCAAACTGAAATAGTAAAGTGCTAAAAGAATGTAGGGTAAGACCTGTGTGAACCAAAGATTTATAACTCTTTATTGTAAAAATGGCCATGGGCAACTTCCTGGCGGCCCCATTGTATAAGTATACCCATCTGCCATAGGAAAAAATTTCAAAATCCTTTAGCAGGGTGGTATCATTTACCAGAGTTTGGAAATCCTTGGTGGCATTCAACTTATACAAACTTTCATTGGCTGGTATGGGGTGGGGAATCTCAATTTCCTTCTTTGAGTCATGGGATTTGTCATCATCTGGTGGCTCTTGTTCTTGGGGAAGCTTCTGTAATTCTCCATTGGCAGTGAACCAAGTCATGGAGGGAATATTGCCTGGGTCAGTACTCTCATTGGATGGGCTAAGAAGATCCTTTAGAGGGCATAGTCTGGACATAGAAGGGTTTATGCTGGTGTGTTTTGGAGGTTTTTCTGAAGTCAAATCAATTTCTGATTTGAGCCCAAAAAAATGCGGGGACTGGGCCTGCAGGCTGGCGGCCTGCAAAGTCCCAGGGTTTGAATCTTGTATTTGGGGTTTTTCTGTTGCAACTGAACCAATGAGGATCCAGTATTTAAATTAGGGAAGACAACAGTCCAATATAAAGGACAGGAATAATAAGAATAAGGTATTGTTTATTATAGAATACTGTGATTAATATACTATATGGGGAAAGCCACCGACCACAAGGGGGTGGCATGATGGCAAGTTCCATGTAAGGATTGGAGCCAAGGAATAACTTGTGCAGGATCAGCAGGTTGAATTGGTAGTGCTTGTAATTAGTAGAAAGTGCCTGCAGTTTGATACTGCCATCAGAGTGGTTCATGTTGTTAGATATGTCAAGGGGCGACTCATTGAGCGCCCCCTGTGTATTGTGAGATATGTTGGCAGACAAGTCTGGAAACTTGGTTGCAACATTTCCATGCATATTGATAGCAGAGATTTGTTACTTGTGATAGGCATGGATGAATGGAATATGGTCACCTGGAACTAATGGCAGGATCCATAGAAACTTTAAGGATGAGTAGTCTGGTAAGTTTATTGTCGTAACTGTGCTGTTTTAGCAGAGTTACACAGGGAAAAATATTTAGAAGATAGATAATAATCTTTATTGTGAGATAGTGATTATATAGCTATTGTGAATCAATGGATAGAAGGAACATGATTGGTGATCACACGGCTGGATGGAAGAGGGGGTAGCTTGATTCTGTTAATGAGTCAAGCGCCAAATTGAGGAATCCACAGTGAAGGATCATCATCTGTTTGTGTTGATGGATTTGGTAATCAAAGTTGACTTCCTAGTCTGGCTTCAAGTGACTGGGTAATCAGATTGCGGGTCACAAACCCGCTTGGTTGGAACCTTGCTGGTGGGTTGAGCCTGCGGTTTTGACACCCCCCTGGCTGAAAGTCGGCCTCCTCTGGAGGCAGGTTGTCAGGGAGGTTGTCAGGAGCTCAGGCGCCATACTGAACCAGTTGTTGTTTGGTGGCAGGCAGGGTGGTTTCTCGTTGTTTCTGTCTTGCTTTGCAGGGTTGTAGGTGGTTGTGGTGTAAAGTCTTGTCTTGCTTGCGTTTCCCAAGCCCTTGCACGAGGTAAGTGTTATTGTTGTTTACCTTTATAATGATTGATGGTCCTACTTTTTTGGGTTGTAGTTTGCTTTTGTCAACATTCATGACCCAGACTTTGTCCCCAACTTCATGTCTCTGGCGGATGGGAATGAAGGTCTTTTGTAAGTGTTCCTTTTCTTTGGCTGCTTGTTTGCTGTTGGCCTCCATTACTTGAGGATCTGAGCAAGGGGGACTTGACTTGGAATTTCCTGTTTGGGTCCTGTCAATGCTTGAATGATATTTGGCTGTGTGCCATATACCAGTTCAAACGGGCTTTTTCCTGTGGATCTGTTCACTTGGGTTTGGCACACAAGTAATGCAGTTGGTAGCTGCTTATACCAGTCTTCAGGTCTCCCAGCGGTGAGTTTGGCTAGGGCTTACATAAGGCTACCATTAAGCCGCTCTACACGTCCATTGGCCTATGGATGGTATGGTGTTGTGACAGTGTGTTTGACCCCATTTTTGGCAAGGTACATGTTGGTGTTTTTGGAGGTCAATTCTTTGTCCCCATCTGTTATCAGGAGTTCTGGATTTCTAAACCTGCTGATTATTTCCTTGCCAATGAATTGTTGGATGTTGTTACCAGTGTGTGTTTTCACCGCTTGGGCTACTGGCCACCTTGTTGCAAAATTGATGGCTGTGATGATGTATTTTTTGTCATTGTGCTTTCCTGGCATGGGGCCCACAATGTCAAGAGCCCATACCTTGAACAGTAGTTGGATTTGAATGGGGAGTACAGACTTAGGCAGGGTTTTGCTTTTGGCAAACTTTTTGCAGACCTTGCACTGTTCTAACACTTCCTGGACATTGCGGTATAGGGTTGGCCACCAGGCTTTATGTTTTAGGAATTTGTATAGATTTTGGCTCTTAGTATGTCCAAGATCTCTGTGGTAGCAAAGTATGGTATCAACTTGCTGATGTGTGGAAATGTAGGGAATGGTTGTGCCATCTGACATTTTTCTATGAAGAGTCCTGTATACGTCAGCAAAGAGGTGCTCATTCTTGATGACCGTTTCTTTGGTGATATCAGTTGTGCCTGTGTGGAACCCTTTGTCTTTTTTACAGAGCACTAGGAGAGGCCAGTCTGGGTCAAGCCCATTCTCTCCCCTAGAAGCGCGGACATACAGGCAGGTCAGGGTGTCTGCCATGGCAAGTTTGGTCCCGGGTTTATATTGGATGAGCATGATAAACCTTTCTAAGATTTCCATCCACTGCGCTTGGCAGAGTGACAAGTTCACCTGTGTCTTGAAATAGATGAGCAACTTATGATTGGTTAGTGCTTTGAATTCTTCCTGCTGTTCCAGGTAACAGCGCCATTTGACTAGGCAGTGTACAATGGCCAACAGTTCTTTGTTGTGGATTGGGTATCAACACTTGCCATCTGTCAGTTTGCGCAACTTGTAGGCCACGGGCAGGAAATCACCATCACTATTCTTGATTTGTAGTACTCCCCCAATGGATGCATCTGAAGCGTCAGTTTCCATCTTGTATTCTCTGTCTTGTTTGGGGTATTGTAAGATGGGTGCTGTCGTGAGCTTTTCCTTGAGACGTCTAAAACAGAGGTCACGTTGGGGGGTCCATACAAACTTGGACTTGGCGCCTGTTATGGCAGACAAGGGGACGGTCAAGACGCCGCAGTTGGGTATGAAGCGTCATACATAGGCCACCATTCCCAAGAAGGTGTGGAGTCCTGATTTGTCCTTGGGAGGTGGCATTTTGCAGATGGCTTGTATCTTCTGACTGTTGGGTTTGATGCTGTCTTTTGAGACTATGTGTCCCAAGAAGGGTAGTTGCATTTGGAAGAACTGGCATTTGAAGGGCTTGGCCAACAGTTTGTGTTGTGCCAGAGTCGCAAAGACTTCCTCCAGGTCTTTGTGGTGCTGTTCCACTGAGGGGCTGTAGACAATGATATTGTCCAGGTACACAAGGGTGTGTTTGCCTATGTGTGGCGCAAACACTTTGTTCATGAAGGTTACAAAGGTGGATGGGGCATTAGTCATGCCAAAGTTGAGTTTCACTTATTTGTAGGAACCATACTTAGTGCGGAAGACTGTCTTGGGGATGTCTTCCTCCTTGATGCAAATCTGGTTGTAGCCTGTGGTTAGATCAATCTTGGAGAAGACAGAGGCTCCTCCCAAGGCGTCAAAGAGATTGTCAATCAGTGGTAATGGGTAGCAATTCTTAATGGTGACTTTATTCAAGGTGTGGTAGTCCGTGACCAGGCGTAAGGTACCGTCCTTTTTAGCCACAAAGAATATGGCGGCCCCAAAGGGAGACTGTGAGGGGCGGATAAGTCCTTTTTCCAGTGCCTTCTTGAGATAGGCGTGCAGGGTGTTGTCCTTGTTTGGGGTCAGCCTGTAAATGGGGCATGCCTTGGGTACAGCCCCCTTGAGTTGGATAGAGTGTTGGATGTGTTTCTCAGGGGGTAGCCCAGGTAACGCCTCCTTGAAGATTTCTGGGTGCCAGGCCACAATGTTGCAATCTTGCGGTGTGGGGGTATCCTGGTGATCCTTGAAGTGTATGATTTTGTACTGGCAGGAGTCCCAGTCAATTACTTTCAGGTTTTCCTTCTCATCCGAGGTCTCTGTGATGCGTACAAAGACGTGGTCTTGTAAGAGTTGGTCTACAGAGTCTGGGTAGATTTGGTGGTTGACACCTTCACGCTTGATGATCAGCACTGAGGTTGCCCAGTCCACGTGAGGGTTGTTACTTTGCAACCAGTCTAATACCAGCACAGTATCAAACTTTGGGAAGTCAATGACGGGACCTTGGATGGTGGAGTGGAGGTTCTCAAGCATGACAGAGAAGGGAGCAGTTTCTTTTGTCACGGCAATGTGATGTTCATCAGCCAGGACCATGTTTTTAATCTGTAAAGGATTAGTGGCCAGCTTGAATTTATTCACAAAGCTGCTGTTGACTAAAGTTCAATCTGTGCCCAAGTCCAAGAGTGCTGAGCCTGTGTAACTGCAAAAGCAGAAAGTGTAAGACATCAATTTATTGGGATGTCTGGTGATGATGTATAGTACTGGGTCTTCTGAGGGTACTTGGATCATTGGGCATTGGTCCACGTCCTTGGGTCAGTATTCATTGTTGAGCAAGTCAGGAGTTGCGTGGGGAGAGCTTGGCTTGCTTAGTGCTCTTCCTGGGCTTTTCCCTCATCTTGGTTGCCTTGGGTGGCAGTGACACAGAAATGGGTACAATTTGATTGGCTGTTATTCCCATTCCCATTTCCATTTGAGCCTGTGGGCTTGTGGTTGTTGTTGTTACTGTTGCCTCCAGGAGGTGGTCAAGAGGAGCGCCCTCTTGAATGTGAGTCCTTGGGTCTTTCTTGTTTCCCAGTCTGTGCCTTGTGTAGAGCGTTGGACGTTTGTTCCGCTTTTTCCGCTTCACGGTACAGGCTTTGCAGGTTGGTAACCTGGTCCAGGTTCACATGTCTCATCACATGCAACTTGAGAGCGTTGTAGTACATGAGGTGTGTGGCTGGGATGTCAAAGGCCATATCAGATGGGGCACAGAGACAGAGTTCCTCATAGGCGCAGGTAAGTTCCTTCATGGTGCATGTCTGGGTTAGGTTCTTTACTTGGCGTATGATCATGAGTGCTGTATCCTTAAGCACAAATCTTGCCAAGAAGTCCTGTTTGAAGGTGTCCCAGTTCTTGTCAGTGTGCTCTTTGTGCCACTTGTCACACCAGGTGCCAGCGTCATGGGTCAGACAAATGGAAATCTCTGTGATCCAAAATTGCTGTGGGCATTCCATCTGAGCCAGCTTGCTTTGGGCGGACTGGATCCATGCGGCAGCATTGTTGTCATTGGCCCCTCCAAAGGGCTCCAAGGCGGCGCTGCAAAGTCTTTGTGCAACATAGGTGGGCATGGTGGTTTTGTCAGCTGGTTGTGGCACTGAGGAGGGCGCCTGAAAGAACCCTTGGGCGGACAGGGCGTTGAAGGCGGGTAGCAGGATCACCGTGTTTTGGTAGAGGACAAAGCCATCAGGTATCTCAGTACTAGGAGTATATGGCGTCCAGTTGGGCGGGAGGCCAGACATAATTCTGTTGAGGATTTGTTGGCCGCGGCGTGTGCAGGCAACAGGAGGAATTTTTCAAGATAAGGTAGGATGGAGAACCTACCTGTGCTACCAATGTCGTAACTGTGCTGTTTTAGCAGAGTTACACGGGGAAAAATATTTAGAAGTTAGATAATAATCTTTATTGTGAGATAGTGATTATATAGCTATTGTGAATCAATGGATAGCAGGAACATGATTGGTGATCACACGGCTGGATGGAAGAGGGGGTGGCTTGATCCTGCTAATGAGTCAAGCGCCAAATCAAGGTATCCACCGTGAAGGATCATCATTTGTTTGTGTTGATGGATTTTGTAATCCGAGTTGACTTCCTAGTCTGGCTTCAAGTGACCGGGTAATTGGATTGCAGGTCACAAACCTGCTTGGTTGGAACCCTGCTGGCGGGTTGAGCCTGCAGTTTCAACATTATTGAGAAAAAATAGGTCCTGAGAAGAGCAAAATTATCTGTGAATATATGAAGTCTGTTCTGAATGAGGATATCAAGACCACTTTACCCTGAAAGGATGGCAAAGCAACTTTGCCAAGTCAGTGAAAGTTAGCAGGCTGTTTGCAAGTTGTTTGTGAGCCTGAAGAGGTCAAAAAAAGGGCTGATAGGGTTCATAGAGATATTGAAAATCAGGTCCCACCCCTTCCAAGGAAAGCCAACATGAACTTAAGAAGGACACAATGTACAATCTGTTGTGTAGGGACTAAAAGAAGGATGTGATCCTGAAAGCTTGGAGAGGGTTGCAAATACTATGAACTTTGGGTTTGAATAATTGCTAATATCTTATATAATGATTTATTTTTATCTTTTTATATCTTTTTAAAAAGACATCTGATTATTTTTATTGTTTTTTGAAAATATTTAGCTAAGATTTTAAACTTATTTTTATTAAAATTTAAATGTTTTAGTTTATTTTATGATGTAATTTTTATTTTTACTAACTGTCAAAGTTGGCAAATATTTAAATTTGATCCTTTGTCAGAAATTGCTTTTTTTGTTTTTAGTTTATTAGAACAATGAAAAAGAGTTTGCTATGTTGTTTTTCAGGAAACTAGTTATCAGATCATCTTCATGTCCCATTATTTTGGATTTGGGAACGTACAGTAGATATATCCCTTATTGTCTCATATAAGTACAATGGTGTTCTTCTGAGTATTGATAATAAGAAAGGTGACAATAAAATTTTTTTAAATATATTGCATTGCAAAAATGTATATTCTTTATGAAAGATTATGTAATTCTACAGTTATTGATAATCAAGCTAGATATTGAATAAATTAGACATTATTACATAATAAAGTGATGGTCTCAAATGGAAATTGCTGAATATTTGACTGCTGCCAAGACTTAAGTAGATATATTAGTTATGATGGTAAACAATTACTTCAATATTATTTATTAAATTGGTTGAAATAAATTTTACTTTGATTATAGCTAGACTCAATATTGGTACGGGGTAAAAGATTGATAGGAAAATTGATGGTTCATGGTTTTTAATTTAATGTTTAATTAATATATCTTAGTTAGGGCTGTGTCAGATTTTGGACGGGTGGCTTCTTTTCTAAAAAGAAGCCACCAGTCCAAAATCCAGAAACGATTTCAAGAGAATCTTCTCAAAGAAGATTCTCTTGAAATTGTTTCATTTTTGAGCAAATCCGGAAGTTCAACTTCCGGATTTTTTTTAAAATTAAAAATTATATTTTCTTTTTGCTTCTCTCTTAAAAAATTTAAAACAATAAATTTAAAAATAAATTTGTTTCAAAAAAAGTTTTTTATTTTTAAAATTAATATTTTTCTGGCCCGGCCAGAAAACAGAAGGCCTTTTGAGGTCTTTTTTTATGAAATTTCGGATTCCCCTAGCATAGGGGAATCCGAAAGAAGTAGACGGGGAAGGGCGAACGAGGCGATTACGGCAAATGCTGTAATCGTCCCTTTTCTGGGCCGACACAGCCCTAATCTTAGTATTCCTTGGTAGAATCTTTGACAAGGGACCTCAAGGAGTGAATCTTGTGCAAGAAAAATATAGAGCTCTAGTTGAATAAACCATCTTCCGTAATGATCGCTGGGGACATTCAATCCCGGCCTCTCCAGACACTGACAGTCTCCGTGAAGAAACATCCAGGGTCTATTCCAAGGAAGATCCAATACAATGTGTTAAGTAGGGGATCTTGAACAATATTCCACCCCAGTTGACTCCCATCCATAGTTCCCATTTCCCTAACCCCTCTGGTCGCGTTTCGTTTTAAACCGCCGTCTTTGAGCACAATAAAATTGTTTCCCCAAAAAAGTCATCTGTAGAAATAAAAGTGTGAGGACTTGGAAGCAATAATTTTACAATGGTTTAAAAGAATCCAGTTAATTTTTTGTGTTTTGATATCTTAAAATGAGAAAGTTAAATATGCAATTGAACTTTATTTATGAAACCCTCTCCGTTAGCTTAGAACCATTTCATTCTAACACTCGATGCTTAATGAGACGTTGCTTCCCACTATTTTTGAAAATATTTGGTCTTCCTGGACCAAATATAATGGCACTAGGCTATCAGCCTGTACCTTAAAATCGTTTCGTTGCTATCATCCCTTGGGATATCCGGTTTTTCTTAAAACCAAAACCTCCTGATTTATAATCACTCTTTAATAAAGTTGATCAATACTTTTGTAAAGGTAATTTAAACGTACATTGATATGTATTTATTTAGATTGATATCAACTGATAATTATATTGATTTACAAATCAATGTATTTATACTCTCGTTTGTCTATGAAGGCAATACAACCAAGTATCTGGAATACTCAACAATGATGTAAACAAATCTCATTATTGCTTCTCTAGCCGCCTTTGTGGCTTGTGCTCCTTCTACTCAGACTAAGCCTGCCAGTAACGCAAATGGAAAAGGAGTGCATGGGCTTCAGCGTCGGTGTGGTGGCTTCGGACAAGGAAACTGGGGCGGCTGCAATGGCTTTGGTGGATGTGGTGACTTTGGCGGATGCGGAGGGTGTGGAGGATGCAATGGTTGGTTTTGATGACTCAATTCCACATATAATTACAGTCCGCCTTGGAAGCTTAAGGATGTTTCTGGTAAATTCCAATAAATAAGCTGATCTTTTAAAGAAAAATGTTTTAAATTTAAAGGGTATTGATACATGAGTCAGGTATGCAATCATTGTTTCAAAAAGATATTATTTTCAATTGTGTATCTAAAACATAAATACATGAAATATTAGATATCATAGCTCATATTCAAGGATATTAAATTTGATTAGTTATTATTTGAATTAAAATTGGTGAGAAGTCTGAGATCTAGGCAATCATATGACAATGGAATGACAAATCAAAATTAGAATAGGGTGGCCTTGAAGATACATGGAAAAGAAATTTACAAATAATGAGAAGTTTTAACATTATTTTACCATAAAAAAATACATAATTATCAAATGTCTGTTAACAAAATCCTATAAAGATGATATAAAGATTTTACATGATAGCAATTATCAACGTATATATACACTACTGTATCCGAAATCAAACATAAAGATAGATTTATTGATAATATCAAATTAAATCAATATGTCAAAATCCATTTTTAAAAGAAAATAAAATAAAAAACTTCATATTCTTTGGAATAGTCAAAATTCAAGTTGCCTTTAGTGTTGGCTATAAATATTTGCATATTCTCGGGAGAACTGCATCGGGGAATTGGCTCAAATGCTAGAGCGCTCGCTTAGCATGCGAGAGGCACGGGGATCGATGCCCTGATTCTCCAGTCTTTTTCGTTTTATTTTTTATGACAAACTTGATTTATTATTTTGCTTATTAAAACTCTTTATATCCAGTGCAATTAATAACTTTGTGATTTTTTACTAATTCCTACATAAGCTTTAATTGATGGCCACCTAAATTTTTTTAGAACTTAGATTCAAAGAGCTAAAATCACCTTGAGATTTATATGAATGTAGTTAAAAATCAGAGACTTGTTGCAACAGAACCAATTAGGTTTTAGTATTTGAGAATTGGGGAAGACAACAATCCAATAGAAAAGAATTAGTAGAATAAGGTATTGTTTATTGTAGAATATTGTGATTAATATACTATATGGGGAAAGTCACAAGGCCACAGGGGGTAGCATAGTGGCATGTTCCATGTAAGGTTTAGAGCCAAGAATAACTTGTGCAGGGATCAACAGGTTGAATTGGTAATGCTCCTAATTTGGAGAAAGTACCCACAGTTTGACTTTGCCACCAGATTGGTCCATGCCATTAGATACATCAAGGGGCAGCTCATTGAGCACCCCCTGTGTATTGTAAGATATGTTGGCAGGCAAGGGGGAACTTGATTGCAACAAACTGATTTGGTTAACCCTTTCTAGTGGAATATTACATTTCTTTGTTTCAATTTTCTTTTTATATAAGCATTATTATCTGTGTTTCATTTTTTTGTTTTGATAGTTGCAACTTTAACTCTCATTATACAGGGGATTATGTATGTGTCAAGTATATAATTCTTAGAAGTATATGAAACAAGATAAAGGGGGAAATTAAGAAGAGAATGCCACTTTAGTGATATGTGTTGGAAGAATTATATAGTATCATGCAAAGCCACATGCTGTCCATGTACATCATGGCAGTCATGAGGCTTTTCCAAATAGTGTTCCTCTTAGAACTCAAAACATTTGATCCCCATTATAGATGAGAAATTGATAAGAGTGCCACCAAATTAAGGATTAGCCAGGAAATCACTTGAGGAATTACTTTCCTGAGAGGAAGTAGTTGAAGATGTTGTAACATCTCCCCCTGAGATGCTGGAAGGTGAAACCTTAGGAATTTTCTTGAGAGTGTTGGGGATTTGGGCTTGGTATTGATCCAGTTTTGTATTGGTGACTGGTAGTCAAGAGTTATGCTGTGCTGTTCTTGCTTTGTACAGACCAAGTTGGTCATGGTGCATACACTTGAGTTTTGTAAAAGCACTAATTCCTTTAACAAGGTAAGTGTTGTTTGGTTTGACTTCCAGGACAATTCCTGGTCCTTGTAACCCTGGTTCCAATTTGTGCATGTTGTGATTAACAACCCAGATCTTGTCCCTGACTTGGAAGCATTCCTGTTGTAATGAGATTGCTTCTCTCTCAACCCTTTCCTTTTCCTTGTCCTCTTGGTCTTTCATGGCGCATTGCATGTCAGGGTTATTGTGTCCTGGCACTTTCTTAGGAAGAGGTAAACATGGTCTTGACTTAGTGCTAACAATGGCGGGTTTATGTCCATAGACAAGTTCATATGGCTTTTACCCATATTAAAATTGACACATTTTTGACATACCATTAACTCTGTAGGTAGAATGTCAGACCAGAGCCAAGAACTGTTGCTGGATAGTTTACTCAGTGTTTATACAAGAGAGCCATTTAAGTATTCAACCCTACCATTGGCTTATGGGTGATAAGGACTACCAACAGTGTGTTTAATACCTGTTTTGAAAAGATAGATATTGGTATCAGGATACCAGGAGCACTGTGGAGCTTGAGCAGGTGAGGGAGGAGTCAAAGAAGGTACTGGCATGGCCCACCAGATGATGGGACCTAACTTTAACAGTTAGAAAAGGGCCTTTCTAGCCACAGCCCAGGGCCCAGCTGCTGGCAAGGCAGAGTCAATTAATCCAGTGAGCGCCAGGTAAAGCACTCCCAGGAATTGACTACTTTGACCAGTGGCATCAGAGGTGGGTGGGGTTGAGATGGTTGGTTTGGGTGTTGGGGGGTAGTTCCATGGGGACCAGGTAGGCAGCAGGATCTTTGTATTTCCTGTTGAAGATCAAAGGGTATATAGTGATTTCTCTGCCACCACAGACAATTTGGTAGAGTTCCTTGGGGGCGTTTGGGCGGGTGTACCACTGCAAGTCCTCCAAGGTCCAGGGTTTGCAATCAGGATTTGGGAGATAATCAGTGAAATGCACAGGACCAAATGAAGTGTTGGGCAGATGGTAGTAGTCATAGGCTTTGGTTTTATCAACTGGAGCCTGGCTATCTATCCCAGTAGATGGGTGCTGATGCTTGGGTGTATGCAGATGAAAGAGTATCAAAAATATGTAGGGAAACATATTGGTGAACCAAAGGTTCATAACAACTTTATTTGGTAAGGATGACAATACATAATCTTTTCAGGTGCTTCTGGTTTATATACTTACTCACATACAAGTGCCTCTGGGCATTCTTCTGGTGCTATCCGTGTGGCAGGGCTTGGCATCTCAGGTCCTGCTGTTTGGTTGGCTACTTCATGGTCATTTTTGGGGTTTTCAGGAACAGTTGTTTGGCTTTTTGGTGGTCCATCTTGTCTTGGTTGGCCGTTGGTTCAGGCAGGTTTGGCTTCTGAGGTTATGGGGGTTTTCCCAATTAGATCACCATTTTTGGACTGGCTTGACAGGCTTTTCTGAGGCCAAGAAACTTGATTAAAAAAGGGGTCCCCAATTGGGGACCCCAAACTACTTAATGGAGGGTGGGCTCGGACTGGGTTTACTGGGAAGCTAAAATTAGCCTGCCCAGGCCCAGGCCCAGCCAAACCCAACAAGGCTTGGGCATAGCTTTTGGGGCCCAGAACAAGCCCCACAGCTGTCACTAGGGCAGAAATGATTCCCACACCGGGATTTGCTTCAAAAAGCAAAAATCCAGGTGCAGGAAAATCTTCCCTGCCCACTAGCCCCGCCTGGTGGCTAGGAGCAGGTTCAATTCCCGCCTGGGGTTTTAAACTTGTTACTTTCATAACAACTGGTGTCAATAGCTATGAGTTTGTTTCTCTGTCTGTGATTAGGAGTTATGGTTTCCCAAACTTGACAGTTATTTTATTGTCTATAAACTGTCTCACATTGTTTCCTTTTTCTCTTTGATAGCTTGTGCTACATGACATCTTATTGAATATTAAATGGCTGTGATGATGTATTATTTTGCCTTTGTTGTTGTCTAGTATGGGTTCTAAAAAGTCCATTGCCCATATCTTAAATGATTGGGTTATAGAAACCTGTACTAAAGAAATAGGAGGTGTCTTAGAGTGGGCATATTAATCACATAATTCACATTGATTGAGGACTTATTTGATGTTTTTTCCCAGCATATTTTGCTACTGATAGCAGGTTTGAGACACTTATGTAGATTAATGCTATATATATGCTCTAAGTCTCTGTGATAAAAAAGATGATGTCAATCTTTTGTGTCAATGAAACATAGAGTATAGTGTTGCTACTTGATATTACATGATTTATCACAGGTAACATTTACATTTTTGAGCAGTTGTTTGCTCCTAATGATCTGTTTGTAAAGTTTCCCTCTTTGGCCTCAGATAGATATCTCTTTTCTCAGAAAAAAACCCTAATAACCCTGTCAATTCATTAAATCTGTTAGAAGATTTGGACCATTCAGTAGATGAGAGGTTTGTGACAGCATAATCTTACAAAGTTCCTGATGTGCACTCTCTGTCCCCCATCCCAATATGTCAGGAATCACTTCACTGACAACATTATAAAATAGATGAAGACCTATTCCAACTTTAAATTTGGATGATCTAGGTTACTACTACTCAATTAATTGTCAATTAATTGCTCTTATTCCCCACAGCAATGCAGATGCAAGTAAAACCTACAATGAACTCAGTACCATAATGGGCAACAGCGCCCATATTGACACTAATAATGTCAAAATTGACCATGTCAAAACTTTGTCAACATGATCACTGTTGACTTGAAAGTCAAAATCTCTTATATTTTGCTAGTTGCGCTAGCTTAATTCTCATTTTTTAAAGCATTCAGGGGTGCAAACCCAGAAAACACAACAAAATTGTGGTCATTTTGACACAATTTAATATTAAGCTTAATAAAAATATCAATTTAACCCAATTTTTTTCTTTACATTTACTAATATAAATTAGTTTATTTTTATTTGTTTTCACGATGTAAAAGTGTCAATGTCGACACTTTTTAAGTTGACACTTTTTAAGCCAAACTTATTTTTAATAATGAAACTGAAACTTCTACAATAAAAAATTAAGTGTGATTTAAAAATATATTTTTTATTACATTATTATATTGAAAAAGACATTGCCATATAGCTGATTGTTGAAAAGTTCATGTTCTAAATATATATGTGGTACTTATTCCGTCTTTAATATATTAAGTGGATTGTTGGCTAATGGCAATCCAATAAATTAAGTGTGAGTTACTATGTAATTTACTATAGAATTTAATATTGAAAATAATTTTGACACTTAGAAATGTTGTCTATTTGCTTGTGATCATCCACTGGGGTGGATTTAAGCAAATTAGAGTGGCATAATTAAGCCTAAATTACTATGCATCTTCTATAAAGAATGTTGTAATTGATGTTGTTGACACTTTACACTTTTCATTATTTCAACCAACATGCTGTTGTAACTGTGCTGTTTTAGCACAGTTACAAGGGGAAAAACGTTTAGAAACTAGATAATATTCTTTACTGAGAGATAATGATTATATAGTTAGTGTGAGTCATGGGTAACAGGAACATGGTTACGTTAATCAAACGGTGGGATGGAAGAAGGGGGTGGCTTGATCCTGGTAATGAGTCAAGTGCCAAAACAAGATATCCACTGTAAGGGATCATCATTTGTTCATGTTGTTGAATTTGGAAATTTGAGTTGACTTCCTAACTTGGCTTCAAGTGACTGGATAATTGGATTGCGGTTTGCAAACCTGCTTACTTGGAACCTTGCTGGTGGGTTGAGCCTGCTGTTTTGACACCCCCCAACTGAAGGTTGGCCTCCTCTGAGGGCAGGTTGTCAGGAGCCTTGGCACCATACTGGACTAACTGTTGTTCTGTGGTGGGTAGGACAGTCTCACACTGTTTCTGTCTTGTCTTGCAGGGTCTCAGGCAACTGTGGTGGAGGACCTTGTCTTGTTTATGTTTCCTGAGTCCTTGCACAAGGTAAGTGTTGTTTTTGTTTACCTTTAAGATGATTGCTGGGACTACTTTCTCAGGTTGTAGTTTACTTTTATCACTGTTCATGACCCTAACTTTGTTGCTGACCTTGTGTCTGTTTTGGATGGGGACAAATGTCTTTTATAGACACTTGTTTTCTCTTTCTGCTTGATTGCTATTGGCCTCTATGACCTGGGGATCTGACCGGGGGATCCTTGCTTGGAATTTCCAGCTTGGGTCCTGATAATGCTTGGAGTGATATTGGGCTGTGTTCCATATACTAACTCAAAAGGGCTTTTCCCAGTGGATCTGTTCACACAAGTCTGGCATACAAGCAATGCAGTTGATAGGTGCTTGTACCATGCCTCAGGTTTCCCAGCGGTGAGTTTGGCCAAGGCTTTCACAAGGCTACCATTTAGCTGCTCCACACGTTTGTTGGCCTGAGAATGGTAAGGCATTGTCACTGTGTGCTTGAACACATTCTTGGTGAGGTATATGTTGGTGTCTTCAGAGGTCAACTCCTTGCCTCCGTCAGTTATCAGAAGTTCTGGCTTTCCAAACTTGCTGATGATTTCTTTTCCTATGAATCACAGCACAACATTACCTGTATGTGTTTTTATTGCTTGTGCCATAGGGCATTGTGTGGCAAAGTCTATTGCGGTGATGTACTTCTTCTTGTTATGTTTTCCTGGCATGGGGCCCATAATGTCTAGGGCCCACACCTTGAAGGGTAGCTGCATGCGGATAGCTAGTACTGACTTAGGTGGGGTTTTGCTTCTTGAAAATTTCTCACATACTTTGCATTGGTCCAAGACTTCCTGAATGTCTTGGTACAGGGTTAGCCACCATGCTTTGTGTTTAAGGAATTTGTAGAGGTTGCAGCTTTTTGTGTGCCCTAGGTCTCTATGGTAACATAGGATGGTGTCAACTTGCTGATGTGTGGGAACATAAGGGATGGTGGTTCTGTTGGACATTTTTTGATGTAAGGTTCCATACACATCTGCAAATAAGTGTTTGTTCTTAATGACTATTTACTTTGTTATGTCTGTAGTGCTAGGAGGGAAGCCTTTATTTTTTGTTTGGAGTACCAGGAGGGGCCAGTCTGGGTCAAGCCCATTTTCTCCCCTTGTGGCTCTGATGTATAGGCGCAAGAGTGCGTCTGCCATGAAAAGCTCTGAACCAGGCTTGTATTGTTGAGAATATTGAATCTTTCCAAGAGTTCCATCCAGCAGGCTTGACTGCGGGATAGGTTTGCTTGGGTTTTGAAATATATGAGTGATTTGTGGTTGGTCAATGCTGTGAATTCTTCCTGTTGTTCTAGATAACAACATCATTTGGCTAGGCAGTGTACAATGGCCAACAATTTCTTATTGTGTATAGGGTATCAGCACTTGCTGTCTGTCAGTTTGCGTGATTTTTAGGCCACAGGCAGGAAGTCACCATTATTGTTTTTGATTTGTAGTACTCCCCCAATGGATGTGTCTGAGGCGTCAGTTTCTGTTTGGTATTCCCCATTGCGTTTGGGATACTGTAGGATAGGTGCCGTTATGAGTTTCTCTTTGAGGTGTCTAAAACAGAGGTCTTGCTGGGGGTCTATACAAATTTGGATTTAGAGCCAGTTATGGCTGACAGGGATGCAGTCATAATGCTGCAGTCTGGTATGAAACAACATACATAGGCAACCATTCCTAAGAATGTGCGGAGTTCTAACTTGTCTTTGGGCGGCAGCATTTTGCAGATGGCCTGGATCTTCTGACTGTTGGGTTTAATGCCATATTTTGAGACTATGTGGCCTAAGAAGGGCAGCTGCTCCTGGAAGAACTGGCATTTGGAGGGCTTGGCTAGCAGCTTGTGTTGTGCTAAGGTAGCAAAGACTGCCTCTAAGTCCCTGTGTTGATGTTCTAGTAAGGGGCTATAGACAATAATATTGTCAAGGTACACTAGGGCGTGTTTGCCTATGTGTGGCACAAACACTTTGTTCATGAAGGTCACAAAAGTTGATGAGGCGTTTATCATACCAAAATTGAGCACTACACATTTGTATGAGCCGTATTTAGTGCAAAAGGCTGTTTTGGGGATATCTTCCTCAATGATATGGATCTGGTTGTAGCCTGCAGTTAAGTCAATCTTAGAGAAGACTGTGGCGCTGCCCAGGGCATTGAAAAGGTTGTCAATGAGTGGCAGTGGGTACAAATTCTTGATGGTAACTTTGTTTAGGACTCAATAATCTGTGACCAGGCGTAAGGTACCATCCTTCTTGGCTACAAATAACACAGCAGCACCAAAAGGAGACTGTGAGGGGCAGATAAGTCCCTTCTCCAACGCCTCTTTGAGGTAAACACATAGGGCGTTGTCTTTGTTAGGAGTCAGGCAATAGATGGGTTGTGCCTTGGGTACAGCTCCCTTGAGTTGGATGGAGTGTTGGATATGTTTTTCTGGAGGCAGCCTGGGTAAGGCCTCCTTAAAGATTTCTGGATGGCAGGCTATAATTTCACAATCTTGAGGTGTGGTGGTGTCCTGATGGTCTCTGAAGTGTATGATCTTGTACTAGCAGGAGTCCCAGTCAATTGCCTTGAGGTTCTATTTTTTATCCAGGGTCTCTGTGATACACACAAAGATATTTTCACGTAGGAGATGGTCTACCAAGTCAGGATAAATCTGGTAGCTGACACCCTTGCGTTTGATGGTCAATACTGAGGTTGCCCAGTCTACATGGGGGTTGTTACTTTGCAACCAGTCTAGTACCAGCACAGTATCAAACTTTGGGAAGTCAATGACAGGACCTTGGATGGTGGAGTAGAGGTTCTCAAGTATGACAGAGAAGGGAGCGTTTTCCCTTATCACAGCAATGTGGTGTTTGTCAGCCAGGACCATGTTTTTAATCTGCAAAGGATTAGTGGCCAGCTTGAACTTGTCCACAAAGCTGCTGCTGACTAGGGTTTTGTCTGCGCCCAAGTACAAGAGTGCTGAGCCCGTGTAACTGCAAAAGCAGAAAGGGTAAGACATCAGTTTATTGGGGTGTCTGGCAATGGTATAAAGTACCAGGTCCTCTGAGGGCACTTGGATCATTGGAAACTGGTCCACATCATCAGGTTAGTATTCATCATTGGGCAAGTAAGGAGTTGTGCAGGAAGAGCTTGGCTTGCTTAATGCTCTCCTCAGGGTTTCCCCTTGTCTTGGTTGCCTTGTGTAGCAGTGATACAAAAATGGGTATGGTTTGACTGACTGTTGTTCCTGTTTCTGTGTCCATTAGAACCTGCGGGTTTATGGTTTGCAAGTGTTGCTGTTGTTCCCAGGGGGTGGTTGACTTGAGCTCACGGCTGAGTGAGAGTCTTTGGGTCTCTCTCTTTTTCCAGTTTGTGCCTTGTGGAGAGCATTGAACATTTGTTCTGCTTTCTCTGCCTTGTGGTACAAACTTTGCAGGTTGGTTACTTGGTCCAGGTTTACGTGTCTCATTACGTGATTCTTGAGAGTGTCATAGTACATGCAATGGGTAGCTGGAGTGTCAAAGGCCATGTCTGAGGGGGCACTTAGTCAGAGTTCCTTGTAGGCATGGGTGAGCTCCTTCACAGTGCCAGTATGAGTTAAGTTCTTAATTTGGCTTATGATCATAAATGCAGTGCCCTTTAGCACAAACCTTCCAAGAAGTCTTGTTTAAAGGTGTCCCAGTCCTTCTCTGTGTGCTCTTTGTGCCACTTGTTGCACTAAGTGCCAGCGTCATGAGTCAGTTGTATGGAGATATCTGCAATACAGAATTGTTGTGGGCATTCCACTTGGGCCAGTTTGCTTTGGGCAGATAGGATTCATGCAGCGGCATTGTCATTGTTGGCTTCAGCAAAGGATTTCAGGGCCACACTTCAAGTCTCTGGGCTACGTATGCTGGCATAGTGTTTTTGTCAGTTGCTCAAGGCATAGTGGAGGGAGCCTGGAAGAACCCTTGGGCAGACAGGGCATCAAACACAGGGAGTGGAATAACCATGTTCTGATAGAGGACAAAACCTTCAGGTATCTTGACACCAGGTGCGTACAGTGTCCAGTCTACCAGGGGGCCAGACATGATTCTATTGAGGATTTTTAGCCGCAGCAAGTACAGGCAACAGGTTGAATTTTGCAAGATAAAGTAGGATGGAGAATCTACCTGTGCTACCAATGTTGTAACTGTGCTGTTTTAGCAGAATTACAAGGGGAAAAACGTTTAGAAACTAGATAATATTCTTTATTGAGAGATAGTGATTATATAGTTAGTGTGAGTCATGGGTAACAGGAACATGATTACGTTAATCAAACGGTGGGATGGAAGAAGGGGGTGGCTTGATCCTGGTAATGAGTCAAGTGCCAAAACAAGGTATCCACCCTAAGGGATCATCATTTGTTCATGTTGTTGAATTTGAAAATTCAAGTTGACTTTCTAGTCTGGCTCCAAGTGACTGGATAATCAGATTGCAGGTCACAAACCTGCTTACCCGGAACCTTGCTGGCAGGTTGAGCCTGCTGTTTTAACAGTGCTAACAACTTTTAGTATACACAATGGTAAAATATAATATTACCACTACCCAAATATTATTTTAATAAAAAATAAAAAACTTTGATAATTTTTTAACTTATTTTCATATGTTTCATTTTATTTTATTATGTGAACAAAATATCACAGAAAACAGTTAACATTTTCTAGTCTGCTTAAATTTAATTAAGTGTACTATGTTTTTTCATAGTATTTTTTAAAAAAATGTTGACAGTGACAATGTCGTCAAAAATAATGTCTACAATTTTTCTAACTGTCAGTGAGAATTCAGCTTTTTTACTAGTTGACACTCATAATGTCAACAGTTTTCATTTCTCACATATGAAAATTTATGTTTTACATAATAAAATTATCTGATTTTTTTGATATTTTGTATTTCCAACTTTTCTCTTTTAAATTCTTTAATTTATAAGATTAGATTTATATAAATATAATAATTATACATAAATCTCTTAACTTTTAACTTATTATTTATAACTTTAATAAAATGAAACTTATACATTATTTTTTAAATTTTAAATATCAATAAAAGCCATATAAAGTTTAATTTTTATATATTATGCTTTTTAAATTGTTTTTTTGTTGTTTAAATAGAAAACTTTACCTTGGAACTTATAGCTTAATATTTTAGGACAAGAAAACCTCAAAGCAACAAAAGGGTACAAGCATCTCTCCAAGGCCCCCAAGACTCCAAAGATAAAGCTTCCTCATCAAAGAATGTGTCAGAACTTTTTCTTCTGCCCTCAGACCTGGTGGTCTGGTTACAATTTGCTTTATTAAGTATATGGGATATATGTGTCATTTGTAAGAGGATTTGCTTGTGTGAAGACAAGCATTATTTGCGCATCTGTGGGTTCTTTGGCAGTGCAACAGCTAGCAATGTTAAGGGATGCAAATTCCAAGTGGCTCTAAGTCTGGCGGCTTGGTTGGGTCTTCAAGAACTGATTATGGTCTTTGGACCTGGAAATCTTCTTCTACTGTGAAAAGGTTCTACAGTAGTGTTGGAAATTGCGCCATTAGTGCTATTTTGATATGGCCTTCAAATAATGATATATACAAATATTTGACAGGTTTTGCCTTCAAGTTCAGGAATTTCTTGCCTTCTGTAAATGAGTCTGTACCAATATCCACTCATTCTGGAATGCCATACCTTCCCTTGTCTGATCCTGGTATGACCTCACCCCAACGTGACCCCCTCTGCCACTCTATCTATCTAATGAGTGATCATTGAACCTTGTCTACTATTTAAGTAGAATCATTTATCCTAATAAAGACAAGTTTATCCATATTTGTGTTGGCTTTTATAATCTTCAAACTTTTCCTTTCCTTTTTGCCAAAAGAAATTTCACATCTTGTATTCCAGGAAATTAAGGTACATGTCCTTAATTTTTCCCTGAAGGCTAACCCAAGGCTAACTCTGAACCTCAAATCTTTTTTAATAAAGATTTCCTGCCATGTTCTCCAGGATGTTGTCCCCAGGAGACAAACACAACAAGTAGGATCTTTGTATTTTTTTCTGCCTTACATTAGTCTAGTGGAAGGACTTTTATAGAGCTTGAGCTCTCTTGCCAGGATGAGATCATCTGGTGCATCTAACTCTTACTTGGTTGTCTTTCCATCCCCAGACCGCCAGCATCAACCCCCAGAGTCAGGCATCTATGCAATGGCATGGGATTCAATATAGTAGTACCTTGCACAGGGTACTTGTTGTAATAAACTCATGCATGACCCATTAGCATGCCAGCAGTGGCAGCGCTAATTGATGCACTATTCTTAGCGCATAGTAAAAATTTCACAAGCAACCTTCCCAGCAGGAATTTGCAGTGGCACTGGCAGGTTGCCAGTGCAAAAAAATCACAACTCTTTAGGATCTTTGGAGAAACTCATGTTCTTCAACCCGGTGGTTTGCCAGAGTATTCTGGAATAAATCTAGCCAATTGGGAATCAGTCATAATTGAAGGTCTATGATATTCCTGGTTGTTCTTGCAATGAGTGGTCCAAATATATAATACTAAGGCTTCTCATATCAATTAAGCCTGCTGTTAATATATCAGAAGCTTCTTCAATTAATGGCTTGGCAGGCCACCAAGATTAACAGGGTAGAACAAAGCCAGTATAAATTCCTGACAGAAAGCTACTCCTAAGCTTTCCCCTGTGCCCTCCCCTGAGAAGATCCCCGTGCAATCCATTGGGGGAGAGGAAACTTATGATTTAATTACTGACCACAGTTTTTACAACTTGGCTTCTGACAAGGAGCCAACCAAGAAGAAGCGCTCAGCCCAAAAGTCCCCATAAAAGGATAAGTCTCCCACACATTAGGAGCACCACAGCAAGCCCCCTTCTGCTTTCCCCCACTGAACTCCCCTCCTTCCAGCTCATCAGGGGATGACTAAAAGCCCCTGCCTGACTACTTCCCTGGCTTTTGCCATTCCCCTGCTGGCCCCTGAGAACCTCTGTTGGTCCATAATATATGCAATGTTGATGGCAAGTTTAAGGTTCCTTCTTCCTTGCCTAAGTATTTTCCTATAATGAGTGTAAAGGGTGGGCCAGCCATGGTAGCCAATGGTTATATTTTCTCTTGTAACAACGCCAACCAGGGCTTCAAGAGCTACTACTATACTTGTGAGGACCGCTCCTGCCCAGTGCGTCTCCACACTGAGCGCTGGGACTTGGTCCAAACAATCAAGGGTGAGCACACTTGCATCATGCCAAATACCACCATAGCCCAACTCCTCAAGTGGTATCTTGTCCAGGTGATACCTACCTTCAAAGATCTTTCTGCCACCCAGCTGGCTGTACTTGTTTGCAAATACCTATCACCAACCAACTTGAAGAGGGTTCTAACCCACAATAAGCTGGTAAAATTTGTTAGTGATAGGCGCCAAGCCCTCAACCCCCTGGCTAAGAGCGCCACCATCATCAAAGACCTGGTCCTCACAGATGCCCTCAAGAAGATGAAGGATGGTGAGATGTTCCTGCTCCATGGCAATGGGCAGGAAGTGGAGGATAGGATCATAGCCTATGCCACAACCCAAAACCTGGAGCAGCTCAATACTGCTACCACCTGACTGCGCAACAGCACATTTGAAACATGCCCCACCCTTTTCAAGAAGCTTTGAGTACTGCACAGAAAATTTGGCACACAGGCCATCCCCCTCATTTTCTTCTTTCTGTCTGGTGCTAAGATGGAAGTCTACACCAGAGCCTTTAAAATTTTCCGGATGTTTTGATCTCCCTTTCCATCAATATTATCCCCCCTCCCACATCACCAGATAGAACCATTCCTCCGCCAAGAAGGATGAGTCTGCCAAGACTAATGAGCAGCTAGCTTATGTGCTCTCACTTGAGCCAAAAGTTATAATAATGGACTTTAAGCAAGCTCAGTTCAAAGCCTTTGAGGCCATATTTAATGGGGAAGCTCAGGGCTGCTTCTTCCATTTTAGTCAGGCCCTCATCAAGAATCTCAAGAGCAAGAAGGGCCTCTTTGAGAAGTATCTCAACAATGGTAAAGGAAAGTGCTGCTTTGCCATCACTCAGTTTGTTGCCTTGGCTTTTGTGCGGCCAGAGAATACTGGGATTGGCTTTGAGGCTTTCCTGTAAGATGCTTAAATCAAGAAGCACTCCACCATCTTCAAGGGCTACCTTGATTACTTTGAGAGGCAGTGGATAGGAAAGAAGGTGACTGCCCAGAGAGGGAAGAGCGGGGCCACAGCGCCATGGAACTGTCAGAGCGCCTGTCTCAAGGGGAAGATGAAGACCACATCCAGCCTGGAGGTGTGGCACAAGCATTTGAAGGTGAAGTTTGGTACCAACCCCATCTATAACAAGTTCTTCTCCAAACTGCAGGAGGAGCAGGCCCAGAATGTTTCCAAGTTTTGTGACCTGGCTAACCATATGGCCCCCAAGAAGAGAAAGGGTAAGGACCAGAACTAACAGGAGGACTTCTAAAAGGTGGCCAAGAAGAAGTACAAGGTGGAAGAGATCAAGAAATACCTAGATGTCACAACTGCTCTTGCTGGTGGCTTTAATTAGCCCAGTAAACTTTGCTTTACCTGGATTTTTTTTACTTTTGGATTTTTATATTTATTTATTTGGATAGTACTTATCTTTTTAGGTATAAATAGTAAGTTTCAGATACAGGTTTGATGTGGTTTTGTAAGAAATATCTTATATTTTGTTAATTTATCTTTAAGCTATGAGATATTTTCAGTTGTGCTTATATAAAGTATAATTAATTAAATTTAGAATTTTCTATTATTTTGTAGTTATTATGATATATAAAATATCTTTATTTTTGGTTCATTGGAATTTTAATTTTTATGGAAATAAAAAATAATTTTATAATAAGGAGTGTAAATTACAGTAAATTGAAATATATTTGCTTATATCTCCTTATTCTTAGTAATTATGTAATTTTTTATTGCATTTTTAACTCTCTAGGGTCATTTTTAGTATAATAATGTATTTTTAAAACATTTTTTATATTAAAAATATTTAGGGTAAATTTTTTTGTTAATCAAAAAAGTTTTGACATCCAGGAAACAACAATAAGTAAAACTGGGTTGTCACTTTACTATAATGTTGACGTTAAAAACGTCAACATGGCTGCTGTTGACATTTTTAGTGTTGACATTGGCGCTGTTGCCCTATAATGCATCTAAAAATAACCTGCTGTTAGATTAAAGTGGTAAGCAGCATTATTCAAAGAGAGTTGATGTGGATAAAATAAACAAATCATCAATTGTTTGAAGAGCAGGAGACCAAATTGGGAGGACAGTTTGAGCATCTTGGCACCAAGAGTTGTGCGGCTGAAGATGGTAAGGAAAATTGTCATAGAGCAAATAATTTGCAGAAAGAAATCAGAAGAAGGATCAACAGGAACTGAAATGTAGAGTGTGGCCAGGGGTCCACCAAGTAGTCAACAGCAACCTTAACTAGGACAGAAGAAAAACTGCTCAAGGATAGGGGCAAGCAGCCCCAGATGAGCAATCATTTTTTGATAAAATTTCTTTATTTAAGGGTAAATAAGCTATCTAGAAAAAAGTTCCTAGAGGGGAATGGGAAAAGTTTTAAGGCAGATTAGGACAGGAGAGGGGGAGCTTTGGTAGTGTCAAGTATATACTTCTTGGAAGTATAATAAACAAGATAAAGTGGAAAATTAAGAAGAGAATGATACTTTATTGGATATGAATATAGGGTATTATATAGTATCATGAGAAGCCACATACTGTCCATGTACGTAATGGAAGTCATGGGGCTTTTCCAAATGATTGTTTCTCTTAAGTCACAAGGCCTATCCAAGTTGTATTCCTCTTAGGATTCAAAATGTTTGATCCCATTAATAGATGGCCAAATAATAGAAGTGTCACTGACTTAATGATTAGCCAGGGAATCATTTGGCAAGTCACTTGGGGAATTAATTCCTTGAGAGGGAGTAATTGTAGATCTTGCAACATCTCCCCCTGGGGTGCTAGAAGGTGGAACCTTAGGGATTTTCTTGAGAGTGTTAAGGATTTGGGCTTGGTATTGCTCCAGTTTGGTGTTGGGTACAGAGAGCTGGGAATTATGCTGGGCTGTTCTTTCCTTTCATAGGCAGAGGCAATCATGATGCTATCAAAACTGCAGGCTTGACCTGCCAGCAAGGTTCCAAACAAGCAGGGTTGTGACCCGCAATTCAATTACCCGGTCACTCAAAGCCAGACTAGGAAGTCAAATCAAATTACCAAATCCAACAACATGAACAGATGATGATCCCTTATGGTGTATACCTTGTTTTGGCGCTTGAATCATTACCGGGATCAAGCCACCCACTTCTTCCATCCAACCATGTGATCAACAATCATGTTCCTGTTCCCCATTGATTCATTATGGCTATATAATCACTATCTCTCAATAAAGATTATTATCTAGCTTCTAAATAATTTTCCATTTATAACTTTGCTAAAAAAGCACAGTTACAACATTGATAGCACAGGTAGGTTCTCCATCCTACCTTATCTTGCAAAAATCTGCCTGTTGCCTGCACACACTGCAGCCAGCAAATCCTCAACAGAATTATGTCTGGCCTCCTGCCTGACTGGACCCCATACACTACTGGTACCAAGATACCCAATGGTTTTGTCCTGTACCAGAATACAGTGATTCCACTACCCGCCTTCAACGCCATCTCTGCATAAGGATTCTTCCAGGCTCTTGACTCCATGCTGCAACTAACCAACAAAGGCGTCATGCCAGCCTACGTAGCTAAAAGACTACAAAGCGCCGCCTTGGAACCTTTTGCTGGGGCCAACAACAACAACACTACCACATGGATCCAGTCCACCCAGAGCAAGCTGGCCCAGATGGAATGCCCACAGCAATTTTGGATTGCAGAAATTTCCATTTGCCTGACCCATGACTCTGGCACCTGGTGTAACAAGTGGCACAAGGAGCACACCAACAAGAACTGGGACACCTTCAAACAGGACTTCTTGGCAAGATTTGTGCTTAAGGATACAGCACTCATGATCATACACCAAGTAAAGAACCTAACTCAGACAGGCACCGTGAAGGAACTCACCTGCGCCTACAAGGAACTCCAACTTTGTGCACCATCTGACATGGCCTTTGACAACCCAGCCACACGCCTCATGTACTACGTCGCCCTCAAGTTGCATGTGATGAGGCATGTGAATCTGGACCAGGTGACCAACCTGCAAAGCTTGTACCGTGAAGCAGAGAAAGCGGAACGAACCTCCAATGCACTTCATAAGGCACAAACTGGGAAACAAGAAAGACCCATGGATTCTCACACAAGCAGGTGCTCCACTCAACCACCCCCTGGAAACAACAGGAATAACTCCAACCATAAACCTGCAAACTCAAACGGACCTGGGAATTGAAACAATGGTCAGTCAAATTGTACCCATTTCTGTATCACTGCCACGCAAGGCAATCAAGATGAGGGAAAAGCCTAGGGAGAGCCTTAAGCAAGCCAAGCTCTCCCCACACAACTCCTGACTTGCCAAATGATGAATACTAACCTGAGGACGTGGACCAGTGTCCAATGATTCAAATGCCCTCAGAGGACCTGTTACTTTATATCATCACCAGACACCCCAATAAACCAATGTCTTACCCTTTTTGCTTTAGCAGGTACACAGGATTGGCACCCCTGGACTCAGGCGCAGATCAAACCCTAGTCAAAAGCAGCTGTGAGAACAAGTTCAAGTTAACCTCTAATCCTTCACGGATTAAAAATGTGGTTTTAGCTGATGAACATCTCATTGAGGTGACAAGGGAAGCTGCCCCCTTCTTCATCATGCTTTAGAACCTACACTCCACCATACAAGGCCCTGTCATTGACTTTCCAAAGTTTGACATTGTGCTAGGGCTAGATTGGTTATGGAAGAACAATCCTCATGTAGACTGGTCAACCTCAGTGTTGACCATCATGTGTGAGGGTGTCAATCACCAGATCTACCCTGAATCTGTGAACCAACTCTTACGCAACCATGTCTTTGTACGTATCACAGAGACCCTGGAAAAAAAGGAAAACCTGAAGGCAATTGACTGGGACTCCTGCTAGTACAAGATCATACACTTCAAAGATCACCAAGACACCTCCATGCCTCAGGACTGCAAAATTTTGGCCTGCCATCAATAAATCTTCAAGGAAGCACTACCTGGACTGCCCCCTGAGAAGCACATTCAGCACTACCTGGACTGCCCCCTGAGAAGCACATTCAGCACTCCATCCAACTTAAAGAGGCTGTACCCAAGGCGCACCCTATCTACAGGCTGACCCCAAACAAAGACAACACCCTACGTGCCTACCTCAAGGAGGCATTAGAGAAACAACTTATCTGCCCCTCACAGTCTCCCTTTGGGGCTACCATATTCTTTGTGGCTAAGAAGGACGGTACCTTACGTCTGGTCACAGACTACAAAGCCCTAAAAAAGTTACCATCAAGAATTTTTATCCACTACCACTGATTGCCAACCTCTTCAACGCCTTAGGAGGAGCCACAGACTTCTCCAAGATTGATCTGACAGCAAGCTACAACCAGATTTGCATCAGGGAGAAAGACATCCCCAAAACAGCCTTCCACACTAAATATGGCTCATACAAGTGTGTGGTGCTCAACTTTTGCATGAAGAACGCCCCATCCACCTTTTTAACCTTCATGAGCAAAGTATTTGCGCCACACATAGACAAGCACACTCTAGTGTGCCTGGACAACATCATTGTTTACAGCCCCTTTGTGAAACAACACCACAAAGACCTTGAGGCAGTCTTTGCTACCTTGGCACAACACAAACTGTTGGCCAAGCCCTCCAAGTGCCAGTTCTTCTGCAAGCAACTACCCTTCCTGGGACACATAGTCTCAAAGGACAGCATAAAACCCAACAGTCAAAAGATACTGGCCATCTGAAAGATGCCGCCACCCAAGGATAAGTTGGAACTCTGCACCTTCTTGGGGATGGTGGCCTATGTACGCTGCTTCATACCTGACTGTGGCGTTTTGACTTCCCCCTTATTCACCATAACAGGCGCCAAATCCAAGTTTGTGTGGACCCCCCAACGTGACTTCTGTTTTAGATGCCTCAAGGAGAAACTCACAACAGCTCCCATCCTGCAATACACCAAATGTGACAGAGAATACCAAATGGAAACCAACGCCTCAGATGCATTCATTGAGGGAGTACTACAAATCAAAAATAATGGAAGTGAATTCCTGCCCGTAGCTTATGAATTGCAAAAATTGACAGATGGCAAGTGTCAATACCCTATCCACAACAAAAAACTGTTGGCTATTGTGCACTGCCTAGTCAAATGGCGCTGTTACCTAGAATGTCAGGAAGAATTCACAGCATTAACCAACCACAAGTCACTCATATATTTCAAAACTCAAGCAAATCTGTCGCACTGCCAAGCCCGCTGGATGGAGCTATTGGAGAGGTTTAATATGCTCATAAAGTACAAAACTGGGGCCAAGCTTGCCATGGCAGACACCCTCTCCCGCCTAAATGTCTGTGCCTCAAGAGGGGAAAATGGGCTTGAACCAGACTGGCCTCTCTTGGTACTACAAACAAAAGACAAAGATTTCCCCCTGGCACAACCAACATAATAAAGGAAACAGTTATCAAAAATGAACACCTATTTGCTGACATATACGGGACCCTACACAGAAAAATGTCTGACAGCACAGCCATTCCCTACATCCCCATGCACCAGCAAGTAGACACCATCCTACGCTATCACAAAGACCTTGAACATACCAAGAGCCAAAACCTATATGAGTTTCTTAAGCATAAGGCTTGGTGGCTAACCTTATATTACAATGTTCAAGAAGTTCTAGATTAATGTGAGGTATGCAAAAAGTTTGCCAAAAGCAAAACCCCACCAAAGTCAGTACTTCTCATCTGCACACAACTACCTTTCAAAGTATGGGCTCTTGACATTGTTGGCCCCATGCCAGGGAAACACAATGATGAGAAATACATCATCACCGCCATAGACTTTGCTACAAGATGGCCAGTAGCCCAAGCAGTGAAGGCACACACTGGCAACAACGTACAATGATTTATTGACAAAGAGATAATCAGCAAGTTTGGAAAGCCAGAACTCCTGATAACCAATGGAGGGAAAGAATTAACCTCCAAAACCACCAACTTATACCTCGCAAAAAATGGTGTCAAACACACTGTAAAAACGCCATACCACTCACAGGTCAATGGATGTGTAGAGCGGCTTAATGGTAGCCTTGTGTAAGCCCTAGCCAAACTCACCGCTGGGAGACCTGAAGACTGGTATAAGCAGCTACCAACTGCATTACTTGTGTGTCAAACCCAAGTGAACAGATCCACCAGCAAAAGCCCGTTCAAGTTGGTATACAGCACACAGCCAAATATCATCCAAGCATTGACAGGACCTTAACTTGAAATTCCAAGTAAAGTCCCCCACACTCAGACCCTCAAGTTATAGAGGCCAACAGTGAGCAAACAGAAAAGGAAAATAAACGTCTGCAAAAATCTTTGTCCCCATCTGCAATAGACATGAAGTTGGGGACAAAGCTTGGGTCATGAACATTGACAAAAGCAAACTACAAGCCAAGAAAGTGGGGCCAGCAATCATTCTAAAGGTAAACAACAATAACACTTACCTTGTGAAAGGGCTTGGGAAACTTAATCAAGACAAGAACCTACACCACAATTGCCTGAGACCCTTCAAAGAGAGACAAAAACAACAAGAAACCACCCTGCCTGCCACAGAACAACAATTAGTCCAATATGGCACCCGGGCTCCTGACAACCTGCCCCCAGAGGAGGCCAACCTTCAGTTGGGGTGTGTGTTGAAACTGCAGGCTTGACCCGCCAGCAAGGTTCCAAACAAGCAGGTTTGTGACCCACAATCTGATTACCTGGTCACTTGAAGCCAGACTAGGAAGTCAACTCAAATTACCAAATCCAACAACATGAACAGATGATGATCCCTTATGGTGGATACCTCGTTTTGGCACTTAACTCATTACCAGGATCAAGCCACCCCCTTCTTCCATCCAAATGTGTGATCAACAATCATGTTCCTGTTCCCCATTGATTCACCATGACTATATAATCACTATCTCACAATAAAGATTATTATCTAGCTTCTAAATATTTTTCCCCTTGTAACTCTGCTAAAACAGCACAGTTACAACAGTGCATAAACTTGACTTCTGTTAGAGCACCAATACTTTTGATGAGGTAAGTATTGTTGGGCTTGACTTCCATGACAATGCCTGGTTCTTGTAAACCTGGGTCTAACTTGTGCATAACATAATTAACAACCCAGATCTTGTCCCTGACTTGGAAGCGTTCATGTTGCAGTGGGATTGCTACTCTCTCAACTCTTTTTTTTCAATGTCTTCTTGGTCCTTTATAGCACTGTACATCAGGGTTGTTGTTGTCTGGTACTTTATTAGGTATAGGTAAACATGGTCTTGAGGTAGTGCTAACAATGGCGGGCTTTTGTCCATAGACAAGTTCATATAAGCTTTTGCCTGTATTGCAGTTGACTTGTTTTCTGCATACCATAAGTGCTGTTAGCAGTATGTTGATCCCAGCTTCTGGATTGTTAGCAGATAACTTACTGAGGGCATCTAATAGTGAGTCATTTAGTTGTTCTACTCTTTCATTTGCTTGAGGGTGATAGGGACTGGCTGTGGTGTGTTTTATTCCATTCTTGGCAAGATAGATATTATTGTTGATGACTTTAAGTTTATTTCATTTGTCTGTGATCAGGGGGTCAGGTTTCCCAAGCTTAGCTATGATTTCTTTGCCAATAAATTATCTCACATCATTGCCCTTGTGTTCTTTAGTGGCTTGCGCCACAGGCCATCTGATTGCATAGTCAATAGCTGTGATGATGTACTTTTTGCCCTTGTTTTTACCAGGCATTGGTCCCACAATATCCAATGACCATATCTTGAAGGGTTGTGTGATGGATACAGGTACTACTGACTTGGGTGGTGCTTTGGTTTGGGCGTACTTCTCACAGACTTTTCATTGCTCTAGTACCTCTTTGATATCATCTATCATGTTGGGCCATCAGTAGCATGTCTTGAGGTATTTATGCAAGTTTATGCTGTGGGTGTATCCCAGGTCTCTGTGATATTGGAGGATGGTGTCAATCTTTTGAGTTGACAGGACGTAAGGTACAGTGTCACCATTTGGAAGTATTTGGTGTAGAGTACCATATACGTTTTTGAACAGATGTTTGTTCTTGAGGGCTTTCTCTTAGATCTCCATTGGTGTGCCAGGTGGGAACCCTTCCTGGAGATTCCCCATGATTAACATGGGCCAGTTGGGGTCACCATCAGTGCAAAGGACATATTTGCTGTATAGCCTTGACAGGGCATCTGCAGTAAACATTTCCTTGCCTGGCTTGTATTCAATTTGCATGGGGTATCTCTGTATGAGACTCATCCATTTGGCTTGTCTACTTGAAAAGTGTTGTTGTGTTTTTAAGAATACCAACAACTTATGGTTGGTGAGTACCTTGAACGTTTGGGCTCCTTCCAGATAGCATTGCCACTTCATGAGGCAGTGTATGATGACTACCAACTCCTTGTTGTGTATGGGGTATCTTTGTTCACCGTCTGATAGTTTCCTTGACTCATATGCTGTTGAGCAACTTGTGTTATTGCTGGTATGTTCAAAGCTACAGATAGATGTTAGCCTTGCCAATGTACTCTACCTAATCCTATGCAAGAGCACTACAGACTACAATAGAATAGAAATTAGAAGATAATTACGTTTATTAATACTGGAGTACAAGCTAGCCAGCAGCTGCAATCTATCCAGGTGTAACTATGAACTTGTTTTTTCCCTTTCAGGCGTCTGTATCAATATATACTGCAACAACCCTTGTTCTTTTCCTTTCAGACAGTTCTCAGTGGCTATCTTTGCAATAGGTCTATCTTTGCTGGCTACACTCATCCTGATTGGCTATCCTTGGCACATGATATGCTACTGGCCTTAGCAGGCATTCATAGCACTTCAGCTACAGCCTACACTCTTCTTGAGCTAGCCTACTGTCATTTATCAATTATCTGTATCTTACATGCCTATTATTGCGCTGGGAAACTACGCCGTATTTAGTTGATGCTTAGAAATTGTCCCTGTTCAGCCCTTCTACAGCAGAAGGTAGAATTCTGGTATTCCATTTGCAGGGCTTAATCAGTGATCCTTTTCTGGTTAGCAAACCTTCTGCTTATTAATGCAACAAGTTGAATTAGGGATTATACGCTGTATAATAGCAGACTCAATCCATTAGTGACTCAGAAGATTATCCGCCATGTAATGCTGACCCAAACCAATAAGGAACCCAATTATACGCCATGTAATGCTGATCCAAACTTGGTATTTTTTAGCCATTTGTATATCACTTGTTTGATATGAACATATACGCCCATCAGGCTGTGTGGGGCTGAGTTGATACAACATCCAGTAGGGTAGAATAGGTGATATACAATTGATGATTTAGTGATTACACAATGTGTAATTAGTGATATTCACTATATTGGCTTACATTTATACGGCATATAATATTTACATCAATTATAATAAAGCAAGCAATATACAGAGTATAATCACTATGCATTGGGATGATCAGTGATAATACGGTGTATAATCATTACATCTATCATAATAAACTAACAATTACACGGCATATAATAACTACACTTGATTAAGTGATAACCAAATGATAATACAGTGTATAATTGTTACATCTATTATAATTAACTAACAATTAAACGGCGTATAACTGCCATATCTATTAATATAATGATGACCAAGTGATAATACAGTGTGTAACTGTTAAGGTCTGCGTGCAATGATTAGCCTGATCATTTGTGGCCAATCAGCCTAATCTCACATATGCCACGGGGAGGAAGTCTTTTTCTGCTGTTTGGATACATAGTACTTCTCCTATGGCATAGTCAGATGTGTCAGTTTCTAATTCATAGATTCCCTCACAATTTGGATACTGAAGGATGGGGGCAGTAACCATACATTCTTTTAGTTGACAGAAGTGCTGGTCTTTCTAGTGGTGTTGAGACAAACTTGGTTGTTTTGCCTTTAATGGCAGACAGGGGGGCTGTTAGGACACCTCAGTCAGGGATGAATCTTCTTAAATAGGCTACCATTCCAAGTGTGGTACTTTTCTACAGGGCCTCTAAGGTCAACTCAGGGGAGTCCTTACCAGAAGGACTTTGCAGGCTGTGAGAGGGGGTGGTGCTAACTAGTAGCACTTATGAGAGGAGGCAGACAGGGAGTCTGTCTTGTATACCTGATGGGAGGGTGAAGGATAGAGGCAGGAGGGTGTGTTTTGGCAAGGAACACAGATAGGTTATAAAACTTACTGCAGTGCAACACTATCTTAGCAATACAGTAATCTATATCTGTGAAGATATTGGTAGAGCATCTATAGTACATACTACAGTACAGATAACTCATAGCAATAATGGTATTCTATAACATAAGTTATGGGGGAACAGACAGGGCTGTCTGGACCTTGCTATTTCTATAAGAAGAATGGGAGCCAGCAGGTATACACTAGGGTTTTCTAAGTCTACAATAGGAGAAGGAAGGTATAGCACTTGTGGTCAGGCCTGGGACACTAGCCTGATAGGGGCGCTAGTATAGCAGAGGGACCTTCCTGTCACCTTTGGTCTCTGCAACAGGAATAGCAGGGGCTTCCATAGAAATGGCCTGGTTAAATGACACTATCTAAACAGTAGAAATGTCCAGCCAAGTGCAAAGCACAATATGTCAAAAGGTAGAAGTGGGTTAAAGTGGATCTTGTTTATTGTGAATAATGAGGGACTTATATATGTACTATTATGTACTTTGATAAAAGCATGGAATCAGCCTAATGGAAATGTATTGATAGTTTAAGAGTAGAAAATACAATAATACCAGAGCATTGATAATGTATGGTCAATAGTATCAGGCACACATAGCATTTGCAGCATAAGAGAATCCAGAGGTTTCAAGAGGTTTGATTATCAGATGAGAGGGTTTCATCATCATACTAGAGGATCTAATACCTGTGAACATTAGATAGTGCACCTTGGATATTGCACATAAGATAGTGTACTGTAGACAGTGACCTTTGGTAGTGCACATAGGAGTTTTTACCTTAGAGTGCTATTTTCTGGCATCACAGTTGCCGCTTAAGCTTCTTTACAAGCTTGGAGGATACAACATTAGCTGGAGACCCAGTGTCCAGGACAGCCTTGATTTTCATCTTTTTAGATGGATATCTCTACACGAGTAGTAGTACAACCAAAGGATGGGAGGACAACCAGGATATCTTGGGCTTCAGCTAGCTCCTTGTACCACTTTTTGATCATGTACCTCAAACCTGGGAACTCCTTGTAAACAATATGAAGAGGAAGTGAGACTGATATATTTTTGAAAACAGCATCAGCTACTTCAGCTGCTTCTTCAGAAGACTCTACTAGCACAGGAGACCTCTTAGTTTGTGTGAGGTATGGATGAGAGACAACCTCCATGGCTTCAGGAAGAGACTTGGTAGTGGATGTAGCTTTCTAGAGCATATTTTTTAAGGGACAGTAATGGTCTTGGGAACTGCTAGAGCTGAATATCCATAGATGTCAGAATCATCAATGACTGAATCATTGGAGATATCATGAAATAATAGCATAATGGGAGGAGCTTTGGTGTAGGTGTGCTCAGAGTCTGCTATGGACAGGAGAGATGGAGGAGACTGAGAAAAATTGTCAACCAAGAGCTTCTCTGTCTCTAGGTTGACTGTTCTTTTCCTGCCTGGTCCTTGGGATCAGCACCTTCAACCCAAGGCTTAGTACAGACTTGAGAGCAGCAATCTATCTGTCTGCAGTTATGGCATCCTTGGCTTCTAGGAGGATTCTGGGAGTTCATAGTGAGGATGCAGGGCCATGGGAAGAAGAACCAGAATTGAAGGCTACTCATTTCTCTTGCACAACCAATCCAGAGTAAGTAAGGTATATGTCCTGCAATGACGTTTTTATACTCTTCATAGACAAGAGAATGACCTTGTGCGCCTTAAAATAGAGGCACATAAGTTGATTAACTTTGAGAGCTTGAGCAAAAGCCATGTAGGATTCATGTACTGTCAGATGTCTGCTAGTTATCAATTGCTGTCCTTCCATGTAGAATCTGTCTGAAAATTCAGCCAGAGTCTTCTTGGATTTGAAGGCAATTTTCATGAAAGCATCCTTTTTTATTTCCAAACTAAGGTTATAACCAAACTCATTGATCAGAAGCTGTTTCATTTCTTCCCAAGTCTCAATAGTGGGCAACTTGGGCACCACTACCTCCTGATAGGTTGGGTGCAGGCAGGTTAAAATGTGCTCCTTCTTAACCTCATCAGAGGCTCTTTGCATAGCAGTTTTGTAGATAGTTAGGAATGCTGCAATGGTGGATTTTTTAGGGTCAAAGAATTGCTAGAAGGTAGGTTTGAAGTGTGCTTTGGGAGTTGGGCCACCATTTTTGCTATCAAGTACATTTATACACAGGGAGAATTCAGCTTCAGATTCAGAAGGGGGCTGTTGTGCCCATAACTGGCGGACACTTTCTTCAAGAGTGGTCAAAGTTTTGGAGGCGCAGGTATTCACGTTGGTGGCTTGATTGACATGTTGCTCAGTAACATCCAGTCAACATCCATGAGTAGTCAACACAGTGGAAAGCTCAGCCAAACAAGAGGTCAAAGAAGGTCCCACTGGGAGACAAGAGGAGAACCTGTTACTTACAGAGCCAATAAACTCACTAATTTCTTGAACATCCTTGTCAAGGCTGAGGTGGTCTTTCTTCAGGTGATCCACTTCATTGGCTAGGGCAATTAACTCCCTAGCATAATTGGTTCAGGGTTCCCAGGCAACCCAGAGCAGCAGACATTGCTGTCAGCAAGCTCAAATGAACTAGTGACATCAGCCACAGTAGCACAAAGAACAGCAACTTCTTGTTAAAGAGTAGCAGCTTGTGCAGTCAGGGCAATCACTTGAGGGTCCAGCTGTGGAGGGTCTGCAGGAAAACTTTGACTACAAGTGGACACACATAGTTTCCTGATTGTGTCCCATAGCTTCTGTTCTTGATCCATCATATCACCAGACAGAGGAGAAGGAGGAACGTCATGTTTAGGTGCAGACAACTTGTTTACTTGGGTCTGAAGCTTGGCAACAAAGGCAGCTGTGGCGGCTCTCTCTTGATCAAACTCCTCTTGTAGCTCATGGAGACCTCAGGCAGCGTTCTCTGTCGCCAGCTGTAATTGATCAAAGGAGTAGGCGCTAAACCCATTAAGTTACTCCACAAGTTGTTAAAAGTCAGAGAGGTAAGCGTTCAGGGTTTTTGTAGCAGGTGAAATTCATGCAGACATTCCCTTACGTATTTGGGGATGGATAAGCGCATCCGCTCTATAGAGGTAACCAAGCAAGCCTGAGAGGTAATGAAGCTGCGTTGCTTATCAGATACCAAAGAGAACAGGGAGTAGATCCACTGCTGGTAGGCAGCAAACTGATACTAATGATTAGTTACAGTGACTTGGAGAGGCACAATCTCTTGGATGTGAAGCCCCAGCGCTATTTGGTAATGAGCTAAAACAGGCTGTACAAAGTATGCAGTAGGTGCTCAGTGGAGCAAGCCACTGAGAGGAGATGTTGCAGGAACTTTGTGGGCAGCAATTAACTTGTAATATTCTGCTCAAATAAACTGTAGTTGAAGACAGGAGATGGCTCTGTCACAAGCTATTCCAAGGGCTATCACCATGAATTGCTCCACATTGGGGGTACCCATAGGGTAAGCTACTAGATAAAGACCATTTTATAAGTTCAAGATAGTGGGGATAATAGGAAGGTCTGAGATGTCCTCTTCAATAGGAAGACAGGTAATTTCAGGCAAAGACGGCTCCTGTATCAGAGTAGGAGACAGGCCTGAGAACGTAGTGGCAAAAGGGATAACCAAGGGCCTGCAGTCTCTGTAGTGAGCACCATTCTTGTTGTGTGCTGAGGCGCAGCACAGACACACAATGGGAAATCCTAAACTTAGGATTGGATTTGTACTAAGTCTTGGTTATTTGGCAGGGAAGGTGATTTAATTACCTCTTGACCCTGAATAATAAATCTCTACTAGGCGGGGCTAGAGAGAGGCACCAAGGTACTTGAAGACAAAAAACAGAAATGTGAATAGAACTTAAATTTTATTGAGTATAAATATTGGAATATATATTGTTTAGTGTTATCACAAGATAATGCTAGGACAATAGGATCACTTTCCACAAGCATGAGTGGGGTAAGTGAGTTGCGCAGAATCAGGAAACCAAACAGATGGATTTCCCACTTTGGAAATAGACCCATTTTGAGGAGTAAAAGCAATGGATTTGTCCTTGAAATAACCCAATGAAGGAAAAATTGAAATAGTGTGAACATTGACATTCACGACACTAACAGCACAGGATATCCTGCTGCCAGCACCAGAATACCGGCAATACCTCTCAACTGGGAGTGTAGTAGGTTCCAAAGGGATGATCCCTCAATTAGTTATCCCCTGTTTACAGTGTATCTGGATCACCATAGTGCCACCCCCTGGTGAATTGGTGGCTTTCTTTTGCAGTATATTAACTGCCGCTTCCCAATAAAGCTGTTATCTTATCATTATTCTCTACCCTTTTTTTGAACTGTTGTCTTACCCAAACCCAAATACTGAACTATAATTAGTTCAACTGTAACACAGCAAGGTTTAACAATCAATCCTGTAATAAATATCAACAGCGTGGGTGATAAGGATTGAATTCACAGGCTGCAAGATATATGAAAAAGGTCCAGGCTTGCCAAGTAAACAGGAGTATTTTATGCTGAACGTACACTTTCAGCTACCAGCCTTATCCTTTATGAATGATATAGCTATGAATATTGATAAGCTATAGAGCCATTTAAGTGGGCTTGCTTTATTCATTTTAGATAAACCTTTTGAGATTGAACGAGTAAACCCAATTGGTCCTATTTTTTACATTTATGCAGGCTATTTATTGAAACCTGTGTAGCCTGCCTTTATTAAGAAGGTGTGTCTTAAAATATGATATAAGAAAAGCAATCTCTATTATCAATAGTGAGATTATTTTAAGCATTAAACTCTATGCGTGGTTCTAGATAGGACTCTTGTTGGAGAGAAATAGTTGTTTTACTATATGAGATATATCTGTTGGGTGCTGCTTTAGGCTTGGTTAAAGGACACAAAAGGGAGATATTGTCTTTAGGATCAGGTTTTTACTAAGCCTATGGTTATTATTGAGGGATAAATAAGAGTTTACCTTAAGGCCATGGGAATTAAGTATATGGAATAGAGTTCTCTAGATGGGTGCACTAAAGTACAGAAAATATAAAAGAAAGATAGTGATTTGAGCTTATTTTTATTGGGAAACTATAATGTAATTTATAATTTTTTAAAGAACCACAAAACATTGGATATTCACAATAATCAAATGTCACCAGCATATGTGGAGTGTAGATTAAAATGGCCATTGTGCAGGTGATGAGATGGGTTTGACCCCTTTAAGGAATTATTGGATCCTCAAATTGCAAAGGGAAAGTCGTTACACTCAAGATCTATAAGCTGATAAGACAAGGTTGGTAGTGTCTGGTTGGACAGATTTACAAAGATATTGGCATGTTGTACCTCTCAAAAAAATTTAATCAAAATTTAGTTGACTGTTAATATTATTTCTTTTTACATAAAATGATGGCATTGCGTTTGATAAGGGTTGATTGTAATCAGACGGGGGAGATATTATTGTTTGACTTACCAATGGGTCAGCTTGGAGTTTAATAGTCGGCAGAGGGGACTTTAATTTAAATTAGAAACGAGGCCTAGTAAATGACTATATGATAAGGTCACATTTAGATCAATGCTCCATGGGGTTAATATTATTGATTTAGTCCAGTATTTATGTTTGATGGGGTGGAAATCGAAGCAAATTGATTTAAATTTGTTGGAATCGGTTGTTTGTTTGGATGTGCTCGAAAGCAATGTGGTCAATGGCTATAGTATGGCTGGTTGTATTAAACAAATACAGGATTGTTAAATAGTATTTATAACTAGGTTTTTATTTAAAGCTGTGAGCGACAGACATCTTGGTTGAAGCTGAAGTATGAGAATCGCCTGCAGGTGTAATGACGCTCGTGGGCGTGGGATCGAGAAAGGGTGACTTTTATGGTGGGGATCTTGAACTTTGAGTTGAAAATCCTGTACAGGTTGGACTTTTTGATGAAGGCGAGGGGGGAGAAGCCTTCAGCCAGCATGTCGTCAAACTCGGTTCCGCGGATCTGCGCCACGAGCTCTTCGGAGAGGACGCACTCAATGATGGGTCGGTTGGAAGAGGTAATTGAAGACATTTATTGCTATCTGCCGGAATCACTGGCCTTTATACGCTGGTTGCCAGAAGAGGCTTGGTTGTTTCATTTGGCAAGTAGCTTTGGTCATTAATTTTTGACCAATCACAGTTTACGTTTTGAGACCACACTAGTTTCATATGTCCCCTTTTCACTGGGGCTAAGTCTCGTTTTACAAGCTCGCAGTTATTAACCCAATCGAGTACATTTGCCTATTTGATAAGTCCATGGCCTTAGAAGATTATTTAAAGTAGAGATTGTAAGCTATTTTGGTTTGAGGGGTCAGTGGTTCAGCTCAAAGCTGTACATTAAACGTGCTCAGCTTAGATCGGCCTAGATTAATGCAACCTCGAATGTAAATAAATAATCGATTGGATAGCTACGAGGGGCCTAGCCGTCTCCTGCATAAGATGACTTTCACCCAGCGCTTGCTCCTTGAACGTAGGATATCTTTCAAATAGGATATTTCGCAAAGTGGGTTGACCCTATTTCTTGGATAGCCCCCATCATGAGACTCACTGCCTGAAATTGGCAGGGGCAACGATGCTGTTCCTGGATCCGACTTCCACTAAGCACTCCATTTGTCCTCGTAAATATAGTCTTTCCCAGCCCAATCCGATATAAGGAATCAATATTTACTGCTGACGTATGGAAATAGCGAGCAACGCGAAAATATCTCCAATCGCCAGACCAAACCAACTCACACGCGATACGCGTTTTCGCGAGGGCACCAAATCGACGATACAAATGCTGGTCGAAACGCCCCAATTCCATACCCCTATGCAACCTTGATTTGGTTTTCGCTGGCGTACAACCCTGCCAGTCCGAAATCACAACCACTTCATACAGTAGTTTTAAAAGCGATGGCGACAAGTGAAAACAATCTAGATTTAAACGAAATGAACTCAGATTTAAACAAAATTAAAAAAATGAATTTATATTGATTTACAATAGATTTGGGTTCCTTTCAATTTCACTTAAATCTGAATTCATTTCGTTTAAATCTGAGTTCATTTCGTTTGTCGCCATAGATTTTAAAACAACTGTACATATAAATTCTATCCTAACCTTCACTAAGCCTGTCATGCAAAAATCACCATCCAGTAGATAACTATTTAGATTCTATATTATTAAGCTAACAATGCTTATCATCACAGTACTTGCCACATGTGAATCCAAACGACACACCAAATATTTTATTTTTTGACATCCGCTCTTAATAGCCACCATTCCAGGCTATTGGGATACCCTTAGGTCCAGCCAAGATATCTTGGATATACAATAAAGGTTATAAACCTCTTTGTGCTACATGGTATTGAGAGGATAACATACCTTTGAAAGACCAACTCTAGCTTAAATGGAAAAATAAACCATACAACATTGTCATTGTAAATGTATTGGACTTTCTAACCGCTATTTTACAAGCATAGCATACTTTAGAAATCTGATTGCTATAAAGATACCAAGGGTCCTAATCCCTTAAAAAGGAGGAAATCACTAGCTCCCACCCCTTAAGCCTTCATAGTTTTCAAGATGAATGGAGCTTTGGCTTAGAGAAGAATAACACTATAAGTTCCCACAACAAACAAAACCCTTATTAGCTCCCTACAGGGACAAACCTGTGACTTTGGTGTCACAGTAACTACACTCTAACCAATTTTTAGGACACTAAATATTTATCAAGGTGCTAGTGAGAAAGGGAGACATCTAGAGGACTTTTTCAACACTGTTTATATATTACACTCAAGGCAAAATAACACTCCCTATAGTGAGGATAGGGGGAGGCCTATAGATACCTCCCTATATTAGAGCTATACTCTTGGCAATAATATTGATTTCAATATATAATTTACATTCCAGAGGCTGCATATATCAGGCTATATTACCAGGGATCAGTTGGTTAGGCTTAGCTACTCCAATAAGGGAACCTAAAACTGCTTACTTTCCCTTTGCTAGCATGGCTAAGAACCATGTTTTTAACTGATATATCACCCACTCTATCATTGCCATTGTCGTAACTGTGCTGTTTTAGCAGAGTTACAAGGGGAAAAATATTTAGAGGATAGATAATAATCTTTATTGTGAGATAGTGATTATATTGCTATTGTGAATCAATGGATAGCAGGAACATGATTGGTGATCACACAGCTGGATGGAAGAGGGGGTGGCTTGATCCTGCTAATGAGTCAAGCGCCAAATCAAGGTATCCACTGTGAGGGATCATCATTTGTTCATGTTGATTGATTTGGTAATTTGAGTTGACTTCCGGGTCTGGCTTCAAGTGACCGGGTAATTGGATTGCAGGTCACAAACCTGCTTGTTTGGAACCTTGCTGGCGGGTCGAGCCTGCGGTTTTGACACCCCCCGGCTGAAAGTTGGTCTCCTCAGGAGGCAGGTTGTCAGAGAGATTGTCAGGAGCCCAGGCGCCATATTGAACCAGTTGTTGTTTGGTGGCAGGCAGGGCAGTTTCCTGTTGTTTCTGTCTTGCTTTGCAAGGTTGTAGGCGGTTGTGGTGTAACATCTTGTCTTGCTTGTGTTTCCTGAGCCCTTGCACGAGGTAAGTGTTATTGTTGTTTACCTTTAGGATTATTGCTGGCCCTACTTTTTTGGGTTGTAACTTGCTTTTGTCAACATTCATGACCCAGACTTTGTCCCCAACTTCATGTCTCTGGCGGATGGGGACAAAGGTTTTTTGTAAGCGTTCCTTTTCTTTGGCTGCTTGTTTGCTGTTGACCTCTATTACTTGAGGATCAGAGCGAGGGGGGACTTGACTTGGGATTTCCAGTTTGGGTCCTGTCAATGCTTGAATGATATTAGGCTGTGTGCCGTATACCAGTTCAAATGGGCTTTTCCCGGTGGATCTGTTCACTCAGGTTTGGCACACAAGTAATGCAGTTGGTAGCTGCTTATGCCAGTCTTCAGGTCTCCTGGTGGTGAGTTTGGCTAAGGCTTGCACAAGGCTACCATTAAGCTGCTCTACGCGTTCATTAGCCTGTGGATGATATGGTGTTGTGACGGTGTGTTTGACCCTGTTTTTGGCAAGGTACACGTTGGTGTTTTTGGAGGTCAATTCTTTGCCCCCATCGGTTATCAGGAGTTCTGGCTTTCCAAACTTACTGATTATTTCTTTGCCAATGAATCATTGGACGTCGTTACCGGTGTGCAATTTCACTGCTTGGGCTACTGGCCACTTTGTTGCAAAATTGATGGCTGTGATGATGTATTTTTTGTCATTGTGCTTTCCTGGAATGGGGCCCACAATGTACAGGGCCCATACCTTGAACAGTAGTTGGGTTTGAATGGGGAGTACAGACTTAGGCAGGGTTTTGCTTTTGGCAAACTTTTTGCAGACCTCACACTGTTCTAGAACTTCCTGGACATCACGGTATAAGATTGGCCACCAGGCTTTATGTTTTAGGAATTCATATAGATTTTGGCTCTTGGTATGTCCAAGATCTCTGTGGTAGCAAAGAATGGTATCAACTTGTTGATGTATGGGAATGTAGGAAATGGTTATGCCATCTGACATCTTTCTGTAAAGAGTCCTGTATACATCAGCAAAGAGGTGCTCATTCTTGATGACCGTTTCCTTGGTGATATTGGCTGTGCCTGCGGGGAACCCTTTGTCTTTTGTATGTAGCACTAGGAGAGGCCAGTCTGGGTTGATCCCATTCTCTCCCCTAGAAGCGTGGACATACAGGCGGGACAGGGCGTCTGCCATGGCAAGTTCAGCCCTGGGCTTATATTGGATGAGCATGTTAAACCTTTCTAGGATTTCCATCCACTGCGCTTGGCGGCGTGACAAGTTTGCCTGTGTCTTGAAATAGATGAGCAACTTATGATCAGTTAGTGCTGTGAATTCTTCCTGCTGTTCCAGGTAACAGCGCCATTTGACTAGGCAGTGTACAATGGCCAACAGTTCTTTGTTGTAGATGGGGTATTGACACTTGCCATCTGTCAGCTTGCACAACTCATAGGCTACAGGCAGGAAGTCACCGTCACTATTCTTAATTTGCAGTACTCCCCCAATGGATGCATCTGAAGCGTCAGTTTCCATCTGATATTCTCCATCTTGTTTGGGGTATTGTAAGATGGGAGCTGTTGTGAGTTTTTCCTTGAGACGTCTGAAACAGAGGTCACGTTGGGGGGGTCCATACAAATTTGGACTTGGTGCCTGTTATGGCAGACAAGGGGGCAGTCAAGACGCCACAGTCAGGTATGAAATGTCATACATAGGCCACCATTCCCAAGAAGGTGCGTAGTTCTGACTTGTCCTTGGGAGGTGGCATTTTGCAGATGGCTTGTATCTTCTGACTGTCAGGTTTGATGCCATCCTTTGAGACTATGTGTCCCAAGAAGGGTAGTTGCTCCTGGAAGAACTGGCATTTAGAGGGCTTGGCCAGCAGTTTGTGTTGTGCCAGGGTTGCAAAGACTACCTCCAGGTCCTTGTGATGCTGTTCTACCAAGGGGCTGTAGACAATGATATCGTCCAGGTACACGAGGGCGTGTCTGTCTATGTGTGACACAAACACTTTGTTCATGAAGGTTACAAAGGTGGACAGGGCACTGGTCATGCCAAAGTTGAGTACCACACATTTGTAGGAACCGTACTTGGTGCAGAAGGCTGTCTTGGGGATGTCTTCCTCCTTGATACAAATCTGATTGTAACCTGCAGTTAGGTCAATCTTGGAGAAGACGGAGGCTCCTCCCAAGGCGTCAAAGAGATCGTCAATTAGTGGTAAGGGGTAACAATTATTGATGATGACTTCGTTCAAGGCGCGGTAGTCTGTGACCAGGCGTAAGGTACCGTCCTTTTTAGCCACAAAGAATACGGCAGCCCCAAAGGGAGACTGTAAGGGGCGGATAAGTCCTTTTTCCAGTGCTTCCTTGAGATAGGCACACAGGGCGTTGTCCTTGTTTGGGGTCAGCCTGTAAATGGGGCGTGCCTTGGGCACAGCCCCCTTGAGTTGGATAGAGTGTTGGATGTGTTTCTCAGGGGGTAGCCCAGGTAACACCTCCTTAAAGATTTCTGGGTGACGGGCCACAATGTTGCAATCTTGCGGCGTGGAGGTGTCCTGATGGTCCTTGAAGTGTATGATTTCATACTGGCAGGAGTCCCAGTCAATAGCTTTCAGGTTTTCCTTCTCATCCAAAGTCTCTGTGATGCGTACAAAGACATGGTCTTGTAGGAGTTGGTCTACAGAGTCTGGGTAGATTTGGTGGTTGACACCTTTGCGCTTGATGGTCAGCACTGAGGTTGCCCAGTCTACGTGAGGGTTGTTTCTCCGCAACCGGTCTAGTCCCAGTACAATGTCAAACTTAGGGAAGTCAATGACAAGACCTTGGATGGTGGAGTGGAGGTTATCAAGCATGACGGAAAAGGGAGCAGTTTCTTTTTTCACGGCAATGTGATGTTCATCAGCCAGGACCACATTTTTAATCTGCAAAGGATTAGTGGCCAGCTTGAATTTATCCACAAAGCTGCTGTTGACTAAGGTTCAATCTGCGCCCAAGTCCAAGAGTGCTGAGCCTGTGTAACTGCAAAAGCGGAAAGGGTAAGACATCAATTTATTGGGATGTCTGGCAATGGTGTATAGTACCAGGTCTTCCGAGGGCACTTGGATCATTGGGCATTGGTCCACATCCTTGGGTTGGTATTCATTGTTGGGCAAGTCAGGAGTTGCGTGGGGAGAGCTTGGCTTGCTTAGTGCTCTCCCCAGGCTTTTCCCTCATCTTGGTTGCCTTGGGTGGCAGTGACACAGAAATGGGTACAATTTGATTGGCTGCTATTTCCATTCCCATTCCCATTTGATCCCGTGGGCTTGTGGTTGTTGTTGTTAGCATTACCTCCAGGAGGTGGTTGCAAGGAGCGCCCACTTGAATGTGAGTCCTTGGGTCTCTCACGTTTCCCAGTCTGTGCCTTGTGCAGAGCTTTGGAGGGTTGTTCCTCTTTTTCTGCTTCACGGTACAGGCTTTGCAGGTTGGTAACTTGGTCCAGGTTCACATGTCTCATCACGTGCAACTTGAGAGCATCATAGTACATGAGGTGTGTTGCTGGGGTGTCAAAGGCCATGTTGGATGGGGCGCAGAGACGGAGTTCCTTGTAGGCACAGGTGAGTTCTTTAAAAGTGTCTGTCTGGGTTAGGTTCTTTACTTGGCGTATGATAATGAGTGCCGTATCCTTAAGCACAAATCTCGCCAAGAAGTCCTGTTTAAAGGTGTCCCAGTTCTTGTTAGTGTGCTCCTTGTGCCACTTGTTGCACCAGGTGCCAGCGTTGTGGGTCAGACAAATGGAAATCTCTGCAATCCAAAATTGCTATGGGCACTTCATCTGAGCCAACTTGCTTTGGGCGGACTGAATCCATGCAGCAGCATTGTTGTTGTTGGCCCCCGCAAAGGGTTCCAAGGCGGCACTGCAAAGTCTTTGTGTAACATAGGCAGGCATGGTGGTCTTGTCCGCTGATTGTGGCATTGATGAGGGTGCCTGAAAGAACCCTAGGGCAAACAGGGCGTTGAAGGCAGGTAGCGGGATCACCATGTTTTGGTAGAGAACAAAACCATCAGGTATCTTGGTACCAGGAGTGTACTGCGTCCAGTCAGGCAGGAGGCCAGACATAATTCTCTCAAGGATTTGTTGGCCGCGGCGTGTGCGGGCAACAGGCGGAATTTTTCAAGATAAGGTAGGATGGAGAACCTACCTGTGCTACCAATGTTGTAACTGTGCTGTTGTAGCAGAGTTACAAGGGGAAAATATTTAGAGGATATATAATAATCTTTATTGTGAGATAGTGATTATATAGCTATTGTGAATCAATGGATAGCAGGAACATGATTGGTGATCACACAGATGGATGGAAGAGGGGGTGGATTGATCCTGCTAATGAGTCAAGCGTCAAATCAAGGTATCCACTGTGAGGGATCATCATTTGTTCATGTTGATTGATTTGGTAATTTGAGTTGACTTCCGGGTCTGGCTTCAAGTGACCGGGTAATTGAATTGTGGGTCACAAACCTGCTTGGTTGGAACCTTGCTGGCGGGTTGAGCCTGCGGTTTTGACACCATGCAAATGGTTGTAGTCACAATATTCATGCTCTTTTGATTTTGCCTTTAGTGAAGCTGCATTCTGAGTGCAAAAATCCTTCAGTTCTTGTTTGCAACTCAAAATGGGCTTCAATTCAAATCAGGTGAAGGTATCAGGGAGCCAGGTATAGAAGAAGGCATTAAGTGACTTGGGACTGGGATCCACTAGGCCAGTAAGAAGTTCTCACCATAATATAGGCGCTAACTTGATATTATAGGATATAGATTGCCCAAGCAAGGACCAGGGACCAAAATTTGGCAACATAAAGTGCACTAAGCCTGTAAGAGTAATGTAAAGTACTCCAAACAGCTGGATGGACATGGTGCTGGCAGTTGTGGTTGGTTCTATTGGACAGTCAGGTTGAGGGGTCAGAGGCGGGACCATCAGAACAAGATAAGAAGGCAGATAATTGTACTTGTCACAGGACAATCTGGGTGGCCTAACATACCACTTTCTGTCACAGCCAACAGCTTTGGTTACTCTAGTTCTTGCCAAGGAATAGGCAATGAGTATGTTTTCTAAGTTAAACTTGGAGTAGGCAGGGTTTGGTGGATATTTAGTGAAATGCACTGGAGCAAAGGGTGCTCCAGGGGAGAGGTATAGCACAAGCAGTGGGTCTACAGGATGATCACTAAGAAGGGCAGGCGCCTTGGTGTCTACTGGACTAGAGTAGAGATGCAAGACTACTAAAACTAAATAGGGTAAGATTTTTTGAAACCAAAGGTTCATGAATCTTTATTATCACAAATGACAATAATGTCATCCCCATATTCCCCAGGGTTTTATGCCATCAGATTTTGCTTCTTCAATTATTGCAGACTTCAGGTCCACAGGCAATTTTCTGGCAGGGTGTGGAAATTGGGGCAGGGCTTTTCAGGCGGCGGATTCTGGTTTGGCTAGCTCTGACAAACAGAAGTGGCAAGGCTTTTTTTGCCGCTTTTGTTCTACAAGTCACCTGAGCTGGTCAATTGTATCACAAATCAGGACTGGAGACTGGCAGCAGCTGGTGTTCATTGGTAGGCCCAGCATCTGGTCCCATCTTGTCATGAATACTGTCATTCATCATGTTTTGATTTTGCCTTCAATGGGTTATTTCAAGGACAAATCTCTCTCTTTTGCTTTTGCCCTTCAAAATGAGCCTGGCTCCAAATTGAGAAATTCAATTGTTCAGTTTCTTGATCCTGCACAACTCACTTGCCCCACTCATGCTGGTGGCAAGTGATCCTACCGTCCTAGAAGTGTTTTTTGGTGTTCCTACCCGCTATATATTATATTTCTTATTCACCAATAAAAATTAAGTTCTATTCATATTTTTGTCTTTGTGTCTTCACGTACTTCTGCGCCTCTCTCTAGCCACAACTAGTAGAGATTATTCTTCCAGGGCCGCAAGGTAAACACATTTGCCTTCCCTGTTATCTAACCAAAACTTAGTACAAATCCAATCCTAAGGTTAGGATTTCCCGTTGTGTGTCTGTGCCGCGCCTCAGAACACAACAAAAATGGTGCTCACTACAGGGGCTGTAAGCCCCTTGGTTATCCCTTTTCCAACCACATTTTTAGGTCCTTTGCCTCCTCCTCTCAAGAGCCAACTTCCCCTGAAATTACCAGTCCTCCTGTTGAGGAAGACATCACAGACCCACCTATTGTCCTTACTGTGCTGAACCTTGGGAATGTTCCCCGCCCAGTGGCCTACCCTTTAGGTACTCCTGACTTGGAACAAGTCATGGCAGAAGTCCTTGGGATAGCCTGTGATGGGGCCATCTCTTGCCTCCAGCTACAGTTCAGTTGAGCAGAATACTATGAATTGATTTTGGTTTTGAAATTTTCATAGCATCTCCTCTCAGCAGCTGGCTCTGCTGAGCACCTATTATCATCCTTTGTACAGCCTGCCTTAGCCCACCATCAAATGGTGTTAGGGCTCCACGTTCAGGAGATTTTGTCTCTACAAGCAGCCGTCACTAATCACTGGGATCAGTTTGCAGCCTATCAACAGTGGATCCACTCCTTGTTTTCCTTGGTGTCAGACAATCAGCGCAACTCTGTCACTTCCAAAGCTTGCTTAGTTAATTCCATTGAGCAAATGCGCCATTCCATCCCTGAATACATCAGAGAGTGTCTACATGAGTTTCAACAGCTAGAATAACCATGGCAAGCCCAAGTAGATTCTACCTTGAACACCTATCTTACTGACTTCAAAAAACTTGTAAAACAGCTCAATGCATTCAGCACTTACTCCTTCAATCAACTGCAACAAGTAGCAGACCTTGCTGCTAGAGGCTTTCACAAGCTCAGTGAAGAATTTGATCAAGAATGGGTTACCGTTGCTGCTGCCATTACTAGGCTTCAGACTCAAGTGAATGAATTTTCTACATCCAAGCCAGATGTTCCGTCTTCTCCCCCATCTGATGATTTGGTGGATAGAGAACAGAGACTATGGGATGCTATCCAAGAGCTACAAGTGTCTACCTGTAGTCAAGGTTGCCCTACTGAGGCGCCTCAGCCTGATCCTCAATTGCTTGCTCTGACAACCCAAGTTACTAGGCTATAGCAAGAGCTTGCTGCCCTACGCAAAATGATGACAACTGCTGCTAGCCCAGTTGGAGTTATCAATTAACATGGCTGTTACCCTGGCTTGTAAGGAGCCCCCCAAATTCACTGTGCTAGAGAGTTGATTTTTCTAGCCAATGAGGTGGACCACTTGAAATGGGACCACTCCAAACTTGATAAAGATTGGCAAGAAATGAGTGAATTAATCAATTCAGTGAATGATAGGTTTTCCCCTTGCCTCTCAGTGGGTCCTTCTTTTACCTCCTGGCTGGCTGAGCTTTCCTCAGTAGTAACAACACAGGGCCAACACCTAGATGTTACTGAGCAGCAGACTACCCTAGCTACTAATACAGGTATCCACACTGCTGAGACTCTGACTACTCTTGAGGAAAGTGTTGGCCAGCTGTGAGCCAGACAGCCCCCCTCCAAATCTGAAGCAGAATTCTCCCCACGCATAAATGTACTTGATAGCAATAATGGTGGCCCAACTACAGAAACACATTTCAAGCCTAAATTTAAGCAAGTCTTTGACCCTAAAACCTCAATCACTGCAGCTTTCCTAACTATCTATGAGACTGCCATGAGAAGAGCCTCAGATGAGGTTAAGAAGGAACACATTCTAACCTGTCTGTACCCAACCTGCCAAGAGGTAGTAGTGCCAGAGCTGCCCACCATTGAGACCTGGGAAGATATGAAGCAGCTTCTGATTGACAAATTTGGTGGTGAACTTAGTCTGGAAGTGAAGAAGGATGCCTTCATGCACATTGCTTTCAAACCTAAGGAGACTCTAGCTGAATTTGCAGATAGATTCTACATGGAAGGACAGCAACTGATAACAAGCAGACAATTGACGGCTCATGAAGCTTAAATGGCTTGCCCTTAAGCCCTCAAGGTGAACCAGATTATGTGCCTTCAATTATAAGCCCACAAGGCCATGCTTTCATCTATGAAGAGCATAGAGACGCTGTTGCAGGACATGCACCTTACCCATTCTGGAGCAGATGTGCAGGAGAATTGTGCCGCCTCTAATTCTGGTTTGTCTTCCTGTGGCCCTCACATCCTCACAATGAACTCACAAAATCTTCCTAGATGTCAAGGTTACCACAGCTGTGGCAAGATAGGTCACCATTCTCAAGTCTTCACCAATCCTTGGGTTAGAGGGGCTGATCCCAAGGAGCAGGCAGGAAAAGAACAGTCAACCTAGAGGCAGAGACACTCTTGGTTGAAAATTCTTCCCTGTATCTTTCAATCCCCCCTCCATTGCTGACTCTGAGCCTGCTGACACTGGGGCTCCTCCCAATCTGCTGTTATTTCACAACATCTCTGATGACTCTGATATGAGCAATTCAGATGTGAAAGATCCCAACGCCTATGGGTACTCTGTCCTGGCTGTTCCTGAAACCATTGTGGTCCCTTATAAGTTGCGTTCTGGGAAATATACAACAAACACCAAGCCGCTGCCAGAAGCCAAGGAGGTTGTCTTGCCCTTACCTCACTCAAGCTAAGAGGTCTCCTGTGCTTGGAGAGTCATCTGAGGAAGCTGCTGAGGTTGCTGACGCTGTATTCAAGAACGTTTTAGTCTTGCCTCCTCTCCAGACTGTCTATAAAGAGTTTCCAGGCTTGAGGTGCATGATCAAAAAATGGGACAAAGAGCTAGCAGAAGCCCAAGATATTCTGGCCATCCTCCCACCCTTTGGTTATACTAACACTCATGTGGAAATATTCATCCAAAAATTGAAAATCAAGGCTGTCTTAGACACGGGGTCTCCTGTTAATGTTGTCTCCTCAAAGCTTGTCAAGAAGCTCAAATTTGCCCCCAACCTTAATTACCACCAGCTATATGGTACAGCTGGGATATCTATGACTTGAGCTATAGGGGCTTATTCTGCTCTTCCCATGTAGGTTGAAAAGCTACTCTTGGCCGCGCCTGCCGTTATCTTGGATAATGTGAGTTATGACCTCCTAGCTGGTACTCAATTCCTTAGGGAATACAATGGGATCATCAACTTGAAGGATAGCTATCTCTTTATCTTAGGGTAAAAAGTCCCTCTGATCTTTGAAGAGACTGTTAAAGTCCCCAGGAAACGCCTCAAGATGTGTGTCTTAGAGTATCCCACTGAAAGTTTCATCCTAAAGTACCGTACCCACTCATCCAATATGAAGTGTCCTTCCATGGCTTGCCCTGCGTCTGAGGGGATTCCTCTCCTGGCCACTTCTGCAGTGATTATCCCTGCTGGATCTCAAGCCATCCTGGACTCTCAGATTTCATATGAGTTACCTGAGTGCACATTTATAGAGTTATACTCTCCTCTCTTTCTAGGATGCAATGTACCCTATCTCTGCCCAGGAATCTTGGATGTCTCTCATAAAGACCCTGTTCAACTGCTGGTTGCCAACTTAACCGCTCTCCCCATACATGTATCTAGAGGGCAGGTTTTTTGCTATGGCAAGTTTCTGAATGCTCCTGATGTCTTATTGCTGCATCCCTTTGTTGTGTTCCAGGATTTTAATTTACCTGAAGACATGCCCCAATTCCTATCCTTGTTAACTGGGCAAAATTTCCTGCAGCTATCCCTGGTCTAACAGAAGGAGGTGATTGATTTGCTAGATCATTTTTCAGATATCTTTTCTAAAGATAGCACTGATTATGGTCTAGCTAAGGTGTCATTTTCCAGATTGATTCTGGTGACACTCCCCCCTTTTGTGCTAAACCTTATTGCCACAGCTGTATAGAGGATGCTCAGGTGTCTAAAGAGCTCAAAAAACTTCTAGACGCTGGACTACTGGCTACTTTCCAAAGTATGTGGGCCTCCCCCTTGCTCATACTGAAGAAGAAAGTTGGGGGTCACTGTATTGTGATGGAATATTGAAAATTGAACTCCTTAACCAAAAAGGATTCCTACCCCTTGCCCTGTATTGATGATGCCTTCACTGTCTTGGAGGTTCCAAGTTCTTCTCTTCCATGGATCTAGCATCTGGGTACTTAAAAGTTGATATATCTCCCAAGGATAGACAGAAGGCCGCGCTCATCACTTATGAAGGACTGTTTGAGCCTACTTGTATGCTGCAGGGACTATACAATGCCCTGGCTACCTTCCAACAAGACATGAACTCCATCCTCTGTGACTCAAAGATTTAATGTGACTTAGTATACCTAGATGATATGGTAGAACACGCCATTTCAATTACAGCATCTCAAAAAAGCTGTTTCAAAATACACCATCTCAATTTTTGCTATCTCAATTTTATAGTAAAAACACCATTTCAATTTATGGCTTTGCAACTGAGAAAAACCGGCTTTAAAATTTTAGATTTTTTGAACACCAAAAATAACCCAAAAATTGTCAAAAAATAAAGTTTAAAAAACATTTGTAGGCTTAAAAAATTCTTAGAATTCCAAATCTGTCATAAGAAAATGGGGTCAATTAGTAGCAACAAGGCTGGATAAAGCCCAAAAGTTAAAATATACCCAAAACAACCATTTCATCTATTATAAATATAAACTATACTTTAAAATAAGCATGGAGTTGTACTGAATACTAAAAAAGTCAAAAATAATAAAACTGAAGGATAATAAGAGAGAAGATAAAGAAGACTTTTATTGAGGAAGGATCATACATTGGTTGAAAGAGCAACTGAGATAGCTTGGAGATGCTCAAGCTTGCTATCCTTGGGATAGTAGGCAAGGACCACCTTGCTAATCTCTGTATACTTTTTCACCGCTTTGGATTGCTTGGGGGGATCATTCTTGGTCTTCATGCCTGTTTTAAAGAGGCAGGCAGAGATGGCTTGTTGATTCTTGAGATGCACCATGATTTTGTTGAACTTGGGCTTCTGAACCCGGACCCTTGTGGCAAATTGACTATGCCACCCTTCAAGAGAAGAGATGGTCTTGATTAGGCCATCCTTTACCTGCTTAAAGCAGTTCCACTGGATTGAGTCACCACCCTTTCTGATGTGGCGTGCTCCTTGAAACACTCCAACCCATTGAGTTTCAAAATACTCTATTAATGGAGCAAAGGCTGCCTGGTTGGCAATAATGTAGGGATGGCGGAGGAGGGCGTTGTAGAAGGCATTTGTCTCCTCCTTCCGCACAAGGGCAAGGGCAGCAAAGCAGTTGAACACGTCCTTTGCTTCCTTTGTGCCTTCAGTGTAGACCAGCTCATGAAGTGCAGAGCACTTTTGAAGGCGGTGGCAGAGTGCCTGCCAAAAGTGAAAGTAGCATCCCTGAGGGGAGCTCTTGAAGACTCTAATAAAAGCATTGGCCTGAGCATGCTCAAAATCTACTACTAGGTATTCATGGTATGGAAGGCTTTCAGGCTTTTTCTTGATTGGGGTGGCTTCCTCTGACTGGGCCTTTTTCTTGCGCTCTCTAGTCTCCTTTGGCTCCTTTTCAATAGTTGGGAGGATCTCATCCAACTTGGCCTTTAATATTGTTAGAGCCCGGACATAAGTTTCCTGCTTCTTATTTGGGAGGAAAAAGAAGAACAGAGGAAGAATCAGATTTTTAACCTGCCCATGAATGTTCCAGAGCTGGCTAAATAGCTTTGGGCAGGTGAAGAAAGTTCCATCTGAAAGCCAGGTCTTGCATTTCAACAGATTGTGCAGATCCTGTGAGGTGGCAAAGCAAATAATTTGCTCAGGGGCATGTTGGTCATTGTTGTGGAGAAGAAATATCTCCTCATGACAAGATAGTTTTTGTTTCTATGTAAGGATCAATTGCTCAATTGATGAAGCACTGATGCCTTCAGTGCTCAGAGAATATCTCTGATCAGTGAGATATCTCTGTGATTTGGAGGTACCACCAACAGTGACAAGTTGGGTGTCATTTAAATTAAGGAGGGTATCATTGACAACCTTGATGGCGGTTTGATCTTTGGTGGTTGGGATGACCTGGCAAAGAAACCAGTGGATTGGTTGGTACAAGGGATCAAAAGACTTGGCGCAGTCATGCCCAGTAGTCAGGGCCTTGAATCTAGTGAACCCGTATATAGTGAGCCTAGCAGGGCACCCAACATTACCACATTTATAGTGATGTTGGCGGATTGGTTTCTTTTCATTGTTACAGCTGAAGCTGTAGCCCTTGTAAACAAAGCTGGTACCCCCTTTCTTAGTCATCATGGGGTAGTTGTCTGGGTATGTGGTGGGCACAGAAAAGGTGCCATTTTGATTGCAGATATTGTGGACAGTGTATAGATCCCAGAGCTCAATTTGCTCATCTGCAGGAGCACCAGGATCAGGCTCAGGCTCCTGTTCCCTTTCAGGCTTTGAGGTGGGATCAGAGTGGCGGTTGAAGTTGAACAACTTCTCTTGGGAGTCTGAAGGGGAGTAAACAAAAGGAGAGTGGGTTAGGGGTTGGGCTTGCTTCCTCAGGTTCAGGGGAAGGCGTGGGTGTCTTGGGGGGGAGCTTTACCCTTAGCAGACTGCTTTTTAGGGGTAGTTTTGGCCTTGGGAGGAGTGGTCTTGCCTTTGAAGGCCTTGGAGGCCTTGGACGCAGCTTTGTTGATGGACTTGGGAGGCATCTAAAAGTGAATTAGTATCAAAACATGGGAAATTTGGGAGTTGTTTTTAAAGAGAAAAATGAGAATGTTTTTAATATAAAAGTAGTACTTTTTTACATAGAATTGTAGAAAAGTCTTAAAATATATAATATCAAAATTTTAATTTTTTTTGTTATGTGAAAATAAATTTTTTATTGGTAGTGAAAGTAGGCAAAACTTTGGGTTTCAACTGAAAACTTGCAGTCAAAATGGCGTTTTTGAAGTGACATAATTTAGGTGCCGTAGCTCAAAAACATAGTGTTTTTGACCATTTTTTATATTAAATTAACAAGTTTCTGGTGGAGCTACCTCAACTGGGCCAAAGAATAAAACTTGAATTTCTCAAAAACTAGCTTATACAACTGGGGTTAAAAAGTAGGCAGTTGTTTAGAGGAAATCAAAAAATATATATTTGCAAAGTTTCAGTTAATTTCTTACATTCTTTATTAATATGGTTTTTGACGTGAAACTATACTTTTGAAAAGTGGAAAGCAAGAATTGCAGTGGGGGAATTGATATAGCGTAGCCTGGCGTCATATGTAATTTCACCTTAATTTCCCCTATCCATTGTGCGCATTGAATCAATTGGGTGATATGAAACTTGCTGGAATTTGAAGTGACATAAATCAAAATAGTGTAATCACCCCTTTCCATATTAAAATCACTATTAAAATATTTATTGAGAGAACTCTTATCAATGTATTCATGTATAAGTAAGCTATAAATTACATATAACAAAACTGATTTTTTACCCAGCAATGATAATCACTAGAAGGACTATCATAGTGGTGTCTTTTTAGGTTGTTCTTAGTATAAGTATCTTAGATTAATACTATAGGAACATCTTCTGGCACTATACAACAGGCTTTTTTTAGTTTGGGTATAAGCTTATTTTAGTTAAAGATAAATAGTGTGATTTGAAATGGCTTAAAGTCAAGATGGCGTAAACACACCCCATACTAAGTGATTTCAAATGTAAATAAAGTTAGTGAAATAAGATTTAATTAATCTGACTTGAAGTGACAGAATTGAGATGGCGTAAATTTGAGATGCTGTATTATAAAGATATATGCAAATTTTAAATATTTTATTGTTTATTTTATTTTTTTGTGATTCAAAATCACTAACACAAAAAACGTCATCTCAAATTAAATCCAAGATGGCATAAATCAAAGTGCCATTTTCAAAATGGCGTGTCCTACCAATGATATAACAGTCTTTAGCGCTATATTTACAGATCACCTGGCTCACCTCAAAGAAGTATTCATAAAGATTCAAGAGGCTAGCCTTAAACTGAAACCATCTAAGTGAGCTTTGTTTAAAGAACAACTTGAGTTCTTGGGCCATGAGGTAACCCAGACAGAGATTTGCCCAATGACCAAGAAAGTTGAGGCCATTGACAAAATTCTTCCACCTATCAACCTGAAAGAAGCACAAGTCTTTCTGGGCACTATGAGTTACTACAGACAGTTCATCCCTGATTTTGTCAATACAAGAAAACCTTTGTTCCAACTGTTACACAATGTCCCTTTTCAATGAAATGCTAGCCAGCAACAACCTTTGAGACCCTTAAACAAAAACTCAAAGAGGCTCCCATCCTACTGTATTCTGACTACAATAAGGAATTCATCCTTTACACTGATACTAGTGACCTGGTTATTGGAGTCATCTTGACCCAACTAGATGATTAGGGTGTGAATCACCCTGTAGCTTATACTTCCTATGTCTTTAACAAGCACAAGAAGGATTACAGTATCACAGAGAAAGAGTGACTTGCCATATTGCATGCAGTTAAAAAGTTCCACCATCATGTGTATTACACTCATTTCACTGTGGTCACTGACCACACTTTGCTTAAGTGGTTACAACAAATTAAGGAGCCAGAAGGACAACTAGCTAGATGGGCTCTCTGCCTGCAAGGTTACGGCTTCACTGTGCTATATTGTCCTAATATCCAACATCAGAACACTGATGGATTATCCAGAATGACCATCCTTGCTCTACACCCTGCTGAGGCTGATTGACTGTATGAGTTAATTAGATATCCTTCCTCTTGAGAAAGCAAGACGGAAGAAGTTTGAATTATCCTGCCAAACTATCCAAAGACACACTCATTTGCAACAACCAGCTTTTCAAGAAAGTACAGGACCAATACTTGCCTTATGTATGGCCTAGTCTTTGCCTTTTGTTGGTGCTTCAAGCTCATAAGGAGACGGGACCTGAAGGCACTGCCAAAACCTATGACTGGCTCCAGAAAAACTATTTCTGGGGAAAACTTTGCCTGCTGATTCCAGATGTCATTGCTATTTGCCACAATTGTCAGCTTCAGCAACCTCAAGCTTCCTCTCACAAGTTCAAGCTAGCCCCCTCAACACACATTTCACACTGTCAGCATTGCCGCTGTAGGGAATTTTCCTTGCTCTCACTCTGGTTGCCAGTTTATCCTAATTGTGGTTGATCATTTTAGCAAGTGGGTAGAAGATTGCCCTACTAAGGAAATCACTGCCAATACAACTACCACCTTTCTGTTACAAGACGTGTTCTTTTGCCATGGCTATTCTCAAGTGTTGTTATCTGACAATAGGACTAAATTCAACTCCAAGTTGATAACCTCTGTTGTTAAAGCCTTGGGGTCTCATCAGTTTTTCTCAATCCCTATAATACTTCTATCAATGGGGCGGTTGAGCATGCAAACTTGGATCTGGTCTCTATCATGAGAAAAATCACTTGCTCTGACACTGCAAAATGGGATCTATACTTACCCACTGCTTTCTTTGCATATTGCCTTAGCAAACATTGTGTCACTGGGTACTATTCATTTGCTATGCTGTATGAGTGTGAGACCACCACTCTGTTGCTCCTGGGAGCTCTCCTTCTCTCCTCTGAAAAGGCTGTAAACCCAGATGACCATATCAAAGATTTAGTCAACTACATCATTGATATACAAGCAACTGCATACAATTTTGCGTATAAGACCAATATGCTTGAGCTATCTTCTGACAATGCTGGACGCTCTTTCTTGCCTGAGTTCAACATTGGGGACCACATTTTCTACTATTAGCATAGAGTAGGAGAACACAATCACAAGCTAGATACATTGTGGGTCAGATCTTTAGAAGTGACCTTCAAACAAGGGTCAGATTACACTGTGAAACTCCTCTTCAGTGACTGTCTGTTTTCCTGAGTGCATGTCAAGTTCCTCAGCAAGTACTACCCCCCTAAGGCCAATCTATAGAAGGTAATGTCATGAATGAAGCCATTCACCATGTTTTGATTTTTATTTTTGATGGGTTATTTCGAGGACAAATCTCTCTCTTTTGCCTTCGCCCTTTGAAATGAATCTGGCTCCAAATTAAAAAATTCAATTGTTCAGTTTTCTGATTCTGCACAACTCACTTGCCCCACTAATGCTTGTGGCAAGTAATTCTACCGTCCTGGTAGTGTTTTGTGGTATCATTAACCACTATATATTTCATTTCTTATTCACCAATGAAAATTAAGTTATATTCACATTTTTGTCTTTGTGTCTCCCAGTACTTTGGCGCCTCTCTAGCAACGTCTAGTAGATATTATTCAATCAGGACCACAAGGTAATCACATATCCTTCTCTGCCATTCTAACCAGGACTTAGTATGAATTCAATCCTAAGGTTAGGATTCCCTGTTGTGTGTCTGTGCCGCGCCTCAGAACACAACAAGGCTGAAGCCCTCCTGCCAAGATATCTATCTGGCGCTTCTAACTATTTCTTGGACCATTTTTTTCATTCCCAGACTTCTGGCATTAATCCCCAGAGTCAGAAATCCATGTAATTATCTGCATGGGATTCAATTTTTTAGTGATCAGCACAGGGTACAATCTAGATCATAGTTATGCACAATTCATTGGCACACCAGAGGTGAAAGTTCTAATAACTTGTCTTATTTTAAGTGCATTACTTCCACAAAGTGAAGGCACATTTCATGTCTCAATATTTGCAGTGGCACTGGTGGGCTTCCAGGTAAATTATTTTATTGAATATCCATATTCTCAGTGAATCTTGTAAGTAACCAGGTGCCTCAATAACAACACGGTTTTATTAATAACCCAGCGGGCTCCAGAAGATTATGGTTTATTTATAGACAATCATGGATTAGTCTCAATTGATGAACCTTGTATGTTCCCAATTGCTCTAGAGTTCACAGGGTAAAGTTTATTGTATCAAGGGCTTCTGAGATCAATTAAGACTAACTGTAATATATCAGATGTGTCTGATATTAATGCCTCCTATCGTTGCTTGGCAGGCTGGCAAGTTAAAAGGGGTTTTTTCTTCCTTAGTATTAATCATTTCAATCAAGTAAAGTGAACTCAATATATGGGAGTGCGATTTCCTGAAAATCATTGATAAAATATTACCTCGATTAATATCATTTAAATTTCAACTCGGTGAATATAAAGACTTATGAATTTACCCATCTTATTCGTGGGGATTGATTTTATAAGGGGGTAGATTGCAACCTATGTATTTAAAATCAGTATTTTTTTAGATTTAAACACCAAAGAACATGTCTTAGTGAATCTAGTGTGGCATCGGGAAATTGATTGCACTATTGATTATAAGTGTACAGCGGCTTATAAATGCTAAAGATTTCTCTGAAAAAGCTTTCAGTTAATTTTTGGCACTACAGTCTACTATAATCAAGAGCTAAAATGTACAATTTACTGCCGGAGTTGAGTTTTCTTTAAACTATCAAAACTTGTATCAATTATATTACATTTAAAGGCTCGCTCTAAAGATCTAAAGCTACAAATCAAACCATGTAATTTTATCCTTAGGGGTAAGCTTTTGCCAGAAACTCATGTGCTTTCAATTTAACTATGAATACTGTTTACTAAACATGTAAAGGCTCTATATAGGTCGGTAGATATAGACTAAGGCAAATAGTATACAATGATATTTTATTTTAGATGTTGAAATCTTGAATTCAGTTGTATAAAAACGCTTCCTTTAGATGGCCCTGAACCATGCTCTTGTTTTAGCGTGTTCCATCATTTGCCAATATTTGCTTGGAGTCGCGTTACATGTAACTAGCCAAATGTAAAATATTTAGAAAAAGCTGAAAGGTAGCTGTATGGGATATATAAGATCCTCTTGATGATTGGTACGAGGGGGATGTAATATATGGAAATGTAGGGATTCCTTTATTGAGAGGAGCACAGAGGAAGCAAGTTTTAGAGGAAAGAAATGTATTTTATTGCAATATAATGTTAAGCTATATTGTAAAGGATTGTGAATCAGGGATGTGGTATTGTTTCTGGTAATAGGTTGGGCTCGTATCTTGGAATGGTCACATATGGGATCAAGAATCAGGTTTTTTCTTGCTAGTTGAGTGGTAACCATGATGTTGGAAATTGATCATTTCACCATCTGGCTGCACATTGCGACATCTTCATATTATTTACATAACACCATAAGCATAAATAAAGGAGATGTGAGCTAAAAGCGAACAGTAAAACAGTTAAGGTACTTTTATAAACTAATGGCAAGGTATACGGTACATATGCTTGTGCTGTGCTTGTTTATTAGATAAATATGAAACAATGTAAAAAAGAAAAACTACTCTATTAATTAATATGCTCAGTGTTATAAAACTTATAGTGAATTTGGCTTAGACGAGCATTAAGAAATCCAATAAGATCAACAAAGCAAGAGGTAGCTTCCAGAAAGTTATGTGTAGGAACATCAATGTTAAAACAGGAAAAAAATATTAACATAGATAGGCAGCGGAGTGAAACAACATAACGTCAAGCTTATGTATAAATATTAGCGTTTAGGCCAGGGTACAACAAACCTGCAAATAGACAGCTCGAAGTATAGACGTCTGTTTATTTAATACAATCGGCATCACTTATATACTAGGGATGTATAATAAACTGGATATACTCGGTGAAACTGAGGGTATAACCAATTCCTTCGGCGGATAGTGGAATTGATGAAACGAGAATGATCAATTATCAACAGGGCTGTGGAAATGATGATATTTCCCAGCTCCATCGCAACACGGAAAAGAAATTGGCGGGGCTTCCAGAAATTCTGTCCCGATAATAACCCATTTATGACCTAGTTACAAGATCTCGCTTATAGTTTCATTATGTAACCTTGCCATATTTCCATTTATGAACTCATATTTTCTTAACAGTTCATATGACACCAGCTCGTGGTGATGTGTACCAGTACAACAGGTCTGACCAATCAGACAATGTTTCCCTGATTCGTGTGGAGCTATCGGGCGAACTCTTTACTCGGCAAATTTGATCAATTAAATCATACATTGGATGCTATTCAGAGAAGTATGTTTTTTGACAACGCTTGTCTCCACTTTTAATTTCACTTTAAGCTACATCCGATTGGATTTGTTGGTCTAGGCTTTTCGTCAGGGGGTAGTTCAATGACTAAGAACTTAATTTAACAGTGAATCTTAATAAATAGCGATACCAAAAAGCTATCAACTCTTGAAGGAAGTACTTATAAATATTTCAATTAGAACGAAATGCTTAATTAATCTATCTCAGATTCCACACATGACATGCTGAGTTAAAGCGAGATTTGAACTTGAGAGGTCAAGCAAAAAAGTAAGGTATAAAAGTGCTCAATTTCCACTACTAATATCATGTCTCCAACAAGTAAGATCCACACTCCAAGATACGCTAGCCAACCTTCAGGCCGTCGCTCCATTTCAGAGAACCATCGCGTTGTAGAAAGCGTCTTGTCCGATGATCTTGTTGCTCATATCCGCATGACAGAGTTTGACGACATGCTTTCCAATGGCTTCAATTTTTCAAAGCTGAATAATCTGTGCGGTCTAAGCCCGTCAAGCAGGAAGCACACACTCAAGCTAACCTTGACTCCATCAAACGCCAACGATAAATCATTCTTCAAAAAGAGGCTGTCTATCCTCAACTTTTAACCCTGTAAATAATTCATTTCCCACTAAAATCCAGTCACAATATCATATCTACATTAACATTTCTATTGCCTCTATAGTATATATTAACTAAAATACAATTTATGGCATAGATTGAATGATAAAAAACTAATTTATCAATGACAAGCAGCTCAATTTTTATGAATTAGTATACATAATTACTCAAATTTTGAGATTTTTTAAAATAACTAATAAAATTTTAGCCAAGGAACCTTTTGATGTAATAAAAATATGGCTAACCTGTGGCAATTACTCTGAATTGGGGTTCTTTGTAAAATTAGATTTTTGCCTCAGTAAAATAAATCGGTTCTGTTTTGAGTATTTCATCAATCAGTTCCAATTTATTTATACAGAATGTAAGCAAACGCTCTAAACCCTCATAAAAAATGTTGTTGCTTTTGTTCATTTTGTAAAATCAATCAAATAAATTGCTCTAAAAATCTGCTTTTTGTCATGTAAAATCTTATTATCTAGAATTTGGTATGGGCCTAGCATATTTATAAATAAGATAGCACCTGTGCTATTTAAGCAGAGTTACGAAGGGACAAAAATAGTTCAGAAATGGTCATAAATCAATTTATAAACAGCAGATTATGTAGTATTCAATTATCATTTTGAAAAAAAATTATGGGAATAGAAGGTTGATCCAACTAATAGATTGGATGTAATCTGTATTCAGCAATGAGTCACCATCAGGTCCTATTTGACAGATTTGACTCAGGGCAGCTCCAGGATCTAGTTTGGGTAGTGTGAGTCAAATTGATAAGGCTTTTTACAAGCTGATGGTCCTTCAACAAATCTACCTCACAATTTAACAATAATCAGTCATACACTAACAATAGTCCATATATTTATCCTGGTAAGCCAGCATACAAGATTTTCTGCATTTTTCAAGATTTATTAAGAAAAAAGCGTGAGCTAAATATTGACTTGTTGAATTAACATGATAATTAAGTAATATAAAGTTTATGAAAAGAGTGGAATCGGCCTACTCTTGATTTTGGCTTGTAAAAAGAGTCCAGGGTTAATGATAGTTAGCCTACCATCATCATCTCCAAACGACAAACTTTATAAACTATACTTTCAAATGAAAATATTTGGAATCGTAAGTGATAACTAGCTCGAGGGCAAATTTACATAAATTGTAAGACTAGCCATCTTGAGGTTACAGCTATACCTGTTATTTCTTACTTTTAACTAAAAATTACTTATACTGTAAAAACTGCAGGTTAAACTCCCACCAAGGTACTGATTCAGAAAAGAAGACTTGTTGTCCAAACCAACCCGCCAAAGACCCAAAGTTAGAATAGGCCAAGCCAAGTCTGTCACACAAATCATCACGGCTAAGGACATTCCAATATGAGGCACAGGCTATTTATCAAGAATGGTGCCAACATAGTAGGAGTATAAACTAGCCCCTGATGTCAGGAATGAATATTTGAATGTACCTAAATCCAAAAGTATGGGACCAGGGTCAACCCCTGAAAAAACCCCTTCACAGACCACCAGTTCCAAAGGCCAGGAATCTGACGCCCACAACTAATTGATAAAGTTGTTGTCAACTCGCCAGGACCCAAATCCTTGACTACACCACATGGGTTTGAAAGCAAACTGCCAGCAAGATGCTGGGGATTTTCCCGAGGTACTAACTCTTGACACCAGTAGTTTGATTGGTTAAATGCACATGTCCCCCAATAAGTGTTGTTCCAAACTCCTCCAAAGCTCAGGAAGTGGCACTGAACCCAAATGCCTGCCTAACACCCAAGTTGCTAAACAGAAGGATTTGAAGTCTTCTTATCCCAAAGCGGCCAGTGGTAACCTGTCAGTGCCAAATGCCACCCCACTATCTAAGATCTCTGATGCCAACCTGCCCGTGCTCAAGAAACCTGATCAAAAAATGAAGCCTGGCAGTGTAGTATAAGTTCATGCCAGTCCAAGATCAATCCCCATTATCATTTTTAAATAAAGGTTATGAGATATTGGTTTCCTCAAATATTGCTGTATTTTATCCTTGTCATCTGCCAGTTAACTCAAAAATCATCTGATACTCCTGTCAACCTGACAGCTACATATTGTCTGCCAGGTGCTCCATTTAGTCCTGTTCATTTTACATAATAACCCTTGAAGCCTGAGTACAAGGACTACACCTCAGATAAAATATTAGCTCAGGATCCCTTGGCCCAAACTAAAGAGTTAACCAGATACAACTGGAAGGGTCCTTGGCATGTTACTGAGCCTCATCTGTTCAGAGATAAATATAACTTACTTCCTGACTACCAATTAGACATGAAACTTCTTTTCACCCCCAAACCAATACCTGTATCTGCAGCTGAACTTCCCCGGACCATACCAATAAGCTATTTGGGATTGTATACATTACTCTCATAGGGGTAGTAGATACTATTGTCCCTTATGCTGGCCCGTGGTCATGAGTGGGTCAGTTGATGTCCTACCTCATTAAGTTAACACTAATTCTTTGGTGTGCTCTGCTCACCCATTCTGCAATCCACCAGTTCCCAAACACTAGCAAATCAGCAGATCAGGGTTGTTTCCCTGTCACCTGATGCCACTCCAAAGACTATATAACTCTCTTTTCCTTCAAATGAGGGTTATTATATACTCTAATAGTATTCTTCTTTTAATAACTCTGCTAATGTTGTAACTGTGCTGTTTTAGCAGAGTTACACGGGAAAAATATTTAGAAGATAGATAATAATCTTTATTGTGAGATAGTGATTATATAGCTATTGTGAATCAATGGATAGCAGGAACATGATTGGTGATCACATGGTTGGATGGCAGAAGGGGGTGGCTTGATCCTGCTAATGAGTCAAGCGCCAAATTGAGGTATCCATTGTGAAGGATCATTGTCTGTTCATGTTGATGGATTTGGTAATCCAAGTCAACTTCCTAGTCTGGCTTCAAGTGACCAGGTAATCGGATTGCGGGTCACAAACCCGCTTGGTTGGAACCTTGCTGGCGGGTCAAGCTTGCGGTTTTGACACTAATGCAGCACAGTTGCAACAATATCAATCAAATCATATTAAAGCTATACATCATTCAAATATACAAGTCATAAATCATTTTATTTTAATAATGCTCATCTTTACAGAAAATAAAAGCTTTTTTATTAATAATCAATATCATTCAAAAGAAAGCAGTTGAAAGTTTAACCAAATAAATCATTCATATCTCACACAGAACTACAAAAGGTTGTTGTAACTGTGTTGTATTATCAGAGATACAAGGAGAAAGCATTTATAAACTAGATAATCATCTAAATTGAGATATCAGAAATTATATTGCTATAGTGAACCCTTTAGGAGGAACAAGAACCCTGGAGATCAATCATTTGGATGGGAAAAGAGATGAATTGGTCCTACTACAAAATGAAGTGCTAAAACAAGCTCATCTCTGGATCAAGATTATATCTGGTTCATGTTCTCTTGTTTGGTAACTCAAGTTGACTTCCGCTTTTGGTTGCAAGTTCCAGGATTTTCAAATCAAGAAGCATGCAATCTTTTGTGAAGATCTTTACTATGGGTCAAACCACGGCTTTGATATTGTTAACCAAAAGCAAAATAAAAGCGGTTTGATGGAGAGATTTTCCTTGATTTTTAACAGGAGAAAAACCTTTATAAAAAGTTGAATAAAATTCAGGAACAAAATTCATAAAGCATGTTAATACATTAGTTTTAAAAGCTATGGTAACAACCAAAAATACTTCAGATTTAAACAAAATGATTTCAGATTTGAACAAAATCCAAGTTGCGCAAGATTTGGGATTAAAATAATTTAAATATTTTTGGTTAATAGATGAACTGTCAAACAAAAAACTAAAATTTCACTAGCCCATTATACAAAATTATATCAAACATCAAGTGGTGTAGTTCAAACCACAAACAAAATGAACTGACACAACAAGTGAAATGGATAGATGCTGTTCCAGAGTATATTATAATCCAATCAGGATTCATGAGGCACCAACAGAAGGACTAAAATGAAACTTATTGGGCAATTTAGAAGCAAGATTCCACAAGCACAAACAAAATGAACTCACACAAGATGTGTAGTATGAGCAGCCTAAAATAGAAAACTATCAATTTAACAGCCAATCAACAGCTATTCAATTCAGGAACAGAGGCATTTTATTCATTTTCATGGCTCCTGATTTGTATGAAATGGTTTTGAGATTACAATAAAAATAAATCATTAAATTTTAAAATTCTACTTTTAGTAATTTTATCCTAGGTTTTTTACAATGGATTTTACTAGCAACATCTTTAACAGCACAAGCAGCCAAGCCAGCTTCAATGGAGGCAAGGCTCAGAAAGTGGAGACACCTGTTTACATCCAAGCCTTTGAGGCAGGTAGCAAGGAAGCTGACCTGTTACTGACCCCTGACCCCTATGGCTTTGACATTTTCAGTAGTCACTTAGCGTCTAGCTCTGCCCCTGCTCCTGTACCTACCCCCACACAAGCTGCCCGTCAACCAACCAATCAGGATGGTAACCTTGATTTGGAACAACTTCCTGCCACCAGCCAACCTGCCCCCCTACAGCCAATCAGGCTTCAGCTCTCCCAGCTCAGCGCCCCAAACAACAAAACATCACTGCCCAAATTCTTCATGAAATTGTGGTACTGAATCTACAGGGTCTTTCCCGGGAACAGATTGCTGCCCAGTTGCAATTTACCTGAGCTACTGTCATGCAGAAATTCAACAACCTGATGAACAGGGGGAATCTGATTGGGACATCCAAGAAGCCCAAGAAGGCCCCCAAGTCCCAAATCAATGAGGCATACCCAATAATGATCAACCTCCTCCAGCAGGATCCCAAGCTTCCCTTGACCCAGGTCCAGAAGCAACTTGCGCACCATGGCATTTGGGTGTCCAAGCGCATGGTGCAGCTCTGGATGCACTGAAAGGTGGCTTCCATACAGGTTCTTATCAATTTTGCTGGCAACCAATGTGATGGCGCTGAGGATTCCCTGTATGATCTAGACATCAAATCAACCCTGGTTCAATGCTTGACTAGTCTGTCAGATGATGTTATGTTTTTCTTGTATTATAAGCTATCAATAGCTTTTGACAATTTTGGTAGCAAGGAAAAGCTGCTGCCAAGAATAGAAGGAAGAAGGTCAAGAAGGGGACATTCATTGGTGCATTTCTGGCTGTTTCAGTCAAGGGTTTAGTCTACAATCAGACAAACCCAGATTTTATCAATGGCTACAAGTACAACCACATCCTCAGTGGATTACTCAACTCCTGGGATTGCTTGAATTCAAAGCATCAGGTTTTCTTGAGCCACCAGATGGAGGGTAGCTCCATCACCCTTGAGGCCATCAAGCAACGCAGGCACCAGGCCTCTGTGTACCCAGCTGGCCACGCTGACATCAATCTGGCTGATGTCGTGTTCTTTAACATTGGAGATAAACTACGCAAGCGCCGCCCTCAGGCTTTTAACAACCTCTATCTTGGGGTCCTTGACCACAATTTTCTCTTTGGCTGCCAAATGGTGGCTGACTTGTTTGCCCAAATTGTCTTTCATGTGAACATGGGCAACCAATTGCAGAAAGACAAGCACCTTTCACCTTGGGCCACTGCCACCTACCAGGACATCCAGCCAATGACTAATGAGGAATACCAACAACAGTATATGATGGCCATCACACACAATCCTCCTACCCCTGCCACCCCCACCTTCCAGCCCCACTGTTGTGTTATGAGGCGCGGCACAGACACACAACAAGAAATCCTAACATTAGGATTGGATTCATACTAATTCTTAGTTAGATGACAGGAAAGGCTATGCGTTTACCTTGCAGCCCTGGAAGAATATTCTCTACTAGTTGTGGCTAGAGAGAGGCGCAGAAGTACAAAAGACACAAAGATAAAAATGTGAATAGAACTTAATTTTTATTGGTGAATAGGAAATGGAATATATAGTGGTTAGGAATACCACAAAACACTACCAGGACAGTAGGATCACTTGCCATCAGCATGAGTGAGGCAAGTGAGTTGCGTAGGATCAAGAAATCAAACAATTTAATTTCCCAATTTGGAGCCAGACTCATTTTGAGGGGCAAAAGAAAAAGCAAGATATTTGTCTTTGAAATGGCCCACCAAAGGCAAAATTAAAACGTGGTAAATAGCAGTATTCACAACATTGCCCTCCCCTAGATTGGCCTTAGGGGGGTAGTATTTACAAAGGAATTTTGCGTGCACTCAAGCAAAAGGACGGCCACTGGAGAGGAGCTTTACAGTGTATTTGGACCCTTGTTTAAAAGTCACTTCTAAAGGGCCAATCCACAGTTTACAACTTATGTGCACAACCACCTACTCTGTGTTGATAGTAAAGCACATGGTTACCAACATTGAATTCAGGCAGGGGGGAGCGTCCAGCATTATTGGGAGAGAGCTCAAGCATCTTATTTTTGTATGCAGAAGTGTAGGCAGTGACCTGTATGTCAATTATGCGGTTGAATAGATCCTTGATGTGGTCATCAGGATTCATGGCCTTATCAGAGGTAAGCAGGGGGCCCCCAAGAGCAAAGGGGTAGTAGCCTCTTGCCCATACAGCATAGCAAAGGGGGAGTACCCAGTGATACAATGTTTGCTAAGGCGGTATGCAAAGAGAGCAGCAGGTAAGTATAGGTCCCAATTAGCAGTGTCAGAGTAGGTGAGCTTTCTCATGATGGAGACCAGTGTTGAATTTGCACACTCAACTGCCCCATTGGTAGAAGGGTGTAGGGGTAGAGAAAGACTGGTGAGACCCCAAGGCTTCAACAACAGAGGTTACCAGTTTGGCGTTAAAGTTAGTCCCATTATCTGAGAGCAACACTTGGGGACAGCCATGGAGGTAGAAAACATTGTGTAACAGGAAGGCAGCAGTTGTCTTAGCCGTGATGTCCTTTGTAGGGCAAGCCTCTACCCACTTGCTGAAGTTATCAACCACAATCAGAATAAAGCAACATCCGGAACGTGAGTGGGGGAGAGGACCTACTGCGTCAATGCTGACAGTGTGAAAGGCATGTTGCGGGGGGACTAATTTGAACTTGTGTGCAGCAGCTTGAGGCATCTGCAGCTGGCAGTTGTGGCAGCTAGCTATGACGTCTGGGATCAGCAGGCAAAGTTTCTCCCAGAAGTAATTCTTTTGAAGCCAGTAAAAGGTCTTGGCAATGCCTTCATGCCCAGTCTCTTTATGAGCTTGCAACACCAACAAGAGAAGAAGACTGGGTTGCATATAAGACAGATACTGGTCTTGTACCTTCTTGAAGAGCTGATTGTTGCATATGAGGGTATCTTTAGATAGCTTGGACAAGGCCAGCCGTAACTCTTCTGTATCATTTCCCAAGCAGAAGGGTACCCAATTAGCTTGTATAATTGATCAGCCTCCGCAGGATGCAAAGCAAGAATGGGCATTCTGGAGAGCCCATCAGCGTTCTGGTGTTGAATCCCAGGGCAATGGAGCGCAGTGAAGTCATATTCTTGCAGACGTAAATCCCATTTAGCTAGGCGCCCTTCAGGCTCCTTAAGCTGTTGTAACCACTTAAGCAAAGTGTGGTTAGTGACAACTGTGAAATGGGTACCATATACATAGTGACAAAACTTCTTGACTGCATGCAGCACAGCAAGACACTCTTTCTCTGTGACACTATAGTTCTTCTCATGTTTGTTTAGCACACAGGAAGTGTAAGCCACAGGATGGTCTACACCCTCATTGTATAGTTGGACTAGAATAGCTCCAATAGCAAGATTTCTGGAGTCAGTGTACAGGATGAACTCCTTATCATAGTCAGGATACACTAGAATTGGCGCCTCTTTGAGTTTTTGCTTAAGGGTCTCAAAGGATTGCTGCTGACTGGCGGTCCATTTGAAAGGGACATTATGTAACAGCTGGACTAGAGGTTCACTAGTATTAGCAAAGTCAGGGATAAACTGTCTATAGTAGCCCATCATTACAAGAAAGACTTGTACTTCTTGCAGGTTGATGGGCGGAAGCATTTTGTCAATGGCTTCAACCTTCTTAGTCATTAGGCAAATACCAGTCTGGGTTACTTCATGGCCCAAGAATTCAAGACATTCTTTGAAGAAGGCAAACTTGGAAGGTTTTAGCTTAAGGCCAGCTTCTCAAATCTTTATGAGCACCTCCTTGAGATGAGCCAGGTGATTGGTGAAGGTAGCACTAAAAACTGTTATATTATCCAAGTCACTAGGACACACGACAACTTCAAGTCACAGAGGATGGAGTCCATGGCCCTTTGAAAGGTGACTGGGGCATTGCAGAGTCCCTGCAGCATACAAGTAGGCTCAAAAAGCCCTTCAGAGGTAATGAGTGCGGCTTTTTGACAATCCTCAGGCAATAGGTCAACTTGCCAGTATCCTGATGCCAGATCCATGGCAGAGAAAAACTTAGAGCCTCCAAGGCGTTGGAGGGCATCATCAATTTGCAGCAAGGGATACAAGTCCTTCTTGATCAAAGAGTTCAATTGGCAATAGTCCATCACAATACAATGACCCCCATCCTTCTTCTTTAAGATGAGTAGCAGGGAGACCCAAGGACTTTGGGAAGACGCCAGCAGCCCAGCATCCAACAGTTTTTTGAGCTCTTTAGATATCTGGGCATTCTCTACACGGCTGCAGCAATATGGTTTAGCACAAAAGAGTGGAGCATTGCCAGTGTCAATTTGATGGATAACGCCTTTGGCTAACCCATAGTCAGTACTGTCCTTAGCAAAGATGTCAGAAAATTGGTCTAGCAAGTCTAGCACCTCTTTCTGTTGAACCAAGGACAGCTGTGGAAAGTCTTGCGCAGTGAACAAGGATAGGACTTTGGGTTCATCCTCAGGTAGGTTAAAATCTTGGAATTTGCCAAAGGGATGAAGAGACAGGACATCAGGAGCACTCAACAACTTGCCATATCCAACAACCTGCCCCCTAGACACAGTCATGGGGAGTGCAGTCAGGTTGGCTACCAACAATTGAACAGGGTCCTTATGGGAGACATCTAGGATCCCAGGACAGAGATAAAGTTTGTTGGGTCCTAACAAGGGGGGAGAGTACAGCTCCAAGAATGTTTGTTCAGGTAGTTCATATGATATCTGGGAGTCTAGGATGGCCTGAGAGCCAGGTGGGATGGTTACAGCAGACGTGGATAGGAGAGGGATCCCTTCTGACGCAGGACAAGCCATGGGTGGACATTTCATGTTTGAGGATGAGTGCAATATTTAAGGTTAAAAACCCCAGTGGGATATTCCAAGGCACATGTCTTGAACCTTTTCCTGGGAACTTTAACCAGCTCTTCAAAGATCAGAGGGACTTCATACCCCAGAATGGAGAGGTAACCATCTTTTAAGTCAATTATCCCATTATATTCCCTAAGGAACTGGGTTCCAACTAAGAGATTGTAACTCTTGTTTTCCAAGACAACTGCTGGCGCAGCTAGGAGAAGCTTTCCAAACTGCAAGGGTAGAGCAGAGTATGCCCCTATGGCGCAGGTCATAGACAGTCTAGCCGTGCCATATGACTGGTGATAATTAAGGTCAGGGGCAAGTTTGAGTTTCTTTACAAGCTTGGAGGAGACAACGTTGACTGTCAAGCCAGTGTCTAGAATGGCCTTGATCTTCACTTTTTGAATGGATATCTCTACTCAAGTAGTAGTGCAACCAAAGGGGGGAGGGACAGCCAAGATATCTTGAGCCTCAGCTAATTCCTTATCCCACTTCTCAATCATGCATCTCAACCCTGGGAACTCCTTATAAACAGTTTGGAGAGGAAGAAAAACAGATACATTCTTGAAAACAGCATCAGCAACCTTGGCAGCTTTTTCTGACAACGCCACTAGCATGGGAGACCTCTTAGCCTGAGTGAGGTAAGGGAAAGAGACAATTTTTTGGCTTCAGGAAAAGGCTTAGCAGTAGTTGTAGTCTTTCCTGAGCGTAATTTATAGGGGACTGTAATGGTTTCAGGAACAGCCAGAACAGAGTACCCATATGCATCAGCGTTGTCAGTATCAGAGTCATCCAGCTCAGAGTTGTCAGAGATATTGTGAAACAAGAGGAGGATAGGAGGAGCCTCATTATCAGCAGGCTTGGCGTCAGATATAGAGGGAGGGATTGAAAGAGACTGTGAAGAATTGTCAACTGAGAGCATCTCTGCCTCTAGGTTGACTGCTCTTTTTCCACCTGCTCTTTTGGATCAGCCCCTTTAACCTGAGGGTTAGTGCAGACTCAAGAATGATGACCTATCTGACCACATTTGTGGCACCCTTGGCGTTGAGGAGGATTTTGGGAGTTCATGGTAAGAATGTGAGGACCACGGAAAGATGAACCAGAGGTAGAAGTAGCTTAACTTTCCCTAACAATGGCTCCAGAATGGTTAAGGTTGTCAAGTTTATACTTCTGGGAAGTATAATAAACAAAATAAAGGGGAAGATTAAGAAGAGAATGATACTTTATTGAATATGAATATAGGTTAATATATAGTATCATGATAAGCCACATGCCGTCCATATACGTCATGGCGGTCATGGGGCTTATCTGAGTAATGTTCCTCTTGAGTCACGAGGCTTAATCAAGTTGTGTTCCATTTAGGACCTGGATTGAGGGATCCCTGGCATAGATGGTTAACTGATAAAGGTGACACCGGCTTATTGGCTGGACAGTGAACCACTTGGTGAGCCACTTGGTGATTTACTCTGGGCGTTAATTCCCTGAGAGGGAGTAATCAAAGATGTTGCAACATCTCCCCCTAGGGTGCTGGAAGGTGGAGCCTTGGGAACCTTCTTGAGGGTATCTGGAATACAGGCCTGGTATTGATCCAGTTTGGTGTTAGGAACAGCGAGTCTTGAGTTTTGCTGGGCTGCTCTTGCTTTAATAGACAGAGTTGGTCATGGTGCATCTGTTTCAGTTCAGTTCAAGCTCCAATCCCTTTGATGAGGTACTTGTTATTAGGTTTCACCTCCATGACAATGCCTGGTCCGCGCAATCCTGGGTCTAATTTGTGCTGGTTGTGATTGACAACCCAGATCTTGTCTCCAACTTGGAACTTTTCTTGTTGCAATGGGATTGCTTCTCTCCCAATTATTTTTGTTCCATGTCTTCTTGGTCTTTTCTAGTGTGTTGTACGTTGGGGTCACTGTTGTCTGGCACCTTTTTGGGCAGAGGTAACTGTGGTCCTGTGGCTGTACTAACAAGGGCGGGCTTTTGTCCATAGACAAGTTTGTAAAGGCTTTTACTCGTGTTGTGGTAAACTTGTGTTCATCAGACCATGAGTGATGTTGGGAGCATGTTGACCCAGGCCTTTGGATTATTAGCAGATAACTTACTGAGGGCTTCTACGAGTGTGCTGTTTAGTCATTCTACTTGTCCATTTCTTGAGGGTGATATGGGCTGGCTGTGACGTTTTTATTCCATTTTTGGCAAGGTGTATGTTGGTATCAATAGCTTTGAGTTCAGTTCCTCCATCTGTGATTAAGAGGTTGGGTTTTCCAAACTTAGATATGATTTCTTTGCCAATGAATTATCTCACGTCATTGCCTTTATGCTCTTTTGTAGCTTGTGCTACAGGTCATCTGATTGCATAGTCAATGGCTGTGATAATGTACTTCTTGCCCTTGTTTTCACCAGGCATGGGTCCCACAATATCCAACAACCATACCTTGAAGGGTTGTATGATGGATACAGGTACTACTGACTTGGGTGGTGCTTTGGTTTGGGTGTACTTTTCACAGACCTTGCATTGTTCTAGTACTTCTCTGATATCATCTAGCATGTTAGACCACCAGTAGCAAGTATTGAGATATTCATGCAAGTTTCTGCTACAGGTGTGTCCCAAGTCTCTGTGATATCAGAGGATTGTGTCAATCTTTTGTGTTGACGGAACATAGGGTACTGTGTCACCATTTAGAAGGATTTAGTAGAGGATACCATATACGTTTTTGAACAGGTTTCTGTTCTTGAGGACTTTCTCTTGGATGTCCATTGGTGTGCCAAGTGGGAATCCTTCCTGGAGATTTCCCATGATTAACATGGGCCAGCCGGGGTTGCCATAAGTGCGGAGGATGTGTTTATTGTATAGCCTTGATAGGGCGTCTGCAGTAAGCATCTCTCTGCCTGGTTTGTATTCAATTTGCATGGGGTATCTCTGTATGAGACTCATTAATTTGGCTTTTATTCTTGACAGGTGTTGTTGTGGTTTAAAGAATACCAATGACTTGTGGTTGGTGAGTACTTTGAAAGTCTGGGCTCCTTCTAGATAACATTGCCATTTCATGAGACAGTGTATGATGGCAACCAACTCCTTATTGTGTATAGGGTATCTTTGTTTGCCATCTGATAGCTTCCTAGATTCATATGCTACAGGGAGGAAGTCATTCTGGGCTGTTTAGATATGGAGGAATCCTCCTATGGCATAATCAGAGGCGTCAGTTTCTAGCTCATAGATACCCTCGCGGTTTGGATATTGCAAGATGGGAGCGGTGACCATGCGCTCTTTTAGCTAGAGGAAATGTTGATCTTGTAAGGGTGTCCAGACAAACTTGGTTGTTTTCCCAGTGATGGCTGATAGGGGGCTGTTAGGGTCCCCCAGTCAGGGATAAATCTGCGTACATAAGCTATCATCCCAAGGAAAGTGCAGAGCTTGCTCTTGTTTCTTGGGGCTGGCATCTCTGTTATAGTGCATATTTTGTCTGGATTGGGCTTGATACTTTCCTTGCTAATTATGTGACCAAGGAAGGGGAGTTTAGTTGAGAAGAACTTGCATTTGGATGGTTTGGCAATCAGTTGGTTTTCCTGCAGGGTGCGGAGGACTGCGTGTACGTCTTCCCAGTGCTGTTGTAAGTTGGGACTATAGATGATGATGTTGTCTAGGTAGATGATTGCTCTTTTCCCAATGTGTTCCTTGAATGCTTCATTCATGAAGGTTAAAAAGGTACTGGGAGCATTTTTCATGCCAAAATCGAGGACAACACATTCAAAAGATCTGTACTTGGTCTGAAATGCAGTCTTTGGAATGTCTTCAGGTTTCACGCAAATTTGATGATATCCTGCTGTCAAATCAATTTTTGTGAAGATTTGGCACCCCCCAGGGCATTGAAAAGGTCATTAATTAGGGACAGGGGATACCTGTTCTTTATTGTGACCTTGTTGAGGGCCCTGTAGTCTGTGACTAGGTGGAGGCCTCCATCTTTCTTTGCCACAAAGAAGACAGCAGCACCAAAGGGTGATTTTGAAGGTCTGATGAGGCCTTTATCAAGTGCTTCACCAAGGTAAGCTTTAAGAGTGTTGTCTTCTTGTGGTGTGAGGCAGTAGATAGGTCATGCTTTAGACACGCTATCTTTTAGGTCAATATCATGTTGTATACCCCAATCAGGGGGCAACTTGGGTAGTGTTTCTTGGAATACAGAGGGAAATTCATTGACTAGCTGGTTCTAATTGGGTTTTGTTCATGTTGAGTTTCTGTGTTTTTGAAGTGAACAACCTCATATGTACATGTGCTCCAATTGATTTTGCTGATGTCAGTTTCTTTCTCCGTCTCCAAGATCTTTACAAATATGTGGTCCCTCATGAGAGTGTTAAGGTGTGTCGGGTACACGTGATGGTGGACTTCTCCTCACTGGATTGTAAGGGTGGCACTGTCCCAGTTGATGTGAGGTTTTGTCTTTTGCATCCAATCTAATCCAAGTATGATATTGTATTTTGGGATTGGGATGATGGGGCCACTAGTTGTTGTTTGGAAGTCTCCAATTTGTACCCAGAAAGGTTTGGTCTCACAGGTAACTGGTGTGCTCTGGTTGTCAGCCATGACAACTCTCTTGATGTTACTTCAAATGGTAGGTAACTTCATGAGGTCTGAAAAACTCTTGTTAACAAGCAATTGATTGGCTCCAGTGTTTAATAGTGCTGTGCCTTGGTATCTGCAAAAGCAGAAAAGATAAGTGAGGAGTTTATTTCCAGATTGGGCGGCAAACAGGAGAGGATTACTGGAGGGAACTTGGATCATGGTGATGGAGTCCACGTCCTGTTCTCTGTACAAGTCTTGTGTAGAGGGGGGAGGGCGGCTTGTCTAAGCACTCCCCTGAGCTTTTCCCTCCTTGTTGGTATCTTCAGTGCTGGTTTCAGGAAGCCAGTTGTAGGTAGAGGCCTTGGGCGGCTCAGGGTGAGGTACGGCCAAGCTGGCGGGTAGGGCCCACCATAGAATGGGTGCTAACTTGATAATATAATATACAGATTGCCCGAGTAAGGACCAAGGTCTGGAGGTGGGGACCATGGAATCTACCAATCCTGTCAAAGTAATGTATAGTACTCTAAAGAGTTGGGTAGAGGTGGTCTCAGCTGCAGCGGTGGGTTCCAACAGGCGGTCTGGTTGTGGTGTTAAAGGAGGAGTCATAGGAACAAAGTAGGCAGGCAGGTAATTGTACTTGTCTTTGAACAGTAAGGGTGGGATCTCAACCCTCTTTCCTTTGCGTTCTATGTCTGTTACTTCTAGTCCTTGCCAAAGGGTTGGCAATGAGGATGGTTTCCAAGCCGTACTCTGAATAGGCCGGGTTGGGGGGTATTCAGTAAAGTGCACAGGTCCAAAGGGGGCTCCCGGGGACGGTATAATGCCTGGGGCAATTCAGCAGGTTGGTCTTGGGGAAGGGCGGCAGCCTGGTGGTCTACTTGACTGGAATTAAGATGGAAGATCACTAAGATTAGATAGGGTAAGGTTTGTTCAAACCAAAGGTTCATAAAACTTTATTATCAAAAATGACAATGTGGTCTTCACCATACTGCCGGGGTTTTTATACCATGGGGTTTTGCTCCTTCAATTTTTGCAGGATTCAGGTTTGCAGACAAGGTGCTGGCGGGACATGGGTCTTGGCTTGGGGTCCCAAGGGCGGCAGATCCAGGTTGTGCCTGTTCTGGCAAATTGGAAAGGTGATGCTTTGTTTTGCTGCCACTGTTCACTATTTCACCTGAGTAATCCAATTGTACTACCTCTTCTGGGCGGCATGCTGGCAGGTTGTTGGCAGAGTTGAGAATAGGGTTTGTTTTAACCTCTTTAAGGCAAGCTGTAACCACTGCATAGGTTTGGGTCTTTGGTGGCTCCAGGTTAGCATCAATCTGATGACCATTTGGGGAATTGTCCTTGGGAGATTGGCGGTTCTCAGAGTAACTTGTCAACTCAAGTACACAATTTAGCAAGTTGGCAGTCCCCTGTCCACTTTGTGTGACTTGAGTTGTCTTTGGAGGGTCCTTTGTATTAAGCCGGCGGAACGCAGAGTAATTCATCAATTTGAGCCCATCTCTTAACGGATTGGCGGGTCCTGGACTGGTCTGGAGGGTTGGATCCGCCTTCTGGGAACTAGGGTTTAACTCTTGGGTTTTCAATACAAGTATTGAAATGTCATTCATGACAGCTGGCCTGGTTGGCTTGTGCAGTGTGATTCCCGTGTCAAGGTTGGGTACTGTTGGCCGGGTTGTTTTGCTTATTAGGGCGAGGCTCTCTTTTAGCTGCAGGGTTGTCCTTGCGCTTGTTGAAGGTGTGCAGATTGTCAGACTTTTGAGCTGTGCGTTTTCCTTCTAGGAATACATCCTTGAGGTTCTTGCAGTGGGTCATGTCAAACTGATATCTGATATGTGTAGGAAGGCCATTGTAAAAGTCCAGGCGTGGTCCAGGTTCATTGAAATTGATGGTGTTGGGCGCACGGTCACGCAGTCCTTCATATGCAGCAATGTATTCCTCAATGGTTCTTGTCCTTTTGAAGGTTTGGAGTTTGGTCATGATTACTACGTCTGAATCCTTCAGGGAGAATCTTTTGAGGAATGCAGCTTTGAACACTTCTCAGTTTTCTTTCTGGTTGAGGTGTTGTGCTAGCCATTTGGTAACAAAACACGAGATAGTTCCTGTTGCACACAGGGCAACTTCACTAACCCAAAGTCTTTGGGGGTACTCTACTTGTGCAAACTTACTCTCAGTGCTGTTGATCCAAAGAGAGGCGTTCTCACGGCGTAGTCCTGAAAAGGCGCCAATCTCAGCGGTTTGTAAGCATTGAAACACAATGTTGGGTATCTCAGGTTGCGTAGATGTCACTGTGGTTGGCGTGATAGAGAACAGACAGTGGGTCTTGAGGGCTTTGTACTGGTTGATGGGCACAAGGAGATTATTGTAGATGACAAGTCCAGGGGGGACGTCTTGTCCTACTTTGTAATCTCTCCAGCAGTTAGGGAGTGACATTGCTTGTGTTCTTTTCTTGGAAGGAATTTTTCCTTTGAGTTGGGTAGGTATGGATAACCTACCTGTGCTACCACTGTTGAGTTTATACTTCTGGGAAGTGTAATAAACAAAATAAAGGGGAAGATTAAGAAGAGAATGATACTTTATTGAATATGAATATAGGTTAATATATAGTATCATATATGCCACATGTTGTCCATATACGTCATGGCAGTTACAGGGCTTATCTGAGTAATGTTCCTCTTGAGTCACAAGGCTTAATCAAATTGTGTTCCATTTAGGACCTGGATTGAGGGATCCCCATTATAGATGGTTAACTGATAAAGGTGCCACCGGCTTATTGGCTGGACAGTGAACCACTCAGTGAGCCGCTTGGTGATTTACTTGGGGTGTTAATTCCCCAAGAAGGAGTAATCAAAGATGTTGCAACAAGGTGAATATCCTGCAACAACGTCTTTATGCTCTTCATGGAGGAAAGCATAGCCTTATGAGCTTTAAAGAGAAGGCAAAGAAGTTGGTTAACCTTGAGGGCCTGAGCACAAGCCATGTAGGCTTCATGGGCTGTCGATTGTCTGCTTGTGATCAGCTGCTGTCCTTCTATGTAGAATCTGTCTGCAAACTTGGCTAGTGTCTCCTTAGGCTTGAAAGCAATATGCATGAATGCGTCCTTCTTAACTTTCAAGCTAAAGTCACCCCAAACTTGTCAATCAGAAGCTGCTTCATCTCTTCCCACATCTCAATGGAGGGCAGTTCAGGCACCACCAACTCCTGGAAAGTCGAATGTAGACAGGTCAGAATATGTTCTTTCTTAACTTTGTCTGAAGCTTGTCTCATGAAGTTTTGTAGATAGTTAGGAAAGCTGCAATAGTCAAGGTTTTGGGATCAAAGACTTGCTTAAAGGTAGGCTTAAAATTTTCTTTGGGAGTTAGACCACTATTGTTGCTATTGAGTACGTTTATACGCAGGGAGAACTCTGCCTTGGATTTTGAGGGGGGCTGTCTAGCCCATAGTTGACAAACACTTTCTTCAAGGGTAGTCAGGGTCTCAACAGCGCGGGCATCCATATCAAAAGCTTGAGTGGTCTGTTGTGAAGTAGTATCTAAGTGTTGCCCTTGGGTGGTCACTATTGTGGAGAGCTCAGCCAGTTGAGAAGTAAGGGATGGCCCCACTGAAAGGCAAGGGGCAAACCTCTCATTCACAGAGTCAATCACATCATTCATCTCTTGTACATCTCTGTCCAGGGGGTATGGTCCCGCTTCAATTAATCCACCTTGTTTGCTAGGGAAATTAGTTCCCTAGCGCATTGGATTCAAACAGCTTCTGGTAAGCCAGGACAGCAACCATCTTCATTGACAATCCCAACTGGCTAGCAGCAGTTGCCATCATTTCACGTAAGGCGGCAAGTTCTTGCTATAGCTCTGCAACTTGAGCAGTCAATTCAAGCATCTGGGGGTTGGGTTAAGGAGCCTCAGCAGGATGTCCTTGACTGCAAGTAGTTGTTTTTAGCTCCCAAATAGCGTCCCATATTCTCTGCTCTTGATCTGCCAAATCATCAGAAGGGGGAGAGGGCGTTTTATCTGGCTTGGGCGTAGCTAATTCATTCACTTGACTCTGGAGTTTGGCTATAGCAGCAGCGGTAACAGCTCTTTCCTGATCAAAGGCTGTACTGAGTTCAGTAAGGCCACTAACAGCAAAGTCCTCTGCTTGATGTAGTTGCTCAAAAGAATACATGCTGAATGCATTGAGCTGCTGCACAAGTTTTTTGAAGTTGGTGAGATAAGCGTTCAAGGTGGAATCTACTTGAGTTTGCCAGGGTTGTTCTAGCTGGTGAAGCTTGTGTAGACGCTCTCTCACGTATTTGGGGATGGACTGGTGCATTTTTTCAATAGAATTAACCAAACAGGTCTGAGAGGTAACAGAGTTGCTCTGATTGTCAGATACCAAGGAAAACAGGGAATGAATCCGCTGTTGGTAGGCAGCAAACTGGTCCCAGTGATGAGTAACTACTGCTTGTAGAGACAAGATTTCTTGGATGTGGAGCCCCAACACCATCTGATGGTGGGCCAAGGCAGTCTGCACACAGGACAATAGTAAGTGTTCAGCAGAGCCGGCTGCTGAGAGAAGATGTTGTGGAAATTGAGGGGCCACAATTTATTTGTAGTATTCAGCCCAACTGAACTGCAGCTGAAGGCAAGGGATGGCTCCTTCACAGGCTATCCTAATGGCTACCAACATGACTTGTTCTAAGTCAGGGGTACCCATGGGGTAAGCAACTAGGCAGGGACCATTCACAAGGTTCAGTACAGTAGGGATAATAGGCTGGTTGGCAATATCTTCCTCAATAGGAGGACTAGTAATTTCAGGTGAAGTTGACTCTTGTATAGGCAGAGGCAAGGGACCTGAAAACATGTATGCGGAAGGGATAACCAAGGGGCTTACAGCCCCTGTAGTGAGCACCATTTTTGTTATGTTCTGAGGCGTGGCACAGACACACAAAAGGAAATCCTAACTTTAGGATTGGATTTGTACTAAGTTTTGGCTAGAATGACAGGGAAAGTAAATGCGTTTACCTTGCGGCCCTGGATGAATAATCTCTACTAGGCATGGCTAGAGAGAGGCGCAGAAGTAAAGAAGACACAAAGACAAAAATGTGAATATAACTTAAATTTTATTGGGTATAAAGATTGGGAATATATATGTGTAGCTTTACCACAAAACAGTACATGGATGGTAGGATCACTTGTCATCAGCATGAGTGGGGCAAGTAAGTTGCGCAGGATCAAGAAACCAAACAATTTAATTTCCCAATTTGGAGCCAGACTCATTTTGAGGGGAAAAAGCAAAAGAGAGAGATTTGTCTTTGAAATGTCCCACCAAAGGCAAAATCAAAACGTGGTGAATAGCGGTATTCACAACACCCACCCATCTAATTCCAGACCCCCCAGGCCAGCACTTCCTCAATGTCTTCCTTCTTGCGCTATTCTGCCTACTAGGCATCACTCTTCCCCGCCCCAATAAACCCCCTGTTTCCAAATAATTTCTATTTATATTATCTTTATTTTGAATTTCAATTGTTCATGTTCTCTTTGTTTATAGTTGGTTTTATTCTTTATGTTCAGCTTATTTCTATAAAATCATATATTTACTATGCCATGTATCTAAATCCAGAACACAGTTATTTTTAGTACCCAAACACAGCCCCTTGTGAAAATATTAACAGCAATTTAGTGATCAGCTAAATTTGAATTAGAAAATTATAGGTTAACTGTATTTAGATAAAGTTGTTACTGATCCAAATTCAAAACCTTAATGATAAAATTTAAGCCAATCAGGAGCCAAATGATAAAGTGATTGTTGTGACATAAAGGGTCATTCAATAATTCTTTTGTGTATGTGCGCTAGTTAATATGACTTCTGGTTGTTTTGCCATTGTACGCCACAGCGGCAATGGCATACAATGGCAAAACATCCAGCCAATCATATTAACTAGCGCACATACACCAAAGAATATTAAATGACCCTTTATGTCACAACAATCACTTTATCACTTGGCTCCTGATTGGCTTAAATTTTATCATTAAGGTTTTGAATTTGGATCAGTAACAACTTTATCTAAATACAGTTAACCTATAATTTTCTAATTCAAATTTAGCTGATAACTAAATTGTTGTTAATATTTTCACAAGGGGCTTTGCAAAGCGCAAAAAATAATATGGTAATCAAGGAAAAAATGACAACATAAAGCAAATAACACATATTAAGATGAGCGTAAAACATATACAAAATGGGTAAAAAGATGGGATAATGTAGTAAATGGAAAAAAAGGAATAAACAAAGAGCCAACAGTATCAAAATGATACAGAATTTATTGGGGCAAAAGCCACTAAAACATATGAAAAGGTTAGTAAAAAATCAATGAGAGAATTGGAGAAGCTTTTGAAGGATTTCAACTTGGCAATTGCTGAAATTAAAGAGATTGACCGCAAGGTCAAAGCAAGAGTTAAGTCTTCCATCCTTGAAGGGGACAAAATTGAAAAGGTTACCACCAAGGCACTCATGGACAAGATGCCAGAAACCTCTTAAACAACAATTGGAAGGCTTTTAAATTTCCAGAAGCACGTTGTGGAAGGCCTTCAATTCAAGTCCTTTGCCCTCTCCGCACTGTCCATCTGGGTTGACAACCCTGAGATGTATGAACATCTTTAATCTGCAATTTGCTCAAAAACTGTGGACATTGAATTGCCAGCGCAATTACTTGCGCGGAGAATGGCAAAGTCTGCTGAAGCTACTGGTAAGGAGGAAACCTGCAAAGGTAATCTAAAAAAATAACATTAATAACAACTTCAAAATACTTACCTTTTTTAGAGAACATTGATGGTGAACTCCATTGGGTCCTGGTTCCTTTTGTCCCGCCCATCTTCTATTCAAATTTTGCCACTCACATGGAAAAACAACTCTATCTGCCCCCTGTTTTGCAGGAGCTCAAAGACAGGGTCTACAGTCCTTTCTAATGTTGCAGGAGGCGTTGGCAGAACTTACACATGCCAAGGGGGCATCTGAGTGGGCAGTTACTGCCTACAATGATGCCCAATTGGTCTGCATTGACCTGGTATCCCTCTTTGGAGTTTATTGTGTAAACTCCATTGAGCTTGTTTGGGATGTCCTGGCGACGCTCCCATTCAAGAATGTACCAGAGATGGGCCAGGCTCATGTGGCTGCTTGCTTCTGATACCCCTTGGAGCACACAATTTTTACCTGCTGGACAACTTTGGGTGCACAGTGGAAAATTGGCTGTTGCAGATGCAACAGCCATCAAGAAACCCAAAATCCTCTTGGCAGTCTTTGGGCTGGCATGGAGTACCAACAAGACGGGGCTCCCTGCAGCCATGGAGATGACCTTTGCAAAGACCAAGTATGAAAAGAAGATCAGTGTGGGTTTCAATAATTTATGCAAGTTTACAGAAGCCTTTGCTGGGCAAAGACTTCATCTGGTGGTTTACCTGGGGTATCTCTTCTACTTTGGAATGGGCGCCAGCATGGAGAATCTTGACAGGGTCCTCCTAGGAATTGACAAGGCCAGGCTCTCCCTGGACGGGAAGAAGGTCCCCCTGGGTATGACTCGGTAGATCACATCATCCAGGACGCCCTGGTCCTGGCCAGTATCTACAGGTTTGCAGCCCCGCCAGAGAAGCTTCTCCTTCATTCACACCTGACCCTACTCCCTTTCACCAGCAGGCGGGAGTATTTTAATCAGGGTGTATCCACCGTCTACAGTGTGGCAGTGGAGGTTGTGCGCCACCTCCATTGTAGGATGTTTACATAAAGAAGAACTCACTACAGGCACTCTTAATAAATTCTCTTTTTCAATAAATTTCATTAAAATTCATATTATTTTTATTATAATAAAATTTTCTAATTTGTATTTTAGCAAAAAAAATTTGCAGAATATATCCCAGAGAAGGTCTTAATAAAAGCATAATAATATATGTCAATAAAATCTACTTCTAATTTGAACACTTTAAATTTAACTTTTTTAATTTAATTTTTATATTTATTTGCCAAAGTGATTTAAATGAGTTTGCATAATCCAGTATCAAGCAATTGGGATACCCTTAGATGACACAATAAAAAATGATTATAAATAAATAAATTACTAACCTTTATTGATTGTCCTGCTGAATGTGATTGTGGGCTTGGAAAAATCTAAATATAAAATGATAATTAATAAATATTAGATAGTAAAATAGAGAATATAAAAAAGTTGGACAAGCTAAGCCTTTAATTGATTGGCTGTTTGGCAAGGCAAGCAGGGATGAACAAATCAGCGTGGCCATGGAATTTGACCACAGTCTCAGACAAGAAGGTGTGGATTCTGGCCTGCAGCAAATTAAACAGGTCTTTGGTCCCAGTTGGGGTTCCTTGCTTGACAACTTGCTTGAGCCACCCAAAGACTTCCTTGATGGGATTTAGGAAGGGCAAATAGGCTGGGAAGAAGAGAAGGCGTAAATTTGCCATGGCCAATTGCTGGGGGCCCACTGCAATTCTGGTGTCAATCATTGGGAATTCCTCAAAATATCAGCCAAATGTGGAGACCAACGTTGTCCAACACAATGACATTGGTGAAGCCAGGGCTTGTGCACCCCAGATGCTCCTGGACTAATCAAAGGAATGATAGAAAGGTATGTCTGTTGTGAGATCCCAAAATCATTTGGTATAGCTCAACCCCCTTTGGACTGAGGAGAGCCACCATTGAATAAGCTGTGGCGCAGACTGCAGAAGGCCAAGCCATCCCGTCATTTGAGCCTTTGGGGACATAGCCATATGCATTGCACATAGACAATGCAAATGCTGATTTGTCAATATAGTAAAACTTGACCACCCCCTTGGCTTTGAGGGCAGTGTACGCCTCTGTGTAGTTTTTCTGGGTCTCAATGTTGATTGGGCTATTCCAATTGTACAGAGATACCCCAAATTTTTTCCAGGAAAAGCGCATTTTCTTCATCAGATGGTAGTAAAATGAAATGGAAGCCTCAACCCCAAAAGTGGACTTGATCATTGCCAGCTCAAGATGGCAGTCCTGGGTGATCCACTGACGGATTGCCCATTTGTGCTCCTTGGTGAGCATGGTGGAAACACACATGGATTTCTCCGCAGCAAGGACTTGACCCATGTTAATTAATCAGTGAAAGGTCTTGGAAGTGTACTTGGGATCCACCCCAACAAGGGCCGCAGCCACCTTTTAATCACCCAATTCACACATAAGCTTAAGCAGGATGATGCATTTAATGCCAGAGATGCACTATTGAGCAGGCTTTTTAGCGGTGGGGATTGACTTGTTGGCATTGGGCACAACACAGGGCATAGGTACCTTGGTATAGAAGGCTGCAACTTTTTTTAACACCAGCTGTCTCTCATTGGTTTGATAGAAGTCAGGCTCCTTGTCATCCTCCTGATTGCCATCACTGACGTAGGGCTTGTAGCTAGTATCAAGTACAGGCTTCACCTTCTCCAGCATGGCTGACGGGACCGCCTCTTGCTGGTACACAACGTCAAACACATACAAAGTAAGTTCTACCTCCTTGTTTCTAACTTTCTTTGTAGTGTTGACCTTGGTTGGCTTCTGGGTCAGCTTTGGGATCCAAGGGTTTATGCTCCGCACCCTAGCAGCTTGTGCTTCTTAAACAGACTGTGTCAGTGCAGCTTCACTATGGAACTCTCCTCTCCTGTCTCCTCCTTGAGTAGGCACTTGGGTTGCACTAACTCTATTCTTTGACCCACAGGGGCAACCACAACCACGGTGCACAACAGGTGTATTGGTACTCTGGTATTGTGTTCCTTTCATTTTAAAATTTAATAAAATATTAAATAAATTTCAATTAAGTTACTCCCTAATTTTAATTTTTGCTTTTATCTGAATATGGATATTTAATTAGAGTTTTTTCCACCCAATATCCCAATTATAGATTTTTTATTTCTTAATTAGTTTTTTCTGGTTTTACAATGCCCATTTTAGAAATCTCAAAAAAAATCCACCCATTTTTCTAGATTTACTGCCAAATTCAAACACTCAGCACAATAATTTTAAAGCTTATGTTTCAGATCTCATGTCTTATTTTAGATACCTTGGTATCATTCATGATTACAATCCATTGCACACACTGAGTGAGTGATTTTATTTTACATAGTGAGTTGCTATTGTGTTTTGTTTTTGGTTTGAGTTTTGACTCACCTTGCTTGGGTGTATTTTTTCACCAATTCACATAGTAAACATATGTACACCAAAAGTCAACTAACACCATTTTGTTTGTGAATCAATGTATTTTGGATTGTAATTTGAATGGTTTTGCTTTGTGTGTGAGTTCTTTATTGCTGTGTTTACTCATTTTGCCCATTAACGCCAATAAACCCTGTTAACAGAGTGTATATTTTTGCCTGAAAGTTGGATTTTGCTTAAATCTGAAATCATTTGGTTTAAATCTGAAGTATTTTTGGTTGTCACCATAGCTTTTAAAACTACTGTATAAGCAAAATAAAGGATTTTTCCTGCAAGATACAAGCATATGATTTTAGGTATTTTGGTTTATCAGTGATCTTATTTCAATGATAAAATTTACAGAAATCTATCATAAAAATAATATAAAGTAAATTAACTTCTTATTTAAGATATACTAACAATTTTAAACTTAATAAAAGATATAGTATTATATCTTATTTATAGTAAGTCACAATATTCAAAGATATCAAAAATCTGCCACTTACATATAATAAAATGAAGACTTGCATATTTTTATGTTAAAAACATTGTACTTTTTATAAAAATGATATAGATAGTTCAAAGTTAAATATCAAAAAGGAACATTTTATATATCTTATTTTACTCTAATACATATAGTAAAAAGATATAGTAGAAGATAATTGAGGTTAATAATGAAGGGAGGATAACAGAAGATAATCAAGGATAAGAATGGAAAAAGGATAGTAGAAGATAATTGAGGGTAAAAAAGGAGAAGAGAAGAAAAAAGAAAGTTTTTTCTACTTGGTATCATACTTTATATAATCCACCCTCTTGACAATGCAGAAATGTTCCAAAAGTTTTTGGCTCCCGGCACAGCCAAGGGGCCAAACAAACTTTTAAAAAATTTCAAGGAGGAATGAGAGGTGGAAAGGAGAAACCTTCAAAAAACCAAGAGCTTATTGCACTTTGATTTAGGCACTTCAACTTCTGCACTTTGTTTTGTGCGCTTTGATTTGGGCACTTCAATTTTGTCCCCTGAAATAACGTAGGGAAACCTAGTACAATTTATATTAATTTAATATTTTTTGAAATTGCCTCCAAAACACACCAATTTATTAATATTGTAATAAAATAAAAACCTGCCAAAAAACTTTATTTCTTTTTTATATTTAAATATCAGGTCTTAAAGAATCTACAAGAGAAATTTCAAAAGTTTTTAAAAATTATTTAAAATTTTATAAGTTTATAAAAAGTGTGACTAAATCTAAAAAGTCAATTTTTGAGTTTTCTCACTTTTGATTTGAGGAACTTAATAAAACAGAATGAATAAAATATTAACGTTTTGCAAAAATTTAATATTAAGTGGTCCTAGTTTTTTGGTACCTTTTTGGATTTTGATTTGACTACTTTTTGATTTCTGCACCATTAAGAAACTATATGTAAAATTTTAAATAAATTTTCATGAGACAAATTTTTATTTTTAAAAATAAAGAGCTTATAATAGTGTTTTATATTGAGATTTGAACAAAATAAATTAAAAAATTTGCCTAAAGTTAAAAAAGCTTTTTTTAGTTCTTGATTCCTTTTTTTACATATAGAAAAAAGATTAAATTTTAATGTTCAAATATTAAATTGAAGATTTTTTTGCACTTCAATTTTTGGACTTTTGATTTTGTTCTCTCTATTAAAAGGGGTAAATAAATTCTATTTTAAAAGCCAAAATAAATTAAGATTTTTTTAAATTGCATCAATTTGGGCACTTTGAACTTGGTTTTTTGATTATAGCTACTAGTAAAAACATTTTAAAAAAAGTCAAATTTAAGAAAAATATTAAATTTTTTGTGAAAATTTTTTATTGAAAAAAGTGCAGAGATCAAAAAATTCATTGATTTGGAGATTTTGATCTCCACACTTCAACTTTAGGCACTTGCCCATTTATTCAGTGAATTGTCTTTTTGTGATTTATGCAATATATGGGTGTCTTGCCTTAATTACGTTTACCTTGATGTCTATTATATGTAAAATGCCTCTATCAGGGGAAGACCAGAATCCCCCCTGAAAGACAGAGGGGACTTACTTAACCAACATTTGGTCTATCAAATCTTGCTTTTGTGAGGGTTCTGGATCTTTAAAATAAATGATTTAATAAGTGACATGGCCCGCCATGACATGGTAGTCTTGAAAATCATGTTTAAAAGCTTGGGTCAATAAAGATACCTCTTGTTGTCAGAAAGCCACCTTGATGATCTCCCTAGGTGCTCTAGATCAAAATTTATGGTGATTTAAAGAGCCAAGTTCATAAACCCTGTCAACATGTCCCGAAATGGTTGCAAGATTGGATTTCAAATCAAGACAAGCAACAATTAGTGAGTGGTCAAATCCAATCATATCTCAGTTTCCAGTGATCAGTTTTGGATGTTCTTACGCTCAAATAAAAGACCCATGTGAGAGAGGGGGAATAAACTAGCTAAGTTTGGCACTCATCCTGGAGGGAGAATCCACCAGGACACCATTCAGTTTAGGACTGGCATGGCCACTCAAAGGGGTGTCCATAGAGAGGACGTGACAGATACCTGGGGGAAGTAGGAGTCCAAACCCATCAAAAACATTCCGCTAAGTAACCAGGATGCACATTTGGGAGTGAGCTCTGGGGTGCCCAAGCCTTCCTCTTAAACCAGGACAAGTGGGTCCTCAGAGGGGAGGGCATAGGATAAGCAAGACTGGGGGGCAGCGGAGGCTGTCTTGACGGCAGGGAACTCTAGGTGATTGCAAGTTAGACTCCTCACCACGTTCTCACTGGTAGCGTATATGTCCTGAGTGCGTGCAGGGATATCCTCAAAAATATGCATCAACTGGTTGGAGTTGGTGCCAATGTGGAGGAAGGAATTGGAGATACAACCCCAAAGATCTGGAGAGGTAGACCAAATCATTACCAGGGCTGGTGCCAAAGTAAAAACCACAGATTTGATCAGAGGCACTAGCATTTTTGAGGTCTGAAGGTGGAGCTCAACAAAAATACAGGTAGCTCTGTAAATTTCAGGCTTAATCTCAAACCAGAGGACTCTAGGACACAAGGAATAGACAGGGAACAGCAACTGCAGACCAAAGGGTTCAAAAGTGTATAGAAAAGCTTTATTAAAGCGTATAGGAAAGCTTTATTAGAGCGTATATGAAGCCTCAGCGTAATTGAAAGTGAAGCAAGAGAAAAATTAAACTTATAATAGGTAAATATATTGAATTTACCACTAATCTTTAGAATCAAGTCAATTTCTTCAAAGCAAAAGGGCAAGCTTTAAATTTGACGCTAACAATGTCAATAGGGACTTCAAAAAGCGGCAAGAAGGCCCAAAAGAGGAGGGAAAAGGTAAGGAAAAAGAAAACCTTTACTAGTAATCTTATAGAATCAAAGGGTCAATAAAATACCCAAAAGAACTAATAAAGCTTGAAGTATAAAGTTTAAACTTTATTTGTAAGAATAAGCAAGCAGAGGACCAAAAGTTCCCTGTCTTACTTTAAGGAAAGCCCATTGAAATTAAAAGGTCAGGTGACCTCAGCCAGTCATTTGATTGGGTGAGATAGAATTTTTGACAGTAATTTCAGGGAGTTTGGATGGTTTCTCATCAATTTCTGACCCAACCTCTTATTGACTAGTGCCTAAAGAACACTTCTGAATGACATCAATTCCAGTTAAGTTGGGATTTAATGATTTGGCAGCAGCGCGACCTGATTGCTTAGACATAATTAATTTTAAATGTGGTTGAGCCCAAGCCAGAAAACAGTCCAAATTAATCAGGGATTCCTCTCAAGTGGGGACAGAATCCAAAGCACCATTATTTACCACTTGAGAATGGTATGCCAACACAAATCTCTCATCAATTGTGTGGGCTAAATCTTCAAGGGAATCAAGGGGCTTGGCCGGCTTCTTAGCAGATTTTTTTGTGCTGCGCGGGAAGATTGTCCTATCCAGGGCTAAAGGGGGAGTGACTTTACACCCCAAATGAGAGAAATTTGCCAAAGTATTTTTAGATAATCAATTGAGGCAAAGCGCGAAGTTCAAATCTGGCCAAAGGAATATGATTAGAATTAGTCAGCTGATGTCTCAAAGTTTTAGCATGACCCCCCAGATAGAGAGACAAGGACCTCCAGGAATAATTTGGAAGATCTCAAAGAACAATTTAAATTGTATAAAAATAATCTAGTTACTCTTTTCCCATTGTGATCATTCTTGGTCTAAAAAATAAATAAAGGACTTCTCTTAGACTATAGTTTAAATGGATCAGAGTTAGGAGCCCTTGGGCCCTGACAATAAGTGCAAGTTTTCAAGTTGATTTTTCTAGTATAAGTTTCTTTCTCATTCTCAGTGATCTTGATAAATATTTGGTCTTTTATACTAAATTCAAAGTGTGTCAGGTAGACATGATGATGTGATTTGCTTTGTTAAATGTCAAGGAAGAAGCCTTCCTAGTCAATATATTGATTGTATTCCTAATTCAGTTGAGTCCTAAAATTATATATAAATTGAGTACATGTATTATTATATTATATAATATAGTTTGAATGCATGTTATTGTGCCTGTATTGTTATGGCTTTTCTTTTGATTAGGTCACTTCTAGTCTCTACCATAATCACACATATTACAATTTGTTTGAAGGTAAGTAAATTAATAAAATTTTGAATTTTTAGAATAGGGCTGATCTGCTCCATTTTTAAATAATTCTGTTACTTGATATTGTTGAAAACAGAAATAGTGAGTTAGCAGCTATTTTTATCTGGGTAGCAAACAGTAAAAGATTATTGAGGGGTACTTGAATAATGATGATTGAATTTACATCAAGGTCCCTGTAATAGTCTTATTATGATAGAAAGAGAAGCTCACTTAAGAATTTTTGTGGTTTTTCCCAAAATGAGGAGTATTTTAGTTCTCTAAATATTATTGGCTTGAGCACTATGAGTTTCTCCTCTGAAATTTAAGATATTAAAACAGGGGTTTCTTGCTAATTAAGTATTTATTAATGGTTTTACTCTCTCCTTGAATTTTCTTATCCACTTTCTGTACAGCATGTTTCCTTGCAGAAAGTTTTGAATTGTAGACTGTTGATACCTAGTTACTAATTTTCTTCAATCAATATACCTGTAGACAAAATAAAAAACACTATTTGTAGACATAACAATTGTTAAAATGATAAAAATCATTTTTAATTTGTATATTGTTGAGCAACTTGGGTTATTGCTGGTACGTTCAAAGCTACAGTTAGATATTAGCCTTACCAATGTACTTTATCTTTTCCTATGCCATAGCACTATAGGCTATAATATAATAGAACTTAAAGATAATTACATTTATTGGGACTGGAGTACAATCTAGCAAGCAACTGAAATCTATCCAGATATAGCTAAGAACTTGTTATCATCCTTTCAGGTGTCTATATCAATATATAGTGCAACAACCCTTGTTCTTGTCCTTTAAGACAGTTTTAGTTGCTATCTTTGCAATAGGTATATTTTTGCTGTCTACGCCTATCCTTATTGGCTGTCCTTGGCATGTGTGCTGCTACTGGTCTTTATAAGGCATATATGACGCCTCAGCTACATCTACATTCTTTTTGAGCTAGCATACTGGATATTATCAATTTGCTAAATCTTTATGTGCCTTTAATGGAACTAAGAAACTGTGCTGTATTTTATTGATGATTAGAAATAGTCCCAGTTCTATCCTCCTAATTTGGAAGGTAGAATTCTGGTATTCCTGTTTCCCCTTTTTAGGGTTTACTCAGTGATTCTTTTCTGAATGGCAAGCTTTCTGCTTATTAATATGACAGTTTGAGTTAGGGATTATACCCTGTATAATAGCTAACTTGATCTAGTATCAACCCAGGGATCATCTGCTCTATAATAGTGATCCAACCAATAAGGAACCAATTTTCTGCCGTACAATGCCAATGTAAACTTGATTTTTCCTAGTCTTTCACACATCATTTGTTTGATATACACATATACACTTTTCAAGCTGGGTGAGACTGAGTTGATACAACATCTAGTAGGATGGAAGGTGAGATACACAAATGATAATCTATTGACTACACAATGTGTAATCAGTGTTAATTACTATATTGGCTGACATTTGTATGGCATATACTAGTCATATAAATTATAATAAACTAATGATTATACAGCATATGATAATTAGACTTTACAGAATAATAATCTAGTAATAATACATCATGTAACAGATAAAGATCTGTGTGCAATAATTAGTATGATTATTTGTGTTCAATCAGCCTAATCTCACAGTATGAATAATAGATATAACCAGGTTTTTTGGGAGGGTTTCAATAAGAGAAATTAGGAGATATGATATTTTGGTATTAGAGACTAGAAATTGTGTACCCATAAATACAAACATTAGGAATAATAACTGTGAAACCCATAGCAATTGAACAATTAATTGTATTACTGTTGTTTATCATATGTGAGATATTGTAACAACTCACAATTTAAAAACAAGGTTCTAAAATACAGTAGTTTTAAAAGCTATGGCAACATCCAAAAATACCTCAGATTTAAACAAAATGATTTCAGATTTAAGCAAAATCCAACTTTCAGGCAAAAATATACACTCTGCTAACAGGGTTTATTGGCGTTAATGGGCAAAATGAGTAAACACAGCAATAAAGAACTCACACACAAAGCAAAACCATTCAAATTACAATCCAAAATACATTGATTCACAAACAAAATGGTGTTAGTTGACTTTTGGTGTACATATGTTTACTATGTGAATTGGTGAAAAAATACACCCAAGCAAGGTGAGTCAAAACTCAAACCAAAAACAAAAAACAATAGCAACTCACTATGTAAAATAAAATCACTCACTCAGTGTGTGCAATGGATTGTAATCATGAATGATACCAAGGTATCTAAAATAAGACATGAGATCTGAAACATAAGCTTTAAAATTATTGTGCTGAGTGTTTGAATTTGGCAGTAAATCTAGAAAAATGGGTGGATTTTTTTGAGATTTCTAAAATGGGCATTGTAAAACCAGAAACAACTAATTAAGAAATAAAAAATCTATAATTGGGATATTGGGTGGAAAAAACTCTAATTAAATATCCATATTCAGATAAAAGCAAAAATTAAAATTAGGGAGTAACTTAATTGAAATTTATTTAATATTTTATTAAATTTTAAAATGAAAGGAACACAATACCAGAGTACCAATACACCTGTTGTGCACCGTGGTTGTGGTTGCCCCTGTGGGTCAAAGAATAGAGTTAGTGCAACCCAAGTGCCTACTCAAGGAGGAGACAGGAGAGGAGAGTTCCATAGTGAAGCTGCACTGACACAGCCTGTTTAAGAAGCACAAGCTGCTAGGGTGCGGAGCATAAACCCTTGGGTCCCAAAGCTGACCCAGAAGCCAACCAAGGTCAACACTACAAAGAAAGTTAGAAACAAGGAGGTAGAACTTACTTTGTATGTGTTTGACGTTGTGTACCAGCAAGAGGCGGTCCCGTCAGCCATGCTGGAGAAGGTGAAGCCTGTACTTGATACTAGCTACAAGCCCTACGTCAGTGATGGCAATCAGGAGGATGACAAGGAGCCTGAGTTCTATCAAACCAATGAGGGACAGCTGGTGTTAAAAAAAGTTGCAGCCTTCTATACCAAGGTACCTATGCCCTGTGTTGTGCCCAATGCCAACAAGTCAATCCCCACCGCTAAAAAGCCCACCCAGAAGCACATCCCCGACATCAAACACATCATTCTGCTTAAGCTAATGCGGGAATTGGGTGATTACAAGGCAGCCACGGCCCTTGTTGGGGTGGATCCCAAGTACAGCAGCAATATCTTCCAAAAATTCATCAATACTGGTTGTGTCCTTGCCGCGGAGAAATCCTTGCGTGTTTCTATCATGCTCAACAAGGAGCACAAATGGGCATTCTGCCAGTGGATCACCCGGGACTGTCATCTTGAACTGGTAAATATACAGGCCATGGTTAAATCTACTTTTGGGATCAAGGCCTCAATTTCCTTCTATTATCATCTGGTCAAAAGAATGTGTTTTTTCTGGAAAAAGCTTGGGGTATCCCCCTACAACTGAAATAGCCCAGCCAATATTGACATTGGGAAAAACTACACAGAGGCGTACACTGTCCTCAAAGCAAGGGGACAGTCAAATTTTATCATATTAACAAATTGGCATTTGCCTTGTCAATACACAATGGGTATGGCTATGTCTCCAAAGGCTCCAATGACGGGATGGCTTGGCGTGCTGCAGTCCGCGCCACAGCCTACTCAATGGTGGCTCTACTTGGTCCAAAGAGGGTTGAGCTTCATCAAATGAATTTTGGGTTCTTAAAACAGCCGTACCTTCTTGTCATTCCTCCAATTGGTCCAGGAGCACCTGGGGTGCACAAGCCTGGGCTTTACCAATGTGATTGTGTTGGACAACATTGGTCTCCACAAGGTGGCTGATATTCTTGAGGAATTCCCAATGATTGATACCAGCATTGCAGTGGGCCCCCAGCAATTGGCCAAGGCAAATTTATTCCTTCTCTTCCTCCCAGCCTATTTGCCCTTCCTAAATCCCATTGAGGAAGTCTTTGGGTGGCTCAAGCAAGTTTTCAAGCAAGGAACCCTTCTGGGACCAAGGACCTCTTTAATTTGCTGCAGGCTGGGATCCACACCCTCCCAGCTGAGACTGTGGCCAAATTCTATGGCCACACTGATTTTTTCATCCCTGCGTGCTTAGTCAAACAGCCAATCAATTAAAGGCTTAGTGTGTCCAATTTTTTTATATTCTCTTAGTTACTATTCAAGATTTATTAATTATCATTTTATATTTAGATGTTTCCACGCCTGCAATCACATTCAGAAGATCCATCAATAGATGTAAGTAATTTATTTATTTTGTTATATATTATTTTATTATGCCATCTGAGGTAATCCCAAACGCTCAATACTGGATTACACAGAAATATTTAAATCAATTTGATCAAATAAATATAAAAATAGTTTTAAAAAAATTAAACATAAAATTTACAAGTTAGAATTTATTTTATTAACATATAATTTTATGCTTTTAGGAAAGCTGTTTCTGTGATTTATTTTAAAAAAATGGTTTGATGAAATAAAAAGATAAAAATTTATTATAATTAGAATACTATAAATTGTAATAAAATTTATTGGAATCATATTTTTATTGTGTGTGCCTGTAGTGGGTTCTTCAGTATGTACCCGCCCTGCAAGGGAGGTGGCGCACAACCTCCACTGCCACACTGTGAATGGTGGATACACCCTTATTGAAATACTCCCTCCTTCTGGTGAAAGGCAGTAGGGTCAGGTGGGAGTGAAGCAGCAGCTTTTCAGGCAGAGCTACAAACCCGTATATCCCAGCCAGGACCAAGGCATCTTGGATTACATGGTCCACCAAGTTGTATCCAGGGGGGACCTTCTTCCTGTTGAGTGCAAGCCAGGCCTTGTCAATTCCCAGAAGGATCCCGTCCAGGTCCTCTACAGACGCGCCCATCCCAAAGTAGAATACAAACCCCAAGTAAACAACCAGATTAAGCCTTTGCCCTGCAAAGGCTTCTGTGAACTCATACAGTTTATTATAGACCACGCTGACCTTCTTGTTGTGCCTGGTCTTTGCAAAGGTCATCTCCATGGCTGCAGGAAGCCCTGTCTTGTCAGCACTCCAGGCCAACCCAAAGTCAGCAAGGAGGATTTTGGTTTTCTTGACAGCTGTTGCATCTGCAACAGCCAATTTTCCCACTGCACGCCCAAAGTTCTCCAATAGGTAAGACAGGGTGTGCTCCAACAGAAAGCAGAAGCAAGCAGCCACATGAGCCTGGCCCATCTCTGGTACATTCTTGAATGGAAGCGTTGCAAGGACGTCCCAAACAAGCTCAATGGAGTTTAAACAGTAAACTCCACTGAGGGATACTGGGTCCAGGCGGACCAGTTGGGCATCCTTGTAGGCAATAACTGCCCACTTGGAGGCCCCATGGCATGCGTAAGTTCTATCAATGCCTCCCGCAACACAAGAAAGGGCCTGTGGATACAGTCCTCCAGCTCCTGCACAACAGGGGGGACAGATACAATTGCTTTGCCACATGAGTGGCATAATTTGCATAAAAGGTTTCCAGGACAAAGGGGACCAGGACTTGGCGGAGTTTGCTGTCTATGTTTTCTAAGAAAAAAGATAGGTTTTTTGAAAATTTATTAATTTTGTTTTTTAGGCTACCTTCTTGTGTTTCTTCCTTGCCCGCAGCCTCAGCGGGCTTGGCCATTCTTGGCGCAATCAATTGCACAGGCAATTTGGTATCCTCTGCCCTGGCACACTTGGCAGGTTTGAGATGTTCATACATCTCCGGGTCATCAACCCAGACAGACGGCGTAGAAAGATTGTATGCCTTTAATTGCAGGCCCTTGACCACAGTTTTTTGAATATTTAGTAAGCGCTAAATTGTCTTCTCTGGGGTGTCTAGCATTTTTGACATTAGTGCCTTTGCAGACACCTTGTCAATTTTGTCCCCAGTGAGGACGGCAGACTTCATTTTGGCTTTGACCTTGCGGTAAATGTCCTTTATTTTGGCAATCACCAAGTCAAGATCCTTCAAAAGCTTCTCCAATTCTCTCATTGATTTTTTACTAACCTTTCCTTATGTTTTATAGCTTTTGCCCCAATAAATTCTGTATTATTTTGATACTGTTGCCTCTTTGTTTATTCCTTTTTTTCCATTTACTACATTATCCCATCTTTTTACCCATTTTGTATATGTTTTACGCTCATCTTAATATGTGTTATTTGCTTTGTGTTGGCATTTTTTCCTTGATTACCATATTATTTTTTGCGCTTTGCAAAGCCCCTTGTGAAAATATTAACAACAATTTAGTTATCAGCTAAATTTGAATTAGAAAATTATAGGTTAACTGTATTTAGATAAAGTTGTTACTGATCCAAATTCAAAACCTTAATGATAAAATTTAAGCCAATCAGGAGCCAAGTGATAAAGTGATTGTTGTGACATAAAGGGTCATTTAAAAATTCTTAGATGCATGTGCGCTAATTAATATGATTGGCTGGATGTTTTGCCATTGTACGCCATTGCCGCTATGGCAAATTGTTGGTGGACTAGTGCTAACCCAGCAGCTGATTGGGCACTAGTCCATCACCAACTTGCCACAGCATCAATGGCATACAATGGCAAAACATCCAGCCAATCATATTAATTAGTGCACATTCATCAAAGAATAATTGAATGATCCTTTATGTCACAACAATCACTTTATCACTTGGCTCCTGATTGGCTTAAGGTTTATCTTAAAGTTTTGAATTCAGATCAGTAACAACTTTATCTAAAAACAGTTAACACTATAATTTTCTAATTCAAATTTAGGTGATCACCAAATTGTTGTTAATATTTTCACAAGGGGCTATCTTTAAGTGCTAAAAATAACTGTTTTCTGGATCTAGATACACAACATAGTAAATATATGATTTTATAGAAATAAGCTGAACATAAAGAATAAAACCAACTATAAACAAAGAAACATGATCAACTGAAATTCAAAAAAAGATAATATAAATAGAAAATGTTTGGTGAAAGGGGTTTATTGGGGTGAGGGAGAGTGATGCCTAGGAGGCAGAATAACGCAGGAAGGAAGAAGTTGAGGAAGTGCTGGCCTGGGGGGTCTGGGATTAGGTTGGTTGGGCTTGCAGGTTAGGGGTGTTGATGGTGGGGTGGAGGCAGGAAGATTTCACATGATGGCTGCCAAATAACACTTTTTGTATTCCTTGTTGGTCATTGGCTGGATAGACTGGTAAGTGGCAGTGGCCCAAGGTGGAAGGCAATTATCCTTACGTGATTGGTTGCCCATGTTCACATGGAAAACCATTTGTGCAAACAAGTCAGCCACCATCTGGTAGCCAAAGAGAAAATTGTGGTCAAGGACCCCAAGATAGAGGTCATTGAAAGCCTGAGGGCAGCGCTCCTGTAATGTGGATCCCATGTTGAAGAAGACAACATCAGCCAGATTGATGTCAGCGTGACCAGCTGGTTACACTGAGGCCTGGTGTCTGCGTTCCTGGATGGCCTTAAGGGTGATGGAGCTACCCTCCATCTGGTGGCTCAAGAAACCCCAGTGCTTTGAATTCAAGCCATCCCAGGAGTTGAGTAATCCACCAAGGATGTGGCTGTATGAGGAGCTTTCAGGGATCCAACCAGTGGGGGGTTTCTGAGAACTTGCGGGCAGACGGCCCGTAGGCCCAGCAGGAAGGGCCCACCACAAGAATTGGGGCTAGCTTTAAAATATAAGATAACAATTTTCCAAGGATTGCCCAAGGTCTGCTTACAGGCACCATAAAATCAATCAACCCGGTGAGAGTGATATACATCACCCCAAGTATCTGGGTGGAAGTGGATTCATTAGTGGCAACAAATTCTTGTGGGCAATTGGGCCGCAGGGTGAGGGGCGGTGTCATTGGAACCAAATATGCGGGCAGGAAATTATACTTATCTCGGAATAGCAGAGGAGGTATGGTGAATTTGATGCCTTCTCTGTAAACAATTTCTGTCTCTCTAGTTCTAGCTTTGGGGTCGTGGATTAGGATTTCCTCCAGAGTAAACTCCAAATACGCCGGGTTGGGTGGGTACTTGGTGAAATGTACTGGGCCAAAGGGAGCTCCTGGTGGACGGTAAAGGTCAGGCGGCTGGTCTGCGGTTTTGTGGGGTAGGTGAGCACGGGGTGAGGAGCCTCAAGGAGTAGACTGTAAATGAAGTAAAACTAATAAAAAGTATGGTATGATCTGGTTGAACCAAATGTTCATGTTACTTTATTGCAAGAATGGCAATGGGCATCTTCCTGGCGGTCCAGGGTATAAGTATGCCCATCTGTAATGGTAAAACTTTCACAAATTCCTTTGGCCCAGGGTTTCCTGTTTACCAGGTCTTCCCAGTCTTTGGTGGCATCAACTGCGGGGTTATTTCATTGGCTGGCTCAAACTGAGAATGCTTAAATTCCCTAGTCAGATTGTTGGATTGGTTGTCTCTGGGTGGCCTGCGTTCTATGGGAAGGTTCTCAGTTTCCCCTTCCGTGTGGGCCCAAGTTATTTTGGGATCTGTGGCTGGACCCACCCGCTGATTGGTTGTGTTAACAGGAACCTTTAGTGTGGGGAGTATCAATTTAGGAAAATTTGGTTTATCAAGCTTCAAAGGATTTTCTGAAGTCAAATTCTGCTCTGGTTTAACCCAAAAAACTGCAGGCGGCTGGCCCTGCGGGCTGGCAGCCTGTGGGATGCCAGGGTTTGGGTCTTGTAGTTGAGGCTTTTCAATAAGCATAGTCAATAATAGTTTGTCACTTGTGACAGTAGCCATCAATAAAATCTGGGTTTGTCCAATAGTAGACAAAACCCTTGGCTGAAATAGCCAGAAATGCACCAATGAACGTCCCCTTCTTGACCTTCTTCCTTCTATTCTTGGCGGCGGCTTTTCCTTGCTTGCCAAAATCATCAAAAGCTATTGATAGTTTTTAATAGGAGATAAACATGTCATCATCTGACAGACTAGTCAGGCATCAGACCAGGGTTGATTTGATGGTGGTGTCATACAGGGAATCCTCAGCGCCATCCCATTGGTTGCCAGCAAAATTGATAAGAATCTGTATTGAGGCCATCTTTCTGTGAATCCAGAGCTGTACCATGCGCTTGGAGACCCATATGTTATGGTGCACAAGCTGCTTCTGGACCTGGGTCAAGGGAATCTTGGGATCCTGCTGGAGGAGGTCAAGCATGATTGGGTATGTCTCAAATATTTGTGACTTGGGGGCCTTCTTGGGCTTCTTGGCTGTCCCAATCAGATTTCCCCTGTTCATCAGGTTGTTGAATTCCCGCATGACAGTAGCTCAGGTAAATTGCAACTGGGCAGCAATCTGTTCCCAGGACAGACCCTGTAGATTCAGGGCCACAATTTCCTGAAGAATTTGGGCGGTGATAATTTGTTGCTTGGGGCGCTGGGCTGGGGGAGCTGAAGCCTGATTGGCTGTAGGGGGACAGGTTGGCTGGTGGCAGGAAGTTGTTCCAAATCAAGGTTGCCATCCTGATTGGTTGGTTGACAGGCAGCTTGTGTGGGGGTAGGTACGGGAGCAGGAGCAGAGCTAGACACTAAGTGACTCTCAAACAAGTCAAAGCCATAGGGGTTGGTGGTCAGATACAGGTCAGCTTACTTGTTATCCGCCTCAAAGGCTTGGGTGTAAACAGGCGCCTCCACATTCTGAGCCTCACCTCCATTGAAGCTGGCTTGGATGCTGGCACTGTCAAAGATATTGCTTGTAAAAACCATTGTAAAAAACCTAGGATAAAATCACTAAAAGTAGAAATTTTAAAATTTAATGATTTATTTTTATTGTAATCTTGAGTCCACATTTTTAAGGTTCTCAAAACCTTTTTATACAAATCTGGAGCCATGAAAATGAATAAAATGCCTCTGTTCCTGAATTGGATAGCTGTTGATTGGCTGTTAAACTGTTATTTTTCTATTTTTGGCTGCTCATACTACACATCTTGTGTGAGTTCATTTTGTTTTGTGCTTGTGTAATCTTGCTTCTAGATTGCTCAAGTTTTGTTTTGTTTTAAGTCTTCTGTTGGTGCCTCATATGAATCCTGATTGGATTATAATATACTCTGGAACAGCACCCATCCATTTCACTTGTTGCATCAGTTTATTTTGTTTGTGGTTTGAACTACACTGCTTGATGTTTGATATAATTTTGTATAATGGGCTAGTGAAATTTTGTTTTTTTGTTTGACAGTCCATTTATTAACTGAAATTTTATAAATTAATTGAATCTTGAATCTTGCGCAGCTTGGATTTTGTTTAAATCTAAAACCATTTTGTATAAATCTGAGGTATTTTTGGTTGCTGCCATTGTAAAGTTACGCCTCCCCCTTAGGCCTCCACTTCAATTCCTGCCAAATTCTTGGGAATTTCTACCAAATTATGTTTGAATATTTATCTAAAAGGTCACCAAAAAAGCCCAAGAAAAGCCATCAATTTAATACCTTGTAATTATTCAGAAAATGCCTCCACCTAGCCCACCCAAGAGACACCTCTGGTTAAATATCACGTGCAAGAGCAGCCAGGAGCAGTGGTAATTGCATCCAAAGCATATTCCTGATGTTAATTGGTTCAGTTTTCCTTTTGACTATGTCTGTTCAGAATTTGTCAAGATCTTCCTGCCTCAAGAAATTCATTTGTATCCACTCATATGATTGGTCAATTGGTTTGTGCCATTTGATCTACCACCCTAATTCCATTCCATCCCTTAAATGAATGCAAGAGTTGTAAAAGACCTTGCTTCATCATTCTCTAATCCAATAAAGTTTGAAATTTGTTAGCAAAACTGGTCAGTTGGTTTTATCTGTTGCTTTGTGTGTTCAGTTGATTCCATCCCCCCTTGGCCCCCTGGAATTGTTGGTGACAACCATTTGGTTGTTGCTGAAATCATGATTTTATTATGGTTGAGAGCATGGTTTTATTTCCTACTAACCTGCCCCCCAATTCTCACAGCCATAGCTTTTAAAACTACTGTAGCAACATGGTTATTTATGCACTATCAGGGCCTATCAACAGTTGTTAGTTTCCAAGACAATTATTGCTTAGATGAAGCATACATAGTTCACTAATAATTGATTGGAAGGTTTTTTAAGTGTGCATATGTAAGTAAATACAGTAATTTTCAAACCTGGTGAGATAAAAAAATCTAGGTCTAAAAACAAAATTGAAAATTAATGAATTTATATTAAATTATAATAGATTTGGATACACTTTAGTTTTTCTTATATACTGAGAATTTTTATTTAACTCAACATGTTTGAAAATTACTGTATTAATCTGACCTTTAATATATTGCTATCAAATCCAATAACCCTGAGCCAATAGCAACAGAAAGTTTATTGAAGATTAGTGCAGTTCTTCAGCTCAGAGTGTCTCATTTATAGATTGTAAGAAAATTATATAATTTCAAAAATTAGATAAAATACAAAGTTCAAATGGATGGATACTATATCTTGGATTTCTTTGTAGACTGCAATATAATCAGCAAGTATCTTGCCATCTTGATTTTATTGAGTTCTTGGTAAATTATTATAAAAGTGCCTTTGAGTGCAAACTAGCCAAATAAAATCTTTTTGAAGATGTCTAACCTTAAAACTTGAGTTAGAATGGCCTAAACCCATTCATCCACAAACTTGGCAGCAATTCTTGTGACTCTGAGAAAGATTTTGCTTGCTAAGAGTTTTTAAGGATAAAAATTTGCATAATTTTGGCTTGAATTTTTAGAACCAGAGGGCAGCATTTTTCTGGTATAGGTCAGTAAAAATAATATCTGTAGTACAAAGGCAATCAAATACTATATTTATATTGTGGACACTGCCTGTGATATGATTTTTTCAAGGTTTCTCTTGTACTAATTTTTTTCACTGTTTGATAGGTGCAGAAACATTATTAAAGATGGCTATCATTCAGGTATTTCTTGTCTTTTTTTATATTTTCCAGCTAGTATTAAATATTATTTCTAGTGTTTTTTTTGGTGGAGTTTTCCTTTATAAAAAATAGGTGTAAATACTCTACTTTTGCTAATACTGTCAATGATATATTTTTAAGGTATATGATAAAAAAATAAAGATATAAATCAAAGAAATTGAGGATATCTTTATTGAATACAGAAGAAGAATATTATAGTTAATTAATAAGCCACATGATGTCCAAGTAAATAAGGCAACAGTCAGCATTTAAACTGTCTACATGTAACATTCTTCATGTCAACAATCACAAAAAATATTTCTGTATTTTTATTGTATGTCAATTGATTTCTTTGCCTTAAAACTTGAAAATTAAAATCAAATTTAACTTTTAATATTAGGTAAAGTTATTTAAGTAAAATAGTAAAGAATAGAGCCAAAATAAAACTTGGGCTTGTCAACATGAAGATTGTTACATCCAGACAGTTTAAATTAGGATGGTTGCTATAAATCACTGCAGCCATGATTCTTGTACAAATCTTTTTTTTGGAACTCATATTTCTGATACTAGCAATTATCTTAATGTAATATTGATTCCAGAATATAATCCACAATTGTACTATTACTTGGGTAAAATATTTACTAGGAGAAATTAATTTAATATGTTTCAACACAATTAAATAAAAAATTACAAACAGATTTTTAAAATTCTTATATTATTATAAATAAAGAATAATTTAATTATGCCTCTTTCAGGAAATCCTGATTTATCAAGAATTGACTTATTCATATTCCCATCTCTAAAGCTATGAGCCAACAATAGACAGGCCACAGCCAGATTCAAGACCTCTATTCCAGAATAAGAGAAACTATATCAAGATTGTTATAGTTTACAATCCAGAAGACACCTGAGAAATTATAGGCCTCAGTTCATGGGTTGATCAAGAAGCTTCTATGATTAGATGCTAGGCATTCAGGATCCCAAAATAGACAAAAATCTGCCTTATGAAAAAAGACGGGAAATTACAAACATCCTGATTCACCAAGAAATGAGACAGAAAACACCTGTGCAATTTTTTTACATTAGACCAAGCACAAGATGGAAACCTGCCCTATAGATATCAACTTAGTTGGTCTCAACTAAGTCAAGGGATATCCAGGCTGAAGAGGAGAAATTAGCAGCCTAGGATATTACCTCATTCCAAAACCTTATTCAGGTTTAGAATCCAACTCTGGGGGTGAAACTAGTAGCTTGGGGATGATAGGCTAGCTATTAAGAGTTATCTGCAGCTAGACACCAGTCTGGCTGCCACCTTCATATATATAAAAAGCCCTTTCAAGATCACTTGAAAGGCAGACAAATAATAATCACCAACATAACTAATAAACCAAATAGTAGTGTCAAGTACAATAAGAGTGTATTATTGATACTTCCAGAGTCCTGCCAAACCACCTCAGTTGGTGTTGCGTCCTAAAGACCACATGACTCTCCCTTTACTTGGCTCCAGTAATGACGGAACTCTTCCAGTTGCTGCTGTCAAAACAGCAGGCTCAAACCGCCAGCAAGGTTCCAAGTAAGCGGGTTCATGACCCGCAAGCCAATTATCCAATCACTCAGAGCCAGACTAGGAAGTCAACTTGAATTTCCAAATCTAATGTTGCAACTGGACCAATGGGGATCCAGTACAATGAATTGGGGAAGACAACAGTCCAATAGAAAAGGACAGAATAATAAGAATAAGGTTTTTTTATTGTAGAATATTGTGATTAATATACTATATGGGGAAAGCCACAAGGCCACAAGGGGGTGGCATAGTGGGAAGTTCCATGTAAGGTTTGAAGCCAAGGAATAACTTGTGCGGGAATCAGCAAGTCAAATTGGCAGCGCTCCTAATTAGGATGAAGTACCCGCCATTTGATATTGCCATCAGATTAATCTGTAATGTTAGATACATCAAGGGGCAACTCATCAAGCACCCCCTGTGTATTGTAAGATACATTAGCAGGCAAGTCTGGAAACTTGGTTGCAACACCTCCCCCCTTGCCCCCTGCTTGTTGTCAGACACCAGGACTGGAGTCTGCGTTAGTCTGGGAAGGTCCACACAAATAACCTTTGTGTGGGGATGGAGCGGCAGGGGTGCATGCAATCATTGTGAAGCTTCTTGGTGTTCCCTTGGGCATCCTCAAGTTGGTAGGTGTGGTTTTCATAGACTGCAGTTATCTTGAAGAGCCCTAGGTGATTGGGTTCTAATTTGGCAGAATTGGGATTGAGGGTGTAGACGGGGTCACCTATGGCGTATCTAGCTTTGAGGTGTTTTGTCCCTCCTGCAATCCACTTGTGTTTGATCTCCCAGGCTTTGGCACACTATTGTTCTAGGGATGGAGTTGTCACTAGGGGGCTTGTTGGGAACCCTGGACCATAGTTTCCCCTGTTCAACCCCTGTCAGACTGTCAGGTGTTCCAAAGGCCAAGGTGCTAGGGCTGAACCCAGTGCCCCTGTTGATTCTTGCTCGCAGGATTAGTAGGGCGGTGGGAAGATGTTCAGTTCACGCAGTGTTAGGGTGCTCTTGTGAGAGCTTGGCAATCAGTTGAACCAGTGAACCATTTAATTGTTCCTGCGTCCATTGACTTGTAGATGGTAGGGGGTCGTGACTATATGCTGGAGCGCGTTCTTGACGCAGTATGATTTCACAATGTGTCCAACAAGTTTGGTTCTGCCATCTGTGATGAGACGCTTGGGTTGCCCAAAGCAAGCCACAATCTCTTTGCCAATGAAGTGGGTAATGGTGGTGGCAGTGTGGTTGGTTGTTGCCCAGGCCACTGGCCAACAAGTGAAGTAGTTGATAGCAGTGATAATATACTTCTTACCCAGTCTGACTTTGGGGAGCGGTCCCACAATGTTGAGAGCCCACTGCTTGAAGGGTTCCATAGCCTTGATGGGTAGGACAGACTTGGGAGGTGCAGGTTTGGACATATTTTTTTCACACAACACACACGTTTTGAGGAGGTCCAAGATGTCTTGACACATGCGCGGCCACCAAACCTTTTGTTTCATAATCTCAAAGAAGTTACGCTCTCTGATGTGACCCAAGGTTTGGTGGTAGTGCAAGATGGTGTCCCCTCATTGTGTGGTGGGAACGTAAGGCGTCTTCTCACCTGTATCTGCCCAGCGGCAGACGTTACCAGAATTGATGGTGAACTGACTTTTGTTATCCTTCAGCTTGGAGATGGTGACCAAGTTAAGGCCCTCATAGCGGGTCGCCTCAGGGCGCAGGTAGAGCATGTGCCAATCTGGGTCCAAACCATTGTTCCCAGTGATAGACACTACGTAGAGTTGTGAAAGAGTGTTGGCTGTGACTAGTTCCCTTCCAGACTTGTATTTGATGCGTAACTGATAAGGGGATAGACGCTCAACCTATCCTGCCTGACAGTGTGTCAAATGAGACTGTGTTGAAGTACTGGAGTGACTTATGGTCTTTCAGAACGCGGGGCGGAAAGGTAGCACCTTCCAGGTAACAGCGCCACTCCTCAACACAGTGTATAATGGCCGCCAGTTCTTTATCATGGATATGGTAGCGTTGCTCTGAGTCAGTAAGTTTCCTGGACTCATATGCTACGGGGAGGAAGACGCCATCATCAGTTTCTACCCTTAGCACGCCCCCTATGGCACTGTTGGAGGTGTCAGTCTTGAGTTTGTACTGTTGGTTTTGGTTGGGAAACTGCAGTACTGGTGCTGTTGTGAGCCTCTGCTTCAATGTCCTGAAGGCTCAATCTCTGGCAGGGGTCCAATGGAAGTGCTGTCTGGTATTGAGGAGCTCAGTTGAGAGTGCAATTAGTTCCCTGCAATTGGGGATGAACTTGCGTACATAGGCAACCATGCCCAAGAATGTTTGCACCTGGCCCACATCAGTGGGGGGCAGCATGCTAGTGATTGCCTTGATTTTGGCAGGGTTGGGCTTTATCCCTTGGGCAGAGATGGTGTGCCCAAGGAATAGCATCTCCAACTTGATAAACTCACATTTGAAGGGCTTAGCTTTTAGCTGATTTTTCCAAAGGGTGTCAAGGACAGCGCAGAGGTGTTAGAGGTGTGTGGTTTGATCTTGACAGAAGACAATAATGTAGTCAAGGTACACAACCACACACTTTCCAATCAGTTCCTCAAAGGCTTTGTTCATAAACATGGCAAAGGTGGAGGGAGCGTTGGTCATTCCAAAGTTCATGACACAACACTCAAACAACCCATAGTGTGTGCAGAAGACAGTTTTTGCCTCATCTCCTGGCGCAATGCAGACCTGGTTGTACCCTGCAGTGAGATCAATCTTGCTGAAGACCTTTGCACCTGCAAGCGTATCAAACAGGTTGTCAATTAGCGGCAGGGGGTACTTATTCTTAACTATCACCTCATTTAGGGCGCAGTAGTCTGTGACCAGGCAAAGGGACCCATCCTTCTTGGCTACACAGAAGACAGCCACCCCATATGGAGAGAGCAAGGGGCAAATGAAGCCATTATCAAGTGCGTTCAAAAGGTGCTGGCGGAGGGTTTCATCTTCCTTTGGTGTGAGACAGTATAATGGTCAAGCTTTAGGTAACAACCCTTGAAGTTGTACAGCCTACTGGATTACCCAGGGAGGAGGTAGTTGTTCAAGTGTCTCACTGAATACATCCTTGTACTCCTTGAGGAGTGCGGCAAGCGCTGGTGGTGGTGAGGAGGTCAAGGAAGGGACTGTGGGTGGTTCTGCATGGATAACTTCAACTGAACATTGGTTAAAGTCTAGTTTCCCCCCTTGAAATTGTACAAGCCTGTCTCTGTTATTATGAAAAACACAATATCATGGAGTAATTTGCTTTATTCTATAGGTTAAATCTGGAATCCCACCCCATTTCTGTTGAGGGTGATGACATAGGTATCCTAATCAATGTAGGGACAGTTGTGCCAAAGCCAGTTGAGACCAGCAATTACGTTGTGGCTGAGTTCTGTCATGATTGGCCCAGAGAGCTTAACCTGGACGTTCCCCATTCTCACAGAGAAGAGTACCGTCTCATGGGTGATGGCCACTCTGCAGGAGTCAGCTACCCTTACGGCTTTGAACCTGCTGGGCACTTGGTTTAATTGCTGAGAGTCGGCAAATTCCTGGTCCACCATAGTGTGGTTGTCCTCGGTATCTACCAGTAATTTGTGGGTGTTCCAAAAGAATGAGAAGGGATAGGACAAGTGTGTTACTTTATTTGAGGAATGGCTTGTTTGCAATACGGGGCCATCACTGTGGACTTGAAAGATTGTCTAGGTTTCAACTTCATGAATGTTGTAGTCACAGGGTTTTTTTGCAAGAAGGGATTGAGAGGATGGGTCAGGCGGTGTTGTAAGGCCTCTTGTTGCTACAACCCCTAGGCTTTTCCCTGATCCTCAATTAGCGCTAGCTGGAGCTCCCCCTTGCAGGGCGTTTAGTCCCATTATCTTGCTGACAGGGCTGGCGGCAGCCCACTTGATTGTGGCTATTGCCAGGTGTGGTACTTAATTGGGGTGGAGCATTTTTGGTGCATCAGAAGCCCATTGAAGCCTGGTTATTGGCCTCTACAATGGCTTTATAGCAGTTGTCAATAGAGGTGCAGCAACCAACGGGAACCCACTTGCAAATATGGGGTTTTAACCCAATAACAATGAGAGTGAGCAACATGGCATTTTCATTGGTCACTGCTTTGGGGGCGGCAGCAAGGGCTTGTTGCCAAGCAGCAAGGTACTCAGGGACAGAGCCAGTCTTTTTGATTGCTAGAAGAGGAGTTCCAAAAACAATGGGGGAGAAGGTTTTGCTGTAGCAAGACTTGGCGGCATCTCGGAATGCTGCCCAGGTAACATCGAGTTCCTGGCCAGCTCAGTTGATGAATCACACAGTGGCGGGCCCCGTGAGGCAGCCAGATGCAGTGGCAACCCACATGGGCTCAGAAACCTGACAGATGCAAAGGCGGGTTTCAGTAGATTGGAGCCAACTGACAATTTTGGCCCCCTTGATGCCACCAGCAAAGGATTCCAGCTGAAGGTTGAGCATGCGCTGGGACAGATCTGACTGGGGCGGGTGACGCTGGCGTCACGTTGCCCAAGGTGGAATAAATTGTACACGCTGGTGAGAACTAGCTGGTCTTGATAGATGATGTACCCGTCAGGGATGTCCCCTTGGGGATTGGCAGGAAGGTCTCTTATTGGGGAGTAGCCATACAGCCTGTACTCCATCCTTTTGTTGTAACTGTGCTGTTTTAGCAGAGTTACATGGGGAAAAATATTTAGAAACTAGATAACAATCTTTATTGGGAGATAGTAATTATATAGTTCATGTGAATCAAGGATAGTTGGAACAGGATTGGTGATCACACGGCTGGATGGAAGAAGGGGGTGGCTTGATCCTGATAATAAGTCAAGCGCCAAATTGAGGTATCCACCGTGAAGGATTATCATCTGTTCATATTGTTGGATTTGGTAATTTGAGTTGACTTCTTAGTCTGGATTTGGGTGACAGGATAATTGGATTGCGGGTCACAAACCTGCTTGGTTGGAACCTTGCTGGCGGGTCAAGCCTGCAGTTTTGACACCCCCCTGGCTGAAGGTTGGCCTCCTCTGGGGCAGGTTGTCAGGGGGGTTATCAGGAGGCCGGGTGCCGTATTGAATCAGTTGTTGGTTGGTGGCAGGCAGGGCGGTTTCTTGTTGTTTCTGTCTTGCTTTGCAGGGTTGTAGGCAATTGTGGTGTAATGTCTTGTCTTGCTTGCGTTTCCCGAGCCCTTGCTTAAGGTAAGTGTTATTGTTGTTTACCTTTGGGATTATTTCTGGCCCTAATTTTTTGGGTTGTAGTTTGCTTTTGTCAACATTCATGACCCAGACTTTGTCCCCAACTTCATGTCTTTGACAGATGGGAATGAACGTCTTTTGTAGGTGTTCCTTTTCTTTGGCTGCTTGTTTACTGTTGGCCTCTACTACTTGAGGATCCAAGAAAGGGGGACTTGACTTGGAATTTCCAACTTAGGTCCTGTCAATGCTTGAATGATATTTGGCTGTGTGCTGTATACCATTTCAAAAGGGCTTTTCCTGGTGGATCTGTTCACTTGGGTTTGGCACACAAGTAATGCAGTTGGTAGCTGCTTATACCATTCTTCAGGTCTCCCGGCAATGAGTTTGGCTAGGGCTTGCACAAGGCTACCATTAAGCCGCTCTACGTGTCCATTGGTCTGTGGGTGGTATGGTGTTGTGACAGTGTGTTTGACCCCATTCTTGGTGAGGTACACATTGGTGTCTTCAGAGGTCAATTCTTTGCCTCCATTGATTATCAGGAGTTCTGGCTTTCTGAACCTGCTGATTATTTCTTTGCCAATAAATTGGCGTACATTGTTGCCGGTATGTGCCTTCACCGCTTGGGCTACTGGCCACCTTGTTGCGAAGTAAATAGCTGTGATGATGTATTTTTTGTTGTTGTGCTTTCCTGGCATGGGGCCAACAATGTCAAGAGCCCATACTTTGAATGGTAGTTGGGTCCAAATGGGGAGTACAGACTTAGTTGGGGTTTTGCTTTTAGCAAATTTTTTTGCAAACCTTGCACTGTTCTAATGCTTCCTGGACATCATGGTATAAAGTTGGCCACCAGGCTTTATGCTTTAGGAACTTGTATAGATTTTGGCTCTTAGTGTTTCCAAGGTCTCTGTGGTAGCAAAGAATGGTGTCAACTTGCTGATGTGTGGGAATGTAGGGAATGGTTGTACCATCTGTCATTTTTCTGTGGAGAGTCCTGTATACGTCAGCAAAGAGATGTTCATTCTTAATGACCGTTTCTTTGGTGATATTGGTTATGCCTTCAGGGAATCCTTTGTCTTTTGTACGTAGCACTAAGAGAGGCCAGTCTGGGTCAAGCCCATTCTCTCCTCTTGAAGCACAGACATACAGGCGGGACAGGGCGTCTGCCATAGCAAGCTTGGCCCTGGGCTTATATTGGATAAGCATGTTAAACCTGTCTAATATTTCCATCCACCACGCTTGGCGGCATGATAGGTTTGCTTGTGTCTTGAAATAGATGAGCAACTTATGATTGGTTAGTGCTGTGAATTCTTCCTGCCGTTCCAGAAAACAGCGCCATTTGACTAGGCAGTGTATGATAGCCAGTAGTTTTTTTATGGATAGGGTATCAACACTTGCCATCTGTCAGCTTGCGCAACTCATAGGCTACGGGCAGGAAGTCACCATCACTATTCTTAATTTGCAGTACTCCCCCAATGGATGCATCTGAAGTGTTGTTTCCATTTGGTATTCCCCATCACGTTTGGGGTATTGTAGGATGGGAGCTGTTGGGAGCTTTTCCTTGAGACGTCTGAAACAGAGGTCACGTTGGGGGGTCCATACAAATTTGGACTTGGCGCCTGTTATGGAAGACAAGGGGGCAGTCAAGACGCCACAGTCAGGTATGAAACGTCGTACATAGGCCACCATTCCCAAGAAGGTGCGTAGTTCTGACTTGTCCTTGGGAGGTGGCATTTTGCAGATGGCTTGTATCTTCTGACTGTCAGGTTAAATGCCGTCTTTTGAGACTATGTTTCCCAAGAAGGGTAGTTGCTCCCGGAAGAACTGGCATTTGGAGGGTTTGGCCAACAGTTAGTGTTGTGCCAAGGTCGCAAAGACCTCTTCCAGGTCTTTGTGGTGCTTTTCCACCAAGGGGTTATAGACAATAATATTGTCCAGGTACACTAGGGCATGCTTGCCTATGTGTGGCGCAAACACTTTGTTCATGAAGGTTACAAAGGTGGACGGGGCATTGGTCATGCCAAAGTTGAGTACCACACATTTGTAGGAACCGTACTTGGTGTGGAAGGCTGTCTTGGGGATGTCTTCCTCTTTGATATAAATATGATTGTAGCCTGCAGTTAGATCAATCTTGGAGAAGACGGTTGCTCCTCCCAAGGCGTCAAAAAGGTCATCAATCAGTGGTAGGGGGTAACAATTCTTAATGTGACTTTTTTTAAGGCGTGATTGTCTGTGACCAGGCGTAAGGTACTGTCCTTTTTAGCCACAAAGAATATGGCGGCCCCAAAGGGAGACTGTGAGGGGCAGATAAGTCCTTTTTCTAGTGCCTCCTTGAGATAGGTGCACAGGGCATTGTCCTTGTTTAGGGTCAGCCTGTAAATGGGGTGTGCCTTGGGTACAGCCCCCTTGAGTTGGATAGAGTGTTGAATGTGTTTCTCAGGGGGTAGACCAGGTAATGCTTCCTTAAAGATTTCTGGATGGCGGGCCACAATGTTGTGGTCTTGAGGCGTGGAGGTATCCTGGTGGTCCTTGAAGTGTATGATTTCAATTCAGAAGGAGTCCCAGTTAATTGCTTTCAGGTTTTCCTTCTTGTCCAGAGTCTCAGTGATGTGTACAATGACGTGATCACATAGGAGTTGGTCCACTGAGTTGGGGTAGATCTGGTGGTTGTTTTTCTGTAGCCAATCTAGTCCCAGTACAATATCAAACTTAGGGAGGTCAATGACAGGACCTTGGATGGTAGAGTGGAGGTTCTCAAGCATGACTGAGAAGGGGGTAGTTTCCTTTGTCACGGCAATGTGGTGTTCATCAGACAGGACCACGTTTTTAATCTGCAAAGATTTTAGTGGCCAGCTTGAACTTATCCACAAAGCTACTGTTGACTAAGGATGATATGCGCCAAGTCCAGGAGTGCTGAGCCTGTGTAACTGTAAAAGCAAAAAGGATAGGACATAAATTTATTGGGATGTCTGGCAATAGGTTTAGTACCAGGTCTTCTGAGGGCACTTGGATCATTGGGCATTGGTCCACGTCCTTGGGTTGGTATTAATTGTTGGGCAAGTCAGGAGTTGCGTGGGGAGAGCTTGGCTTGCTTAGTGCTCTCCCTGGCCTTTTCCCTCATCTTGGTTGCCTTGGGTAGCAGTGACACAGAAATGAGTGCAATTTGACTGGCCATTATTTCCATTTCCATTTCCATTTGATCCCGTGGGTTTGTGGTTGGTGTTGTTTCTGTTGCCTCCAGGAGGTGGTTGGGTAGAGCGCCTGCTTGGATGGGAGTCCTTGGGCCTTTCTTGTTTCCCAGTCTGTGCCTTGTATAGAGAGTTGGATATTTGTTCCGCTTTTTCTGCTTCACAGTACAGGCTTTGCAGGTTGGTTACCTGGTCCAGGTTCACATGCCTCATCACATGCAACTTGAGGGCGTTGTAGTACATGAGATGTGTTGCTGGGGTGTCAAAGGCCATGTTGGATGGGGCACAGAGACAGAGTTCCTTGTAGGCGTGGGTGAGTTCTTTAACAGTGCCTGTCTGGGTCAGGTTCTTTACTTGGCGTATGATCATGAGCGCTGTATCCTTAAGCACAAACCTTGACAATAAGTCCTGCTTAAAGGTATCTCAGTTCTTGTCAGTGTGCTCTTTGTGCCACTTGTCACACCAGGTGCCAGCGTCATGGGTCAGGCAAATGGAAATCTCCGTGATCTAGAATTGCTGTGGGCATTCCATTTGAGCCAGCTTTTTCTGGGCAGACTAAATCCATGCGGCAACATTGTTGTTGTTGGCCCCAGCAAAGGGTTTCAAGGCGGCGCTGAAAATTCTTTGTGCTACATAGGCGGGCATGGTGGTTTTGTCAGCTGGTTGCGGCATCAAGGAGGGTGCCTGAAAGAACCCTTGTGAAGACATGGTTTTGAAGGAGGGTAGCAGGATCACTGTGTTTTGGTAGAGAACAAAGCCATCAGGTATCTTGGTACCAGGAGTATACAGAGTCCAGTTGGGCAGGAGGCCAGACATGATTCTGTTGAGGATTTGTTGGCCACAGCATGTGCAGGCAACAGGCGGAATTTTTCAAGATAAGGTAGGATGGAGAACCTACATGTGCTACCAATGTTGTAACTGTGCTGTTTTAGCAGAGTTACACAGTGAAAAATATTTAGAAACTAGATAATAATCTTTATTGGGAGATAGTAATTATATAGTTCATGTGAATCAAGGATAGTTGGAACAAGATTGGTGATCACACGGCTGGATGGAAGAAGGGGGTGGCTTGATCCTGATAATGAGTCAAGCGCCAAATCAAGGTATCCACCGTGAAGGATCATCATCTGTTCATGTTGTTGGATTTGGTAATTTGATTTGACTTCCTAGTCTGGCTTTGAGTGACCGGGTAATTGGATTGTGGGTCACAAACCCGCTTGGCCGGAACCTTGCTGGAGGGTTGAGCCTGCAGTTTTGACACTTTCTTGGGGGGAATTTTTGTTTTAGGTGGGCTGTAAACCTACTGCTGCTACCACTGTTGCAACTGAACCAATGAGGATTCAGTATTTGGAATTGGGGAAGACAACAGTCCAATAGAAAGGACATAATAATAAGGATAAGGTATTATTTATTGTAGAATATTGTGATTAATATACTGTAAACTCAGAACCTGAACGTAAAAATGCGGGATTGTTAAATCCTTGGTCCAAATTTCAAATCACTTTTGCGGGATGGCCTTTTTTAATGAAATTGATTTTTGTGAGTATTTATTTGTATATGAAAATGCGGGAACTCATAGACACTTTGCAAAGTTCAAGTCAAGCTGCATATTTCCTATGGACAAAATGAATTAACTGGAATCAGATTTGAAGCGTTCAAATCCATCAACCATTTTCATTAAGTTTACTATGTTTTTTGAAATTGCAGGATTTTCAAATCTAAGAACCAAATTTCAAATCACTTTTTAATGCCACTAGTAAACTCAGATATATAATTGCGGGAACTGAAATCCAAATTAAATGTACAGTAAGCACACTAGGAAACACCAACCCAAATCAAGAAGCTCTACCACAACTAAAATCAAATGAAAAACTTAATCTCAATAACCATAATTAGACATAAAAAGTTATTAAACTTTAAAATCATCCAAACCAGGAAAGTATACAATATTATTCACTTCAAATAACAGATATAGAAACTCTGCTACTATTCAAGGCTATATCAAGAGAAAACAACTTCCCACAACTAAACCAATAACTCCAAATAAATACATATTTAATCTAATATATATATATATATTTTATTTTATTTTATTTTATTTTTATGGATTGTCAATCACATTCCCAACCCGCTTATCACCAGCCTGCGGGGCAGCCTGTCCACAAGGGCGTCCCAGAGGGTCCAAAAACAGACCCAGAACCCAACTTGAAGGGAGTCATGCCAATACACAGGCCTCCCAAGGTGTCATTGTCAGCCAACCACTTCCCACATCCCAGGCCCTATCAACCAGCTTGAATCCCAGGCAGAAGCCACTCTTAAGGCCTGCCACCAAAGTCTCCTACACCAGGGTCACCGGGAAAACTGAGGTTACTTACACCTCCACTGTGTATCCAGTTGTCACCCGGCCCTGCACTCTTGACCCAAGAGTTGCTACTTCCTGCCCCCGCGTCTTTGCCACCACCTACAAGCCATTGACAGCCACTGTTGATCCATCTGCGCCTGTGATCTATTCCACCATTGACTGCGCCAGCGCAACCAAGCGTGATCCCACCTTCTACACAAAGGTCCCCGTCCCGTGTCAAGCCTGGTAGCCAGGATGCTGTGGTACCTGTCAAGGGCCAGCGTCAGTTGATGGATAGTGAGCGTGAAGCTCTCCTCAACTGCTTGAACAGGGGAATGGAAGTTAGGGATATTGCATCCCAATTTGGTGTCACAGCCAGGTACATTGCTAACATCAACACCAAGTATGACAATACCGGGCAAATTGCCAAATCCATCAAGGCTAAGCGGCAGCCAAAACTCTTGCAGCCTGTGTACATTGACACAATCAAGCAGTGGGTAGCCAGGGATTGTCACCTGGACACGCTTGCTGTCCAATTAATGCTTGCCACAGAGTTTGGGATTTCTATTTCTAAAACCCTTGTTTACAAAACACTGGTTGATTTGGTCTTCTCTTGGAAGGTGCTCAGAGTTTCTCCGTACAACAGAAACAGTGAAAAGACCATCAGGGATTGACACATTTATGCTGAGACATATCTGGCACTAAAGGAGACTGGCAATGTACAGTTCTTCTATATCAACAAATTTTTGTTTTCCTCCTCACTCAGGTCTAGGCATGGGTGGGTCAAGAAGGGGTCCAAGGACAGCATAGCCCATTGAGCAGCTGTCTGTTCCCAGACCTATTCCATGGTTGCGCTTCTTGGTCCTTGCAGGTTGGACCAATACCAAATGATCAAGGGTTCCCACAATAGCGGGACTTTTCTTGATTTTCTCCAAGTTGTCAAGGAGTACCTGCAGATAAATTACAGTGGCACAACCAAAGTTGTTGTGCTTGATAATGTTGGGCTCCACAAAGTGGATCTGGTTGTGTCCAAGTTCCCCCCCATTGACAAGAATAGCCACTCCTTCAGCCACAGCCTTGCTGATTGTCCAATGAGACTTCTCTTCCTCCCACCATATTCTCCATTCCTGAATCCAATCAAGGAGCTGTTTGGTTAGATCAAGAATAAGGTGAAACAAGGCCTTCTGCAGGACACCAAGGACCTATTCAATATTCTTGAGGTCAGCCAATTTGTGATGCCACACAATGTGGTGGCGGCTTTTTAAAAACACTTGGAATCCTTCCTCCCTAAAGCCCTGGACTCTGAGCCAATCAGATAAATGGGCTCTCTGGTTTACTTTGTTTTTATTTTTATTTATTTTATTTTTATTAGGTCTCAAAAATTATTATTTATATATAATTAATTTGTTGTGTGATTGTATTATAGACATATAAGAATACGTAGAAAAGGTAAGTAAAATTAACTATACTAGGTATGAAGAATATATTTTTATTATAATGCACTGAATACTTTATTGACTGTTGCGCTACCAAATAAATAAATTAAAAAAGATAGAAATAGAATTTTTTATTTAAATAAATGTTAATTGTTGTTGGTACTTTGGCTTTTTTACACCACAAATTGGACCTTGCGTGTCACCATATGATCCTTGTTATTTCAGTGCCACTATAGCCACACAACACAGCAACCAATGATTTTTATGTATTTCTTACTAATCTGTACTTAGGATGCAGTTCAAGTATATTGAATATGTTTATGCAAATCATATTACAAGGGAAAGGTAATTCAAATTCTGAACAATCATTTGTTTAGAACAATAGTGGAGCGGGCCGCATGATGTGGATAAATTCAATTCTCCATGTTTATCTTTGTGATAAATGGACCTGTACTCAACAAGTAGTAAATAAAAACATTTTTAATTCCTTTTTATTTGATGTATTGCAACTATAACTAATGTCTTTTAATATACTTAGATATATTAATATTATAATTTACATACTAAAATTTAAAATAAAATTAAAATATTAGAATTAAAATATTAATTATAAATTTTAAAAGTTAAATATTTAAGTTTAAATAATTGAAATATAAAAATTTTATTAAATTATGATTTATGCAATATCAAAATATTTGATATTAAATATGTCAATATTAAAGATTTTAACAGTGAATATTTTAATATTAAAATTTTACCAGTAAAATTTTAATAGTGAAGTATTTGGTATTAAAATTTTAATATTTAAAATAAAAAAATAAAAAATAAAAAAATAAATATTTTAAGTTGCAAGGGGAAATGATTTATTAGGGGAATGCAAATTGCAAGGGAAATGTGTTTATTCCAGGGAATTATACCCCAAAATTAAAATTTCAGCTAATGCATCTAATTGGGACCACATACTCTTCTGTATGTGGTGGATGAAACTGGCGCCAATTGCTAGAGGGGTGGTGCTCAACACCCCAGTGGTGGCCAACTGTCTTATAAAAGGCAAACAGGTGAGGGAATCCACTAGCAGGTTTTTTTGGGGGCACATACTACCTGTTTAGAGTTGCCAATGCAAATGAATCATAGAGGACGTGCTCAACTGTCCTGTATACCCGTGGTGTTTTCTGTCTGTCAAGGGCTACGCAGCATATGTCAATCTGTATAGGTACATCTTCTAATTTTTTCACATTGGCTTTCAGTATGCAATGGAGCAGGATTCCCAGGTACACCACAACGTGGATCCTTTGCAAGGTATATTTTTCTGAGAACATGAACAGTTTTTTGAACGTTTTTACTAACCTATTGATATAGGATGTTTGGTTGAACTTGAAGAGGGTTCTGAGGGGCACCTGACTTGTATCAGCCCCCCAGGCCTTGGCAAACAATATCAATAAAGGCTTAAGATTATTCACAAGGACTGCATCCCCAACTTTGTTTGATAGAGCTTTAAAAATTTCATTAAAAATTGCAGATTTTAAATATTCATTTCCAATTTGAAAGTCAGTTTTTATTAATTTTTTTGTATTCATTGATATTTGTGAAGGGGAACCTTTGAACGCTTTCATATATGTATTCATTGAAGTTCAGTTTTATATCCCTGCAAATTCCATTCATTTCTTTGATTTTAATTGTTGATCCTAGTTCATAGGCTTCCCTTATCCATGGCAAGCATCCTGTGGGTGGTTGATATTCCCTATCTTGAGCTTTACTATTAAAAAAGTATTCATATTCTGTTGTACTATTTTATTTATTTGATTTTTATTTATTTGTTTTATAGGGGCCACCAGTGACTGGTAGCCCCCATAAAACCAACTTGGTGTAAAAAGCCGCCACTTCTGCGACCTCATCCCCATCCCTGGTGATGACTAAAATAAATATAAGTTAAACATAAAAAACTTACTGATTGTTTCCCCTGTGGCCCCCTCAGCCACAGGCACCATATGGCTAACTTCATGAGTGTTGGATGCTCTTCATTAATTTTCTTAGGATTAATTTTTCTTATTCTTCTTGCAACTTGTGCTTCCTCTTGATTTTCATTTGATAAAGCTTCTATATTTCTTGATGTGCTTCTGCTTCTTGCTTGTGTTTCATTTTCATCTGTTTCCATTTGGTCAGTTTCCTCTTTGTTGGTGTTAATTTCCTTTTGAATTTCTGTTCCTTCAATTATTTTTATCTTTTTATTGTTTTCTTTGACCCTGTGGGGTTCCTGGTCACCAGTCCCCATAGTGTGTCCTGGGTTGTAGCCAGGGACTGGCTTGGAGGAGTCGTCATTCTCCAACAGGGGTGAAGGGTTAGTGAGAAGCTTATACTTGGCTTGCATAAGGACAAACTCCTCCAGTACCTTTCCAATCACCAAGCAAGCATCTCCACTGTATACCTGGACTTCAGCAGGCGCCAGCCCTCCTGTAGGCTGATACCAATCCTGAAGTAGTCTTGCAAACTCTTCTCTGATGAGCTCTCTTCCTCTATTTGACATCTCCAAATGCCTAGTCTCCTTCTCCCATTCCTACTGAGCAGATTTACTAGAGGCAAACTTCCTGCACCCTAGGCAATATGATTCCTCATTTCCTGGGCTAGGATAGAAAATATGGGGCAATTGACTCATGAGACTTATATACTCTTTTCACACGGGAAATTCAGATAGGGATGGTAATAGGCGCTTTATTCTCTGTCAGAAGGAAGATCCCCTTAGAAACCTTCTGAGATATTGCCTTGGGGTAGGGAATAAGAAAGGGTTTGTGCCAAAACTTGTAGTCCTTTAAAAATATCTTGGACTCCTTGTACTTGGTCTTTGACTCCTGCTTCTTGATCTTGGGCTCCTTTGCTTTGGTCTTGGGCTCTGTTGTCTTAATCTTAAGCTCCTGTGGTCTGACTTGGCTCTGGCTTCCTACCCTTGGTCTTCTGCTCCTTCTGTAGCTTTGATGGCCTTTGTAATCCACTTGATTCAGTACCTGAAGAGTCTCAGATAGCTCTCCCTTTTATAGCCCCTTGTTTCAGACCAAAATCCTCTCTTAGAACTCTGGTTCTTTAAAGCTTAAACTATCCTGTTTTTTTTCTTCTATAATATATTAAACTTTCAAACTTACTTCAGCCAATGAAAGCCCTGAATTTTCCACTTCTGCTCCCCATTTTTTAGGCTTTAACTCTCAAGTTAAAGCTCTTAAAAACCTGATTAAGTAGGCTCTGGGTCACAGCCAATCAAACGCCTTTCTTCAACGGTTTTGCCAAAACAGTTTGTCCAGATGAACTGTTCCTGACCCTGGTTCAAACTCCAAGCTGTCCTGCTCCAGGTAAACCACTGCTATGCGTTTTGAATGGTTTTGCCGTAATTCCTGTCATGTTTCCCCGGCAAATCTTGAGTGCTTCCACATATGTTTTACTTAGGCAATTTTTGATCCTTCAATTTTTCAACGTTTCTCCGTGTTTCTCTGTGTTTCTTTCAACGTTTTGCATATTTGAACCTGCCTGTTGCTTGTCCTTTTGCTTTCCTAGTTGTTCTTGGCAAAATTTGCTCTTTTGCTCTCACAGTTTCTCTGTTCTCCTTCCAGCTTCTTTTGGGTCCATTTTCTCTTTAAACTCTTTTCTAAAAATAACATATAGTTCTAACAAACTATAGGTTATTTTTTCTTCTCTTTCTTTTCCTTTATATAATTTTCAATCCTTTCTTAATCATAATCAGGCAGTATTTAATTATTCTTTAACTGCTTCTTTATATCCAAATTTCTTCTCAAAAGTCACCAAACCAGCTCTTCCAGCCTCTGTATTCAGTCCAGCTAGGTCATCCTCTCAACTCTTCAGTTCTTCAGCACCAACTTTTGGTCCTTTGGCCATACTACACCATGATCTGCTAGTCCTTCATCCTGTCTTCTTGTCCTTCTGCTTATCCTTAATTATTTCCACACCAAATCCACACTAGGAACCTCATTTGTTACTTTAACACACTGAACCATATTGGTTTATTCCATTCAATATGAATTAACGGTTCATCAACTAGCCTTCACTGTGACCAAGCAGTCCCTCTTGATAGTTTCTCTGCTAATTCTGTGAACCACCTTGGTTCTTTATCTCAGTCCCAGTTACCAGAACTCATAGACCCAGGCATGAGTCTACATTGAACTGGCATTTGACTGGGCCCTTGCAAGTGGCAATCCACTTAGGCCATTCAACCATAAATCTATGTCTATGTGTTGTCTTTACTCACCCAGGTGATGAAGTATGGGCTTTCAGTCACAGAGTAATCAGCTCTACTTCCCAGAGGCCTGATCACACCAAGTTCTGCAGCTTGCTTCCCCAAGCAAGCCACCTTGGTGACACCTCTGAGCATGCCTATACCCTCCAATGCTCACTTTGGGTTTCCCCAAAGCTCCCATAGGGGCATAAACGAGGACACCCTGCCAGTCCATTAGGCAGGGTGCTTGCTCAAAGACCTCCTGCAAGTGTATTAGGGTATGTTGAGCCCTCAGAGCTCTTCCCCTCCCTGGCAGCCTGCGTTACCTGCCAGGGGTCCAAACTTACTCCCCCCAGACAGACAAAGTTCCCTGCTTGCTATTTCAGTCTTCACCCTCCTGCAGCCACGGTTCCCTGCTAGGTGAAGTACTATAGCCCAAAGCAGCCAACATCTTCTGCTGGGTGGAGGCAACAACTGCCTCTGGTAGTCCTTTGTTACCTACCAGCCAGGCCTTGCTTACCCTAGTATACCATGTTACCTACTAGGCTCCCCTTACTTACCCTAGTAGACCATGTTACCTACTAGGGTTACCTCACTTCTCCCAGTAGACCAAGTTAACTACTAGGCTTACCTCACTTACCCCTAGCAGCCCTATGTTACCTACTAGTTTACAACATTGCTAGCTAACCACACATTGTCATTCTTTAGCATATTGTCTTTATTTGAAGCCAAATTCACCCTTGCCTGCAAAACCGCACACATGTGGATCACCACAGGCCCCCTTCCAGAACTCCCACAAATTGTAGGCCGTGTTGTTGAATTCAAGACTTGATAAAATAGTTCCCTGTAGATTAAGTAATTTTTATTTATTCTTTTCATCTATAATATTTCTCAACTTATCCAGGGCATCTTCTTTTGACTGTATCAGTGGCTGGCCCTTGTTACCCAGCTTCCCTGTCACTATTTTCCTGATATTTCTTTCTATCTTGACAACCTTTAGAAGGTGTGCTTCTAATTTGTTGATTAAGTTATAGATTGTTGAATTATTGTTTGAATTCCATCAAAAAACTGTTTTTTATAGTACTATATTCAGCGCATACATATTTTTCATCATCATTAATAAATTAAAGACAATAAATGTAAATATTGCATTAAAATATTGCATTAAAATATTGCAATTAGACGTCAACTCTTGCTATTTTGATATTATGTGCATAACTCAATGCATTTTGTTTAATAAAATCCACTGTAAACTTGGTTTTTCCATTATAATTTAATGAAATGGATTGTGTTTATATTAGGGCCATTTACGCTTAGTACAGATATTGAAAATTAGTGCATTCTACACCCTGTATATTTACCTATTGGTAATAATTCTATAAACTTTTCAGTTGTATTTTACGGGGTAACAATAATGTAATGTATTAATAGATTACTGTTTACTGTCATTAATTGGCTGATTTTCTTTGCTGTGGTAATTGTGCATTTTCTTATATTTTTGCACTAGTATCCAATTGGTTGGGATCATCCAATTGCACAGGCAATAGGAAAACAAGCTGCCACCCCAAGACTGGACGTGGTTGGGGTGGCGGCTTGTTTTCCTATTGCCTGTGCAAGTGGATGTGAAGCCAACCAATTGGATACTAGTGCATAAATATCAGAAAATGCACAATCTCCACAGCAAAGAAAATCGGCCAATTAATGACAATAAAAAGTAATCTATTAACACATTACATTATTACCTTGCAAAATCTGACTGAAAAGTTTATAGAATTATTATCAATAAGCAAATATACAGGCTATAAAATGCACTAATTTTCAATATTTGTACTAAGCGTTAATGGCCCTAATATAAACACAGTCCATTTTATTAAATTATAATGGAAAAGGCCAAGTTTACAATGGATTTTATTAAACAAAATGCATTGAGTTATGCACATAATATCAAAATAGCAAGAGTTGACATCTAATTGCAATATTTCAATGCAATATTTACGTTTATTGTCTTTAATTTATTAATGATGATGAAAATATCCATGGAAATAATTATATGTTACCGCATCAAATGTACAAGATTCTTTACATACAGGGAATGCTAACAATGTAAAAAGAAAATATTATTAAGTATGAATTGAAAGAGAGATATCAATTTTAATAAGTTGTCACAAAGAAAAGGTTTATTTACTAATCAAAGGACGGGAAGGGAAGGGAATAGGCAGAATGAATGTCGCCTTTATCTGCGCCTGTGAAAGGGGCAGCATCAGAGATAGTGGGGAGGGAATGGGTGATGGCTTGGGAGTCAGGGTTGGAAGGCAGGTGGCTTGATGGGGGGTTGGGGAGTCAGTTTTGTTGACTGGGAAGGGGCAGCAAGAGTGGTTTACTTTAATTGCTCAAATTCTTCTTCTGTCACATATACTGGCTTGACAAAACGGATGGACTGGCGTGGGGGGAGACAGGAGTCCTTTCTGGACTTATCACTATCACTTGCATAGAAGATGACAAGATCAAATAAGTCCTGGACAGACACGGAAGGGAAAATCTCATACCCCTTATCAATCTGGGTGCATAGTTTGTTGTAGGTGGCAGGCTTCAAGTGCACAAGGGCAGAACCAAAATTGTAAAGACATACATCTGCAAGATGCATGTTGGCGTAGTTGATGGGGTAGGACCAGCAGGTATGCCCCACAGACCTGATTTCTTGGGTAGCCCATTCCTGCTGCTCCATCTCTGCACTCAGTACAACTGTGTGCACAGTGTTTTGTGTGGCCCACTCCTTCAGCATGGCCTTGTTCTCTGTCTGGTAGGCATACCCATCTGCAGTGTTTGAAATTGCCAAGTAATAATTGATGCCCAATGGGGAAACTGCCAATGAAACCCCAACAAAACAATACAAGATTGGGCTGTGCTTGTACACGTCAGATTGGATGTGCTTCTCTCCAAAGTCTTGGATACTGGCCAAGATCTTGGCGTATGATAGGAAGATGACATCATTACGGGCCCTCATTGCCCTCACTTTAATAAAATTAATCATGGTTGCATTTTATGGGTTGGTATCCACCAAAATGGGGCCACCAAGAACCTGATTGGATAGGATTCTGGCGGCAACCACAACTCTGCGCATCCATGAATTCACCGTTCTTTTGTTAGTGAAGATGCAGTGGAGTCCCAACTGGAGACGTACCTGGACCAGGGACATCTGCGGGGCACATTCCATAATGGCCATCATAAGGGGATGGGCTGTATCACCTTTGGTTGAGGTACGGGCACCAGTCAGGGTCTTCTTGGTAGGGGGGCACAGTTGGCGTGGGCTCGCAGGGTTGCAGCCACAGTGGACTTTGCAAAACCCATTGCAGCCGCAATTTCCCCAAGGGACATAAGCTTGCCTTGCTTTTCAACCATTTTGAGGACAATCTCTGGTGTGATCAATTTTCTTCTGTGTCTTGCAGGCTGATTGGTTGGGGGAGGGATATGTCCATCTTGTGAACTGGTCAATGCCATCTGATTGGCTGTTTTAGGATTCTGGGCTCTCTGTGTGACCCCATGGCTAAAATGGCTGGTTCTGGATGCCATTGCTGATAAGGTATTTGGGTTGGCAGCTGCCTGTGCATGGTGGGCAAACAGGGCCATGCTGAAAGTTGCAGGAGAAAGAACAGACTCCTGGGTGGGGCTTGCGGAGGGGCCTGCGGGTTGGGAGTGGCCATAGACAGAGGCTTCACTGCCAAGAGACCCAGTTAGCCCTGCATGATTTCTTCAAGGCCAGGGAACAGCTCATTGACTTGGTTGTTATTGAAAGAAGACATAATAAAAAATTTATTATAATTTTAAACTTGAGAAGAGGAATGTATTTTAGTCAATTTTATTGTTATATATGTCAATTTTATGAATAATACAATCTAAATTTTAGCCGGCCTAAAATGGAATAGGGTGATTTTTGAGAATGCCTATGATTCCTAAAAGAATTAGCACAAATCCACTCTAGATCCTTTAACATCCTTTTTGAGACACTCATAAATTATATTTTATTTCAAATTCCTTGCAATTATGATTTGATACTTGGTTCTTGGATTTGACAATCCCACAATTTCAGATTTGTTAATTTTCACATGATGTCTATGATTTGTTTGATATACAGGAAATCTCAAATTGTACATAAGAATCCCGCATTTCTGATTCATGTATCCCGCATTTGTTTGCTGAGTTATCTCTCAAGAGATTTGAAATTTGCCAATTTAAATAAACCAAAAAAAAGTCAAATTAAATGGTTGATTTTATTAAATATTTTACTTTTCACTCAGCTGAGTTGCCCGCAAAAGTGATTTGAAATTTGGACCAAGGATTTGACAATCCCGCATTTTTACGTTCAGGTTCTGAATTTACAGTACCATACGGGGAAAGCCACTGGGCCACAGGGGGTGGCATAGTGATGTGTTCCATGTAAGGTTTGAAGCCAAGAAATAACTTGTGCAGAGATCTCAAGTCAAATTGGTAGTTCTCCTAATTAGTAAAAAGTGCCCAAAGTTTGATATTGTTATCAGATTAACTCATGCTGTTAGATACATCAAGAGACAACTTGTTGAGCGCCCCTGTGTATTGTAAGTGTCACAACATCTTCAATTACTCCCTCTTGGGGAATTAACACCCCAAGTAGATCACCAAATGACTCACTGAATGGTTCACCAGCTAGCCAGTAAACTGGTGACATCATTATCAGTCAACCTTCTATGACAGGATCACCCAATCCAGATCCTAATTGGAACACAACTTTAATAAGCCTTGTGACCCAAGAGGAACATTACTCAGATAAGCCCCATGACTCCCATGACGTACATGGACAGCATGTGGCTTGTCATGATACTATATATTATCCTATATCCATATTCAATAAAGTATCATTCTCTTCTTAAATTTGCCCCTTATCTTGTTTATTATACTTCCCAGAAGTATAAACTTGACATAAGATACATTGGCAGGCAAGGAGGGAAACTTGGTTGCAACAGGTGGCTTACATATTATTATAATTTATTGTGTAATGTAAAAACTGAAACGTTTTTTTCAAGTTGAAGCTTAAAAAAGCTATATCAGCAGCCTGGTAGAGTAAAGAAGACCAAGAAATAAGAGCCTACATAAGTGCTTAACTTTCGGTTTTTTATAATTAAGAACTTCCAAGAGCCAAATTTGTGATCAAATTTATACTGTATATTCAGAACCTAAAGGTAAAAATGCAGGATTGTCAAATTCTTTTGCGTAAACTCACCAACTGACTGGAATATTTTTCATTCACTTATAAAAAATTAAGTTGCTATGGGATGAAAATTACTTCATTAAGTTAGTGAGTTCATGCAAAAGAATTTGACAATCCCGCATTTTTACCTTTAGGTTCTGAATATACAGTAAAGATATGTTAACAAATCTTTTTGCTTTTTATTGCATTATCTCTTAATTAAATAATTTATTTCATTTAAATGGAGTTTTTTATAATATTATTTTTTAGCCCAGCATCAAAGTCAGGCCCAGAAACTTTGGATCTAGGGTTTGTTCTGGATAATTTAGATTATTTTTCTTACTTTGTTACTTAATCAAGATTTGATAAATATATTTTATGTAAATAATTTTTTTTGGTATATACTTCAAAATAATTATTATAAGCACTGAAATATTTAAAAGATGTTATTAACTGAAAGAATATATGCTAAATCATTCATGCTACTTTAACAATGCCAATTTATTTTTTATTTAGAAAATTGGATAATTGATTAAAGGCTACCAAGACATCAATTTTATTATCCTTTGATATTAAAGTTATATTTCTACCTGAGATATATTTTACCTTTTAATGATTAAAAATCATGTTTAAATTCATAGATTATTTCTGGTGTAAAATCCTGTTTTTAAAACGGAATGATGTATATAACAAGTGTTTGTAGATTTATTGTGACACATTTAATTGATAGCCATTGAGAAATTGTTAAAATAATGTCCATTATATCTTATTATATTGATTATAAATTCCCATAAAAATTATTTAATTTGCATTGATATTTTAAAATTAATGCTTAATTAGATATTTTATAAAGTAAAAAAATCCAAAAATATTGCTTGCTACTAAAATGTTTTAAAACTTTTTATTCAATCTTGTCATGGCCATAGTTTTCCCAGGTGTGGCTTGGCCAAAGCCCCGCCACCCGGGGAAACCCGGCCCAAAGCCCCGCCTGCTTGTGGCAATCAGATTTAAATCTAAAAATTGCACAAGTAGGTGGTGGCACAGGAAATTGGGTCCAAGTGGGGCGCGGATGCCCCACGCCCAATTTTCCCTTTCTTGACCTGCTGGTCAACAAATCCTGACCTCAAAGGAGGTCAGGTAACAGCTTATAGAACCACTATTGGTGGTATCTGTAAGCTGTCTAAATATTGCATTCAAGGAGGCCACCTCATCAAGATGTACCCAAAGGCTTTAAGTAACAATTGTCCCTACCAAACTACCTTAGTAGTTTGATATTTTACTCTCAATAAATATCTTGCCTCAATGATTCACTTATTTCAATATTTCCCAATCAGATTTGTAATAACCAGACTTCTAGATTCTTCTTTCTCACCTCTGCAATTTCCTGGTAATCTTCCACCTCCTGCTGAAATGATTCCTGAAACCCGCGAAATTGAATGTGAGCCTATCTATGCTGCTGATTCCTTGATGTTGAGCCAAATGAAGGTCTTCTTATTGTACCTGTACATAATCTTCTGCTGCACCTTTCCTTATTCACTCTTCAAGGGTTATCACTTACAAGTAAACACACATTGTCTCCTCCTAATTGGTAATGTCATCCTAATTTGGGTGTACATTCCCCATTTAATTGATTACAACAAGCTCTCTCTCTACTTTACCCTGACAAATCTTGTCTAAAAAGATAGACTTCAAGCGTGTTTCACCCCGTATATTTGCCAAGCATTAGTACTATTTTAGATGTCACAATGACATATAACATGGAATTCACTCCTAATTCTGATGGAGATGTGTTTGGGTGTAAAGTGTAAGTATGATTTCATTTATTTATAGGTCTTACCATTTAGAGAAAATATGACGTCAGAAAATTCAAAACTTAGTAGTGTTTAATAAAGGATGATTTTATAGATTTACCAATTGGTGATGTTTTACAGTTACTGTTGATCCCCTAAACATCACCTATCAATCATCAATCCTCGGAAATGTTGATGTTTAGGGGGAGTTGATTCATCCAGAAAAGTATTTAATCACAGTTTCATCAAAAAGTCAAGCCATCCAAACACTTCCCATTCTGCTTCCATCTCCGCTCACAAGGGTGGGCCCTTTCAAGGAGCTTTCAAGGAGTACTCAGGTCAAAGCCATGCAATAGCTGTCAATCAAATATCACGCATAATTGTGACCCCGGATGCACTGCCTGGGCAATAAAATTTGAGGGTTTAAAATACCATTAATCCATCAGTCACAACAAGCCCATCTTAAGGGCCAAGTCTTCTCACCTCAATACATCAGACAAAGGAGGCAGATGTAAGCAGGCCCTGAAAGCACCATACTGGCGGTCTGATTGCAGCATCAATGCTCCTCATGTGTGGTTGGTCTTCTTGTAACCTTTATAATAAGGCAACATGCTTTGGAGTGCACCACAGACCACAGGGATTAGCCGAATCAGTTGTTTATAAGACTACCACATCAGACTTCTGTCACAGGCACCTAAAGAAACCCCAGCTATTACGCAAAGGCAAAAGGCAAAAAAAGCAAGAAAAAAACAAGATTAGAAAAAATTAGAGAAAAAATTAAAATAAAAAATAAAAAAGAATTAAAAAGCTAAAAAATAAAATAATTAAACAAAAAGAGATAAAAGGCAAAATAAAAATAAAATCAAATTTTAAAATAGATAAAAAGCAAAAAAAAGAAAAAATGGGTAAATAGATTTAAAAGCAATAAAACGAGCTAAAAAATAAAAATAAAAAAATTCAAGAAAATGCATTTAAAAAGAAAATCAAGAAATTAAAAGTAAAAAATATAAAGAGCTTCCAAAGTCTGTTTCCTGTATGATTGATAAGGGTTTAAAAGTGCCCTAAAGGTCTAAAGTTGGTGAATCTGACTTAATTGTGCGGCCAGTGCCAAGAGCCCCTAATCTTTCCAGCGCCATTCTACGAGTCCTAAACTTACCGCTCTCCTGCTCACATCTGGGTATTATGGTCATGGTTCTGCCCAATATTTCTTCTTGTTACAGATATGGGTTTGCATTAGCCTGTAGGGCAGTGAGCAGCTAATATAAGGTAACTAACTTAAATTTCATCACTAATTTTAAACATGTTCCATCCTGGGAGAATGAGAGGAGCTTCTAGAATTTTCAACAACCAAACGAGCAGTTGTAAGCTGATTTTCATTAAGCTTTTCATATTCCTTTTGTAATCAACTTTGGAGTTGACAAATGAGGAAGAGCTTCTGGTAAGAATATTTTTCTATGTTTTTTATTTTATCATTTTATAAATAATAAAAAATATTATTATGTCTTCTTTGATAATTGAACCATGATTTTGCTACTTTTTAAATAACAACAATTTCTGAAAATCACTTGCAATCTTAAAGTTTTTGTAACTTTTTCTGAGTTAATAATATTAATATTTATTTTATCCTGAGCATCGTTAATTCAGTAATTTGTATATAACCATGTAAGATATAGTGTTTACTTTTAGCTCTATAATAAGCCCTTCATTTCACTCCTTAAGGATCATCTATCAACTCAGCAAAGAAGATTATAACCTTTTGTCAGTGAAATAGATGTATTTTTTGCTTAAAAAAGCCTTTTAAACTAATCTATTTAATGCTTAACTAGACTTTCATTCACTATAAACGGCTCATTTATGTATAAAAATATTAATAAATATATAACTGAAGTGCTGTGTTATTCATTTTATACTGATTATATTATACATCAAGCATTATTAAAGCTTTAACTATACACAAAATTTACTGCAAATAAATATTATAATTTAACTCAAAAAGGTGCATGCCATAAGAAACAACCTAAATACAGGCATTTTTTACTTGCTAAAGCTAGCTATTCAATATTTTTCTAACTATTTAGTCTATAATTAATAGCTTATAAATAAAATTAATTATACTGCAGTTTTCACAGCTATTTATACTAAGCAAAACAACTCAGACTTAAACAAAATGGACTGGGATATATGCAAAATTAAAGTACAAGTGTAAAATATATATTCTGCTAACAGAAATTCGGGGCGTTAATAGGCAGAATGAATCAACACAGCAATGAACTAACCAAGCAACAAGAAAATATAAAAAAATATACAGTAAAAAGACAATGATCGTAAAATGATTTGGGTTGTCTTTTAGTGTACATATATTTACTATGTAAATTAGTGACAAAATACACCTAAGTGCGGCGAGTCAAAACTCAGTTCAAAATCAAAACACTATAGAAACTCAACCAGTAAACAAAAATAACCAGCCATTGTGTTAAATTAGACGTAAACAAGAATTATACCTAGCTATCTAAAATAAGACAAAGATCTGAAACATAAATTATAAAAATATTGTTCTGGGTGATTAAATAGGTCATAAAATCTGAGGGAAAAAAATCAAAGTTAACTCAATGTTTCTAAGAAGGGCTATGTAAAAATAAAGACAACTAATGAAGAAAGAAAAAATCTATTAACATATAGCTAGGTAGTGTATTTTCTAATTAAATTACCACATACAGATAAAAAAGTCAAACCAGGGTGTGGTGAAATAGCTATGAGCTATGACACTATTTACTAGCTTCTATTGGCCAGACTAGGCTATAGGCCTTATCTGTTGTCCATATAAGGCTTTAGTTGTTGGCCATAGAAGTCCATGGGCCATACATGTCAGCCATAGAAGTCTATAGGCCTTATCTGTTGGCCATAAGATGCTATAGGCATTTCCTGTCATTTATACAAAGCTAAAGGCTTTGTCTGTTGGACAGACAGCCTGAGGATCAATGATGTCAGCCAGACCATTCAACATGTCACATCTGTTGCTCAGATGAGTTACAAGTGATCTGTTAAACTGTCTGTTCCATAATCTGTCCAGATTATACCCAGTTTGCCACAATTGCCTTTGTAACAACCAGTTGCTAACTGACACTGATGATCTAACTTACAACCACTCTTGTCAGTTGTAATCTCCACATGAAACTGTAGCAACTAACTTGATTGATCATCAATATTCCATATTGTTGATCAATATTTCAGTTGGCTATCATCTCACAAATGCCTATATAATCTTCACTTGACTTATGTAATAAATTAGAGACCTTTTATTGTAAACCAAATACTGTTGTTTCTCCTTTAACTTGGATAAGTTACTTGTCAACTGCCTTTGTAGAGGTGCAGACCTTGGGTCTGTACAATCATGATAGCTTCTGTAAGCTACAAACAGATGTTGAGCTTGTGTTTTCAGCACTGTTAATATAGAGACACCTAGGAATCATAAGTCTGCTGTATGCCACTTATCAATTATGAATCCTCTTTTTCCCCTTCCCCAGTATCCATTGTCTGTCTGGATTCTGACTGATTAACATACACCCATTCCTCTGCCAGCCCTTTCCCGACTCTGTTGTCTTGTTGCCAACCAACAACTGAATCCTTCCCAAAGTATATATTGTCTATCTGGTATCCAACTGACTATTATACACCAACTCTGTATCCTGTCCTGTTGCTCTGTTGCCAACCAACTCCTGAACCTCTTCTGCTGTTGTTGATACTATGATCTTCATATATTGACCATAGTTGGCATCTCCTTGGTTTATGCTGGCAATGCATCTTCTGTTGTACTCCACCTTGCCTGGTGCTCACATATCCAAGTACTGCTTAAGCCCAACAACCTGTTAGAGCAGTCACCACACAGGGTTGTAAATTAATTGGGCTCAATTTAGTATTTTATTGGGTTTAGACCTCCACTGGGCATCAAGCCCACCACAAATGCTGTAAGACACCTGGGCACCTGGGTGAAGATGGGAGGGTTTGACACTAATATGATAAAATCCAACACACTGAGAGACATCACACAAGCTATGACAAGTTGATACTGCAACTTGGTTAACTAACTTATTAAGGTTTGGATGATCAACACCCTGGGCTACTTCAAGATGTGATTCACAGCACAGTTCTTTTTCCTCTTCATAACCTTCTACCAAGCCCTGAACAGAATAGCCCAGTCAGCGCTTTGAATTTCTAACACCAAGCCTATTAAAACTCTCAAGCTATATGAAATCACAAATAAGAGAGGCCTTGGCCTTACTAACTTCAAGCAGGTGGAAGCTAGAATCTTTGGCAGAACCATGTCTTTTATCCTCTCTGCAAAATTCCTGCCCCACACTGGATAAATTCCCAGAAGACTTAATAAAATTGAGCTCTGAGCCTATCACCAGCTCACAGGCACCATACCTTAAACAACTGACTCTCTGAAGTCATCACTGAGCAAGGCTCTCAAGGAATGGGCCCATTATAAAAGAAATTCCTGACCGCCTACAAGGAGCACTGGAGCCTGAGATCTTTTTACCTGATGCACAGCACAAAAGGAAGGGTCTAGCTGGTATGTCAGCCATGCTTCATGAGCATTCTGGCACACCCAGGGGTCAAGGTCTCTAAGCCTCTATTCTGCATTATTATCCCTGAAGCCCTGGTTATAATTCTTCAATAAAGATACACACTCCAAAGTAAGTTCTACTGGCAGGCATGGCACATGGACATAATTAACCTCAAGATGAGAACCAACACATGAAAAGTCCCAATCAGGGTGTACAGGACAAAAAATAAGGCAACTGCATCAACCCCATATGTGTGTTATAAAATTAACAAGAGTAGATTCCTGGGCAGTAATTGAACCTGCACCCAGCTGCCAGGCGGGGAAAGCAGATGGCAGGGATTCATCTGCACCTGGATTTCTTTAAAAAAATCCAGGCGCAAATTACTTCTGCTCTGTCAGCAGCTGCAGGCCTGTCCTGGGCCCCAAAAGCTATGATTAAGCCTTGATGGGTTCAACTAGGCTTGAGCAGGCTAATTTTAACTGTTAAAGGCTCCCAGCTTAAGCCCACTCACCCTCTATTTAGTAATTTGGGGTTCTCAATTTAGAAACACTTTTTTAATCAAGTCTTTTAAACTCAGGATTGCTTTTAAGACCAGCCCAAATCAAGTAATCAAATTGAAAATAAATCACATGCCATCTTCAACCAACTTTATCACAGTCAATAGCCAGCCAAGAAAATATAGGCCACTAGCAGGCCAAACAGCTGTTCCTAAAGACTCCAAAATATTGACAAGCCAGCAAAACAGACAACAGAAGTTGTATTCCTAACCATGCCACCCAAATAGCACAAGAAAAATTCCCAGAGGCACCTGCATGTGAGTGACTATATAAATCAAGAACACCTGTGAGATTCTGTATCATCATTTTTACCAATTAAAGTTTGTTATAAACCTTTGGTTCACCAACCTATTTCTTTACATATTTCTGATACTCTTTTATCTTTAATTGCCCAGATACCAGAACTCTACCTCAGGAGTTAAACATCAAGCCCCAGCTAAAGACCTAGAAGCGCCTGATTATTAATGCCCCCAACACTCTGTTTGGCCCTGTGCACTTCACCAAGTATTGCCCAAACCCATACCAAGAACACTTAACTTTGGAAGGTTTGTAGTAGTACACCTGCCCTGACGCTCCCAAAGATCTCTATCAAATTGTGTGTGATAGCAAGAAAATTACAATATACCCTTTGATATTCAACAGGAAATAGAACAATCCTTTTGCCTACCTGGTTCCCATAGAGCTATCCTTGGCACCCAAACTGCCATTATATTTACTCTATTGATGTTGATTAGCCTATCAGAAGGAAAGAGATTCAGCTTAGATAGTTTACATCCAAATTCTTGTGAAGAAATAATTTATAATCTAAAGTATGACACTTTAATGTTAATTATGCATCTAAGCATAGCCATTATAACCTGTGGCTCAACTGAGAGGATGCTTGAGCCTAATACCTTAAACCCCTTTACTTAGCCCCAAACCCCCTCTAGTTTCACAGTGCTAATTGGCATTAGACATTAGTCTGAGTCATTAGCACTGAATGGACTATATAACTCTTTTTATCTTTTCAAATAAACAAGACTTTTACTTTTACTTTACACTTACTTGCTTGATATATTTGACTAATCTTAGTTGTTAACTTCATTGGATAGGTAAAGACTTAAGGTCATCTTATCAGTGATAAGCTATTGTGAATCCAGCCTTTCCTGTTATTTTCAAAGCAAGCAGCCTACAAAAAAGTACCCAGAAAGACTAGAAAGACCTAATTTACAACACAGACTGTCTGTCTTAATCTCCTGACTTCTGATGCCACTGGCCAGAATAGTTCATTCCTGGGAGTGCTATATCTGGAAATCACTGGGTTTATTGATTCTGTCTTATCAGAGGCTGGATCTTGGTCTGTGGCTAGGAAGGCCTTCTTCTACCTGGTAAAGTTAGATCCCATCATCTTGTAGGCTATGTTTTACCTGCTTCTGTCCCTCCCTCACCCAAAGGGGCAGCAAAATACTCTTAGTATTCTAAAACTGTGCAAATGTGATTCAGGGGACACCCTTGTTCATAAATTCTTTCTCTGCCTCACTAGCATCAATATATAGAGAACCACTTGCTCTCTTCTCCATTAATCCAGATAATACAACTCTCTTTTTTCATGATAAAGAGATAAAATGGCTCTTTTATGAATCCACAACCAAAGCTTTTAACTATTACAAAGGAGCAATCTTTCATGTGATACTATGGAACTATCACTCATTTGAAGAATAAGCAACCCCCACCCAAATTCACAAGGCCTTGGTTGCCCAGAAGTTGTCTTGGATTGCAAATCAGGCATTTTTTAGAAGCTTCAAAGACAAGATGCGTAAAGCCATAGCTTTGGAATGGGCAATTTCCCAGGCCTTGTGATCATTGAAACTGAATTCTCAGTTATATTTGTCCTTTCAGAAATGAATTGTACACCCTTATACCCTGTATACTTCTCTGTTTCAGGAATTTCTCTCCTGACAACAGTTGCTTCATGAATGAAGACATGCTCCAACTTCTAAAATTGAATCATCTAGGTTACTGATCTTAATTGCTTTTATGTTGCACAGCAACACAGATGCAAGTACAACCTGAAAGGAACTCAATTACATTATGCATATAAAAATAATCTGTATCATGATTTTTGCCACTGCATGTGAAGCATTACATCTAATTTCAAACTCAATAAGTTGGTACTCCCAATAGCACTCCTCTTATTATAAGAACTCTCATACAAATTCCAAGTTAATTTTTTATTAACATTTATTTCTACAATAAGAAATATGCCTTATTATTCACTTGAGTGTTTAATAGTATCCCCTAGTTCAGATGATTGAAATTCCCTATTTGCGGTCAATAGTCATCATCTGGCACTCCTTGTTCCTACCTTATATCTTATTTCAGGGGCCAGCTACCTTGTGCTTTACTGGTCCTTGCCTAGCTTCTACTCTACAGATTATAGAGCTATCTTCTGTTGTAAAGAGTAATGGTCTCTTGTTTGATGCCACAACTGTATTCTTCTCTATAACAAGGGTCCCTTACTGTCAGGAACATGAATTCCATTAATCCTGCCAACCTTGAAATTGACAGGTTACCCTTTGCAAGCTTCTTGTCTATAGGGTATATCTTTGCTCCTAAAAAAAGAAATTTTAGTTTTTAGTCTCAGCTATAAATTACCTTTGGAAGTTGAAATTAACCAATACCGTCAAAATCCCTTGGTAGGGACAGGAATCAAACCCAGGACCTCTTTTGACAACAACAGGCGCCTAAGAACAATTAGTATTATCAAGAATTCAAAAGACCTGCTTTTCTTACTTAGTTGTAGCCAATAAGATTGTGCAAACTTGATTGTGAATTTGAATTAAAACCTATACAGTAACAACACTGTTAAAACAGCATCAAGCGCTGTAACTTCTGTGGCAGTTAGCTCCTTGGTAGGCTTTCTATCCCTGGCCCCAGATTATGTGGGGCCAGTGGGTATAATTCCTCTGATGTTTTAAAACAGCATTTTGGGGAGATAGGGAACCCACATTTAATTCAGTGCTTTAAAATTTATTATATTTAAAAAACAACTTGATTCTCTCTTGGGTTTCCCTTGAAAAATCCCCCAACTTTCCCAAACCCCCTTATCTAAACCTCCATTCTACTCATCAGATGAGATATAAGCCTGATAGAGTCAGTCTTTATTTATTGTTCAGTTAACAAAGTCAATTTCTTCAAACCTAGTTGATTTTATCTTGCTTGTTTTCTTACTTGGATCCAAAGCCATGATACTACCCAAGTACTCCCAAGGAGAGCCATTTGGGTATAAATGATTGATTTGGTTGCTCCTTGTGCAGGTCTTTACTTGCAAGTGTATGCTTGGAACCAGGGTTGACTATGGGTTGTCCCCTCATCACTACCTTGATAAGTCATGGCGCCAAGTGATACCAGGCATGTGATACACTGCCACATCCTTGTTCTAGAACTCTCCTGTCATAAAAAAACCACACATTATAGGCAACAGTAAGCCTACTTCTCTCACCTTAATTCATTCCTTGGCTTTGGCCTTTCTGCTCAGCTACTTAGGAGCCTACTTCCTCCTTGATAGATTTAATCCCCTCCCAGGACAATATTGTTTTCTTGGGGAGCTCTTTCATATGGGAATGGTATCCATCCCTGTCAGTTCTTTGGTTACAGGTTTGAACCCTTCTGCGGCCATACACCTTCTTGGTAGTATGTTTTCAAGTGGATGGGTTCATGACACTTACACTCTGTCCCCATACTCACATTCCCTCACACCCCCAATCTTTCTTCCCAGCAAGGTTTTTTCTTGCAATGCAGATTTTTTAATCAATCCCCTGTTGAGCAACTTGCAATATTGCTGGTATGTTCAAAGCTACAGAGAGATGTTAGCCTTGCCAATGTACTCTACCTAATCCTATGCAAGAGCACTACAGATTACAATAGAATAGAACTTTGAATATAATTACATTTATTGATACTGGAGTACAATCTAGCCAGCGGCTGCAATCTATCCAGGTGTAACTATGAACTTGTCCTCGTCCTTTCAGGTGTCTATATCAATATATACTGCAACAACCCTTGTTCTTGTCCTTTCATACAGTTCCCAGTGGCTACCTTTGCAATAGGTCTATCTTTGCTGGCTATGCCCATCCTGATTGGCTGTCCTTGGCACGTGATATACTACTGGCCTTAGCAGGCGTCCATGGCACCTCAGCTACAGCCTACACTCTTCTTGAGCTAGCCTACTGTCATTTATCAATTGGCTGTATCTTACATGCCTATTATTGCGCTGGGAAACTACACCATATTTAGTTGGTGCTTAGAAATTGTCCCTGTTCAGCCCTCCTACATTGGAAGGTAGAATTCCGGTATTCCATTTGCAGGGCTTAATCAGTGATCCTTTTCTGGTTGGCAAACCTTCTGCTTATTAATGCAACAATTCAAATTGAGGATTATACGCCATATAATAGCAGACTCAATCCAATATTGACTTGTGGATTATCCGCCATGTAATACTGACCCAAACCAATAAGGAACTCAATTATACGCCGTGTAATACTGATCCAAACTCAGTATTTCTTAGCCACTTGTATATCACTTGTTTGATATGGACATATAAGTTCATCAGGCTGTGTTGAGCTGAGTTGATACAACGTCTGGTAGAGTAGAATAGGTGATATACACTTGATAATTTTGTGATTGCACGCCGTGTAATCAATAATATTCACTATATTGGCTAACGTTTAGGCGGTGTATAATAAGTACATCAATTATAATATAGTTAGCAATAAACAGCCTATAATCACATCACATTGGGACAATCAGTGATAATACAGCGTATAATTGTTACATCTATTATAATAAACTAGCAATTACACGGCGTATACTAACTGCACTTAATTAAGTGATAATCAAATGATAATACAGCGTATAATTGTTACATCTATTATAATAAACTAGAAATTATACAGCGTATAACTTTCATATCTATTAATATAATGATGGCCAGTGATAATACGGCGTGTAACTGATTAAGATCTGCGTGCAATGATTAATCTGATCATTTGTGGTCAATCAGCCTAATCTCACATCCCCTCTTCTCCTTAAAATTTATCATTCACTGACTGTAAGGCTTGCTATATCATGTCAAAAAATCTGAGTATATTGAATAAATAAATTTAGTATTTCAAACTTTTTTATTAGCTTAATCTTGTTTTTTTGAAATGGGGAAATGATACAAGCACATAAATCAAATAATAGTCTAATCTTACAGTAGGCTTTATTAGGTGAAAGTTATGCAATAATAACAGTGCAATACAAATCCCAAAAAATTACCATCTCAAATACAGCATCTAGAAACACATTTTCAGCCAAAAAACTTAAAGTTTTGCAAACCTTTGCTACCTAAAAAGTTTTTTTTGGTCAAAATAATTACCCATTTTTTGATACTAAATTTTAAGAGTTTTTTTAAAAGAATATTTAAAAATTTTTATACTTTTAAATTAAAAACACTCTCATTTTTCCCCTTTAAAAATTGCGCCCAAATTTGAACTTTTCTGAAGTTAATTTACCCTTAGATGCCTCAAAGACTACTTTCAAAGTAACTTCTAAGGCCCTCAAGAATAAGGCAACTTCCACAAAGGCCAAAAAGCCCAAGACTAACTCATCTAATCAGCCTTCAAAGGAAAAGAAACCTGCAAAGACACACATCTTCCCATGAGCCTGAGGCTGACAGCTTTACCCCTTCCCACTCTTCCTTCATCTACTGCCCTCTAATCCCTAGGAAAAGCACATCCACTTTAATGAAAAAGATGATAATAAAAGAGACTCTGTGTTAGAATTGTAAATTCTTCCTCTCTGGAAACCCAGGCCTAGGAGCAGGAACCAAACCCCAACTCTAGGCTCCTTTGGGCCGCTGGGCCTGTGGACCAAAGGACCACCTGCCCACATTTTTCTGGGATCAAGCCCCTTCAAGCTGAGGCCAAGAATGTTGGCCCATGCAGTGAAACAAGCTAAACCAAGAAAATTATTGCACCAAATAGAATATCAATCACAGCGCCTAATAGAGGTACTGAAGCAGTAACTATTAGCTTCATGAATTTGAAGTCTACAACAGTGGCCAATCAAGAGCCAACCCAGGAAAGAGGCACAGGCCTGCGGCCTGGTCCCATGACCACAACTCTAAAGCAAGTTAATCAGATAGCCAATTTGAGATTCTTGACCAATAAAAGAACTCCCAGGACAAGTGCCATTTTGCCGCCTTTGGACCCAAGCACCCATTTCCCCCAAGCCTGCCTTTCCTAATGCCCTGATAAACCCACATGAAAAATATTAAGTTTAGAGGTGGGGTGCTATTGTTGTGAAATGATTGATTGTAAACTAGCTGTCATTGTAATCACACATTGATTTATTAAGCTCAGTGAACTAGAGTATGATGGTATTCTTGTTCTGGATGATGGTTAGTCTAACTGATCAACTAAGTTGCACTATGAGTTCATATTAACTAACAATCATCCAATCATTATGTTAATATAGAGCTAAGTAATAGAGAATCTGGGCTGTAGATAGAGGATCCTGGCGCTTTGCGGCACTTGTTAATCCCTTTTCTACTATATAACTCTCTTTTTGACTTAATAAATAAATATTGATTTACGTAACTTATAGCTTATTATACACATTAGGATAAAAAACTTATCTTAGCTTAGTCTTTAGTAGCAACTAAGGTTGTATTTGAGTTAAGTGAAAACAGCTATCACCTACCTGACAGCTGAAGTTGCAACAGCTATATTGACCAAAGGACCCCGTGCTCCAAACTTATTGTCACTTTTGAATAAAGGTTATGTTATTTTGGCTTATACAGCTACTACCCCATTTTGTATTTGCCTTCTACCAAATCAGTACAAGATCTCACAGCCCTCCTGCCCCGCTGCCTGCAGTTTTCTGTCCACCAGGTGTTCCCTTTGGGCCCATTTACTTCACTGATTACCCCTTGAAGCCCAAATATAAGGACTATACCCCAGAAAAGATACTCAAACTCAATCCTTTGGTCTGCATACAATCTGCTGTTAGATACAATTGTCAAGGCCTGTAGATATTCTCAACACCAAAATTGTTTAGAGGAAAATTCAACTACCTTTTTTCTTACAACATTTATATAGAGCCACCTGTGACATCCAAACCTATGCCTGCTTCCTTGCCCAAGCTCCCAACTGACCATAATGGCAAGCTCTTTGAAATTGTGTACATCATCCTCACAGGGGTGATTGACACTATCATATCAGTTAGCAGCCCGTGATCTTGGGTGAGAAAGTCTGTTTCCTATCTTTTTAAGTTAGCTCCTCTCTTGTGATAGGCCCTGCCTGCTAAAACACTGGCCCATGTTATCCCTGAAAACAACAGGCTGGCAGCCCAAGACTGGATCCCTGACACTCTGAAAACAACTCTGGTGACCATGGGTCTAAAGCCTCAGAGAAGAAGCCCATCCTAAAGTGGGACTTGAATGATATTGTCAACATCTGCAATGACAATGAAAAATTTAGAATCCAAGCCATTTTCCCTGACTCATTTCCTATTATGACTAAGGGGCTCTGGCTTTGTAAAAGATGAATTTTGTTTACGTGCAGTGTGGTGAAACTCTTCACCAGTCAGTCGCTGGAATCCTGATTGTTATTGAGAGCTTACTGACTGAATGAGATTCAGATCACCTTATCAATAGAGCCACCAATCCAGATGTACATTGTATCAATTAGCTTCCATTTTTCTAACCAACGACTTGATTCTGGATCAAAAGTACACTAATTCCCAGTTAAGTTCTCTCACCAAACCTTTCACCAACTGTTGTTGCAGATTGACCACCCCAACCTTCAGCCTCATTAAACCCCTCATGCCACTGGGGCTGTTCCATCTTCACCTGATTGTTGGGCTGATCTACCCCGTTTGCATTCATTTACCCTCTTTTAACCCCCACACAATGACTAACTCACCTTGAGCTATCAAGTGGGTTGTAGTATTTAAACCTCTTCTCTTCTTCTTAAATAAATATATATGTTACCCCCCTTATTTTTAGCTACATCATCAATAACTTCTTTGACTGTATAATTTAAGGACCACAAAGGCCAGTCTCCTCACTATGAATAACTGCCAACTAAAGTTTGACTCTAAATCACTTGTTGAGGATTCACTTCCAAGTACTTGCCGTTGCCATTACTCTGAACCCTTTGTTGTTCTTGTGCCAATCACTCCATATTACCTCTGCTTGTCTGGTTTCTAACTTGTGAAATACCAAGTGTACCAACTGATTACTATACTGTCTTATAGTCTCACTACTATAACTCTAGACTACCAACTGACCGACAGACTTTTCCTTGTAACTGTAGTAAGAGTACCACATACAGCAATTGGAAGAAAAACATGGCACATCATCACTACCACGGTGATAGTCTGGGCTGACCCAAGCAATTAAATACAATTTGTTTTACCCAATTCAAGGAGTTCATCATTGAGCATGACTGTTTGAGCTCTGATATGATACTTTATTATCTTATGCGCTAGTACCTTTGCCAAGCCATTCTTTTTAACAAGGAATTGACTTTAAATGAGCTGATAACACATGTTCTCCTAGACATGAATAAGGATCATAGAGAGGAGGTTGAAGAGAAGACCAGACTTCAACAGTATGTGACTGATTAACAGTCAATTGATGCCAATATTGACGTCAGCATTAGAAGCATTGATGAACTTGTACTTTCAGAAGTCCATAAGACTACCATGCTCAGAAAGCCCTTTCTGCTGCACAACAATTGGCAAGGGTCACCAAACCGTATTTTGTGCTTTTCAACACAAGAGAAACTCATACACCTTCCAAAGTGTGATACCTGGTTTGCTAATGTGACTTTTGCCTCTTTTCCAAAGCTATTTTACCAGATTTGGAATATCTATGATGTGAAATCTCTGGTTTTTTGACTTGACAAGCTAGCCATCAACCTTAATTACAGTGGCATCAGATTGTTATACTTAAAATAGCATTATGTTTGGTTCAATTATTATAAAATTTATTCATCATTCTATTTATTTTTACTATCAATAGAACCAAGTGATCCTAATAATATTCAGTGGTACTGAGACCAAAACTGTATACTGATCAGAATATTTTCCCTTGGCCCAAAACCAATAGGCTGGTTTGCCCTTGACTTAAACTGAAGCAGTTATCCACTCTTGGGCAATCTAGTGGTGCAGAGCCACAACCTTAAAATTTTCAAGTGCTTAATTAGAGTTGAAAACTTGGCTAGTGTTGAGCAACTTGGGTTATTGATGTTATGTTCAAAGCTACAAATAGATGCTGGCCTTGTCAATGTACTCTACCTAATTCTATGCAAGAGCACTACAGACTACAATAGAATAAAACTTTGAAGATAATTATGTTTATTGAAACTGGAGTACAATCTAGCTAGCAGCTGCAATCTATCCAGGTCTGTTGTGCCCTGCCACAAAGGGCTGGCTTGAAAACAACTTTAAAATTTGAAGTCCAAATTAATATTTTGAATTTTATTTTATTAGTTTGTTTAAATCTGTTGTGAAGTGATTGGTTGTAAACTAGCCGTCACTATAATCACACATTTGATCCATTAAGCTCAGTGAACCATGGAACAATGGTGCTATTGCCCTGGATGATAACAAGGTCAAATAATCAACTAAGTTTTATCCTAAGTTCATATTAACTAATGATCAGCCAATTGTTAGTTTAATAGTGTGCTAAGGATAGAGGAAACAAGGCTGTGTCTAGGTGATCCTGGCGTTCTGTGTCTCTTCAATCTCTTCTGACTATATAACTCCCTTCTTGATTTATTAAATAAAGGATTGAATTTACATACTTTAACTTTATTATATGCATTAGGCTAGATACTCATCTTGACCTAATCTTTAGTAATAGAATAATCATATTTGAGTTAAGTGAAAGCAACTACCAGCTCTACGGGGAAATACAACAAAATCAAAACTTACCTTGATTTCACTTGCTTTTGGTCTGTTTTTGCTTTTGCCGCTGGATTTGCTTTTTCTCCTACATTTGAGTGGTTCTATTCAGTTTCTTTTTAAATTCCTATTTTAAAATAGGGTTTCTTTCTTTATTTTCATCTTGATTACACAACCACTGTTCTCCTCCCTGTTACACAGATCTTTGGCTTATTACTAGCAGCTTCCCCACTACCATGTGCTCTTCTCCTGCCTAATTACACCAGTCTGTTCATGAAGATTCCCAGTCTTCCTCTGCAGATTTTACCCAAGGCTTGGCTTTTTGTGCTTATAAATAAAGACACTAGAAGAATAAGCTTTTTAAGCTGAAATTCTAAGTGGTTTCCCCCAATCACTGTTTACAGGTTTTTTACTTCAATTTATATTTTCATTCTCCAATTCTAACTTTGAAAATTGCTTAGGTTATTTTTTTAAAAAATTAAGAAAAACTTATGTTTAGATTAGATACCTTGTTAATTATTAATTTGCCTCCTGGGCTCAAAAAACTAACATAATTAGAATGGAGATAGTTAAACAACAAGCATTTAGCTTTTTGTCACCATTTTTTTACTTTAGGGATAATTTGACTAGTTTTATGTTGAGATATTCCCACGGGGAAGATCCTGACGTAGATATACCTTTGGTTACAAACTGTCAGGAAATCCTGATCTATTGGGGTTGACTGATTCATATCCCTATCACTGAAGCTATGGGTTGACATTAGACGGGACACAGCCAGAGTGACACAGCTATTCTGGAATACGGAGAAACTATAATAAGATTGATATAGTTTACAAGTCAGAAGACACCTGAGGCATTTCAAATCTCAGGTCACAGGCCAATCCAGAAGCTTCTATAATTAGATGCTAAGAATTCTGGATTCCAAATAGGGATGCAAACCCAACCCAGAGATTGGAACAGGGAATTACAACATCATGTTTCATTGAGAAGAAGACAGAAGACTGGCCATGAAAATTCTGCACATTATACCAAGCACAAGGGCTGGTTGGCCGCATTGGATGTCAACTTAGTTTGCCGTGACTAAGTCAAGGTATATCTAGGCTGAAGAGAAGAAATCAGCAGCCTATAATATTACCTCATCTCAAACCTTATTTAGGTTTTGGGATCTAACTCTAGGGGGTGAAGCTAGTAGCTTGGGGATGATAGGCTAGCTAGTAAGAGTTGTTCGCAGCTAGACGCCAGTTTGGCCGCTAGCTTTCAACTATAAAGGGTCCTTCCAAGATTACTTGGAAGGCAGATAATTCAATAACCTTCAACATCACTACTAGTCCAAATAGTAGAGGTTTCAAAGTACAGCAAGAGAAACTTATTGATACTTTCAAATTCCTGCCAACCCACCACTGACGGTGCCGCGTCTCCAAAGGACCACAGGACTTCCCCATCACTTGGATTAACCAACAACAGAACACAGCCCGTTGTCACACCTATTCACACCAATAGAAGCACATATGTCTTATTGTAGATTCACATATCCCAGCATACCTAATATGAACAAAAAAATTATACTTCTTCTTCAAGATCCCAAAATCTTGACAGTGGTGCTCACTACAAAAAACGAGCTTCCATTGGTGTCAAGTCAAGGCGCTGCCTTGCCACCGCTGACCCCTGGCTTTTTTGATAAGTACCAGGGGATACATGGAGACTAGTGATACTGAGCAATACCAATCCTTCCACTTAGAGCTGACTCCATACAAAGCACCCACGCTTCTGCTGGAAATGATCCAGCTCAACATTACAGGGACTGCTGTTGCCATGGGCCAACAACAATACAACATAGAAGAGGTACACGCTGTTTTTCAAGCTTTGTAACATGGTAGACATAACCTCAATGATCCCCAGGGCAACACCAAGTTTAATTTGTTCCAGATTGATGGTACTACCAACAACTTGAGTAACAATTTCCACAGATACCAGGATGTCACTTGCACCCAGCTGGGTCAGCTTCTCTAACTAGATCAGAGCAGGGTCCAGGAAGTGCTTGCATATTTTGTGCACTCAGCAATCAAACATCTCCAACAACTGGTTGCCAGGCAGGAGCTGGAGTTGAGCAAGCTCAACTGCTTTTGCTCCAAGCTACAGTTGGCCAACCTTAATTTGGTCAGTTGACTGAATGTCAGCTTCACAACTGTACAGACCGTTGTGGCAGACCTATGTGACTCCACTGCCTTCACCCATGGTAGGATAGACAAGATAGTCAACCAATTCAATAACCAGGTTGATCAGCTTGTGAAAGGGTCCTGGATAATTGAGGCCTAAGCGCACAATGGATTGCAGATGTAACTAACCATTGTGTAACGCTAAGCCACCATGTACAGATGTTGCCCAGCCACCAAGATCATGTAGATCTTGTTACCCAGCAGAAAAACTTGCACCAGTTAATTAGAGACAACTGTAACAAGCAGGACACACAACACTCTGAGGTAGTCAACTATGTAAACAGGATTGCAGAAATGATCAACAAAATGAAGGCCACCAGCCGTAGTCAACACATTGTTTGCAATGAACAGGAGGACCATCAGTGCTGCCTGGATCACGTGGAACACGCCAAGGGAGGGAAGTGCTCTCTATACCGTACCATCCAGAATCAAATGGGATGGTTGAGAGAGCTAATTGCACTTTAATCAACATTCTACAAAAATTGGCAGACTCCCAAACTTTGGAGTGGTATCTCTTCCTGCCTGCTGTTGTGTTTGCCTAAAACATCTCAATTCACAGAACAGCCGGCTTCTCCCTGTTTCAACAGACATATGGACGTCATCCAGCTATCCCACCAATTCTTTTTTCATCAATGGGGAACTGGGTAACATAACATACTGACAATATATGTCTAGGTTAGCCAACACGCTCATCAAGCTTCAAGCCAAAGCTTTCATAGAAATCTCCCTCACCAGGAACAAAGGACGTGAGACTGATAGCGAGAATTGACATGCCTTAGCCAAATTCAAAATTGGCACTCAGGTTTCATACCATAACAGAGTCGTGAGACAGGCTCATAAGCTTTACAGCATCTGGAAAGGGCCTTTCAAAATCATTGAGAAAACATCCCAAGATGTATACACAATCAAGGACCTGGCCAATGAAAAATTCATCAACAGAGTCCACACCAGGTTCTTCAAGCTGTATTTTTTCATTAAAAATAGAGACTCACAATAAGGTTTAATAGTGGAATTCTAAAAAAATTCAAAATAGGAATGAGCTTTATTGCAAAAACTAGGGGTTTCCTTACTGATATTAAGGATCCTCTTTCTCACCTTCAGACTCAACCACTTGGGTGCTTCCTCTTCAAGACCTTTGTACCACCTGCCTCAGGCTCCAGATTGACACAAAATGGAACTTCTGCCTCTCAGCAAACCAGTAAGTGGCGGCCTGAAGCCAGAGTCTACACTCACTTGGGATTATCTGTGAAAAACAAACAAAAGGAATTAGAATCTCCCCAGAGACAGCATTGACCCGCCAGAGCCCAGTGTCCAAAGGGAAAGTGCATGACAAGACCACACAGTCCAACATGAAGTTGGATATATACCAATAGCAGCGAGGCAACGGCGCCTTGAGACTGCCCAGCTTGTTGCAGACTTTCTCCCACTGTGCCGCCATATTATCAGCATTAGCCATTGACAGGCTAATATCAGGGGTAAGCATTATGTCCCCACATAACACCATCCTGCAAACCACCTGTTGCTTGGCCCCACTATTAATGGCAGCATAAACACTGCAGACCACACAACAGATTTGACTGTCTTGCGCATCTGAGTTGTCCACACCCAGAGACAAATACAGTTGTGGAAATCCATCTAGAGCGCCAAACCAAGAAGAGAACACCTGCAAGCTAAAGTCTAGGATATAGCTTTGATAAGCCTCACCTACCCCGCCAGCATCTCCAGTACTCACCAGAAGCTCTGCCAATTGCTTGCCCAACTGTCCTGCCAGGTCTTTGTCCTCCACACTATGAAAACCCTCACTGGAATAGTTTATGCACCGCTTAAGATCATGGCACAGGCGTTGAGCCATTATCACAAAAGAAATTGGGGGATTACATCCATCTCCAAGTAAAGTTGTGAGATGTTGAAACCCTCTTCACCCAATCTAAGTAAGGGCACAGAATCAAGATCTGGCAGATTGGCATCCATCAAGCAATAGGTGAAGGTGCCAGAGTTAGGATCAATGACAAAAGGAACGCCCTCCAGATTCCAAGAATGGGTACATGCTGAATCAGCCTGAGCTTCAGCTATGCGCTTTTTGCCACCAACAGAAAACCACCCAGCGGCCTCACTCTTCACCAGGATTTTGTTGCTATTCTTCCCCGGTAAAAAACTCTCTAACCCAGACCAGAGCAAACCAGTGTCTGCTTGCCGGAGCCCACAAAGCAACACCACCTTGGCCTCCTTAGAAAGCCCACAAAAATACCAAAAGTCCTCCTCCAACATCTGCGCCACCATTTGGCGGGCATCAGACTTGTTTCTAACTCCAGAATAATTGCTACTCATATTTCTGTGCTGAAGAAGCTCCTCATAAAATATATAGCTCATCAAGTGGGGGGAAATGTCAAGAAATCCTGATCTATTGGGGTTGACTGATTCATATCCCTATCACTGAAGCTATGGGTTGACATTAGACGGGACACAGCCAGAGTGACACAGCTATTCTGGAATACGGAGAAACTATAATAAGATTGATATAGTTTCTAAGTCAGAAGACACCTGAGACATTCCAGGTCTCAGGTCACAGGCCAATCCAGAAGCTTCTATAATTAGATGCTAAGAATTCTGGATTCCAAATAGGGATGCAAACCCAACCCAGAGATTAGAACAGGGAATTACAACATCATGTTTCACCAAGAAGAAGACAGAAGACTGGCCGTGAAAATTCTGCACATTATACCAAGCACAAGGGCTGGTTGGCCGCATTGGATGTCAACTTAGTTTGCCGTGACTAAGTCAAGGTATATCTAGGCTGAAGAGAAGAAATCAGCAGCCTATAATATTACCTCATCTCAAACCTTATTTAGGTTTTGGGATCTAACTCTAGGGGGTGAAACTAGTAGCTTGGGATGATAGGCTAGCTAGTAAGAGTTGTCCGTAGCTAGACGCCAGTTTGGCCGCTAGCTTTCAACTATAAAGGGTCCTTCCAAGATCACTTGGAAGGCAGACAATTTAATACCCTTCAATATCACTACTAGTCTAAATAGTAGAGGTTTCAAAGTACAGCAAGAGCAACTTATTGATACTTTTGAATTCCTGCTAACCCACCACTGACAGTGCCGCGTCTCCAAAGGACCACAGGACTTCCCCATCACTCAGATCAACCAACAACAGAACACAGCCCACTGTCACACCTATTCACACCAATAGAAGCACATCTGTCTTATTAAAGATTCACATATTCCAACATACCTAATATTAATAATAAAAATTATACTTCTTCTTATTCAAGATCCTAAAATCTTGACACAAACAACCCTTATTTAACACTTTTTTATATATAATTTGTTTAGGATTAGTTAACTCTATGACACCTTTTGTGTCTAATCATAAGTTTTTGGCAGGTCTTTTGAAGGTACTTCTACAAACTGTGCCTACTTTTTTTATATCTTTTAAACTTAAACCAAACAATTTACACAGTATAGTTTATAATCTTGCGCCTTATTGGGTAAGACCTTACAAGGTGTAACTAAAAACTTGTTATCATTCTTTCAGATTCTGTATCAATATATACTGCAACAACCCTTGTTTGTCAGGAATATTCCTGGCAACACCTTGTGTCAAGATAAACTTTTGTGTGCAATTGAGCTCAAAGAGCAAATAGAAATTACAGCAGTTCCCCTGATTAGGGAGACTGCTGCAAAACACCAGGCCAAAGAATCAAAAATTAAAAATTTAATTTTGGGGAAAACAGGTTTTATACCCCAGCCACAGACCGCACGCCTGACTGCCAGGCACCGGCCAGCCAGCCCACCTGCTCCTGCCAGCTGGCGGGGGACGGCGCACCCCCACAGCAGGACCATCCACCCCCGCCAAATGGGGAAATTGCCCAATTGGGAACCACCAAAATGAAATTCCCCCAACCCCCAAAAGAGGGGGAACTACTGCCCAAATTTGGAATCTACCAAATTTGTAGGGACTGACAAGCTGCCCAACACAACCATTCCTGCATTAACTGCAGAAGTTAAATTTGGATGCATGAAAGCATCCAATGATACATCAAACCAATGCAAGCCCAGAAGTAATAATTCATCACCTGCACACCACTCCCAATCCCCCCAAAAGGGAATTCCAGACAACACCAAGTGTTTGGGGTCCCCTATCTAATATTTTGCACTATTCATTCCCCACAAGGATTATAGTATATAATAAAGCCAAATCACTTTATTATAGTTTGTGCTATCATTGAGTAGAATTATCTCTCAATATTATCACATAAATCAACTTGAAACTTCACCTACAAGAAGTTAAAACAAGACACTAAGCGTTGTCTGACCTTCCCCAGGATTAGAAGATGAATCATATAATCTTCTCATCTGTCTTCACGGCATTCCTAGGAATTGAGGGCCACCAATATACCCACCAGCATAAGCCATTCCATAAACCACCTGGCAGGTATTACTACAAGGAGCCAGCTGTCATGGATTCCTTCCCTGAATCCTTTAATTTTATTGATATGGATATCAAAAACAAACACACAGCAACACAGCCACCAAGTACAGGACACCAGTTTGTTTCCTATCTTTAATCTAAACAGGATTTGAACCTGGAACCTGCAGAAAGCACATATTGTTAGTATAGAATCAACTATTCAACTTACTTTACCTATTTATAACCGCTCAATTGAGTTGATTTTTGCTTTCACACTTCAATTTTATTTCAAAAAGGTTAGTAATTTAAGTGAAAACGTCACTTACTGCTCGGCATTTGATTGGCTGCTTGGTATCACCTTGTCACCCACAGATCTACTATTAGAATATGAAACTGAGGCTCCACACTTCAACTCTCTTGATATTCAAGAATTAAACCTCTTAAACTAGCATGATCTTATGGCTTGCTTTGGTTCCCTCTCCTTTAACTATAAGTTTATATTACATCTCCAGTCTCACATCAATGCCCATATTGCACAGGTATTAATTTTGTCCATGATATTTATGAAAATTATTAGCAAATACCTCCTATTTCCACCAATATCCACTTAAATTTCCCAGCCTCCATTTTTGAGGCTATTTAAATGTGCTAACCTTATCTAACTTAGTTGTTCTAACAATAAAGACTTTTACCCCATATCTGCCAATAACTTACCTTCTGATACCTTATTTTTGAAGCCATGAAAGGAATTCTATTCCTGTTCTGGTTTCTTGCTTTTTTCTTGTCTGTGGTGTTAACTTTGAAAAACCCAACACCCACTACTGACTGGTAAAGTTCCTCTCCAGACAACGCTCATCAAAAGGAATCCCTAGCCCATGGATGGTTTAATTACCTCTTAAGCCACTGGGTTGCAAATTTCATTATGGCCGCTTGTTCACTCTGCCTCCTGCTGAACCTTCTCTGGTTAGACCCTATGCCTCCTTCTACCTTTTAACGTATGTGGTGGGATACTATATGCTTTTTTGATTCAGCTCTGTGCTTGGAAGATTTGCCTACTTGGGTCACCTAGGACATCTCTCCATGATCACAGTACCCATCAGCTCAGTAATAGCATGACTTAACTTAGGGGCCTTGGCCCACCAATTAGGGAACTTGTTGCCTGTCAAGTGGGTCCCTGACACCGGCACAGCTCAACTCCTCCAAGCAGTACTCCTGGACCAAGCTGGTATTGTCTCACTCCACCCATTCTGTAGCCATATACACCTGTATATACTATGTACTAATTATTTTGCCATTAATTTTGGATGCTCTAACGTGCACACCAAAGTCTTTTGATTGATGATGACAGTTATCTAATTGTGATGGCTCTCACAGGCTTTAAAGTTGCCAACTTGGTCCCTTATTTTGCTAGAATACTCCCCCAATTGTTGGGTCTTTACATTGTTTTTGTCCTTTCAGACAGTTCTCAGTGGCTACCTTCACAAAAGGTCCATCTTTGCTGGCTGCACCTATCCTGATTGGATGTCCTTGGCATTTGTGCTGCTACTGGCCTTAACAAGGCATATATGGCACTTCATCTACAACCTACGCTCTTTTTGAGCTAGCCTACTGACAGTTACAATTGCCTGTATCCTTACATGCCTATTATTGTGCTAGGAAGCTACACTGTATTTGGTTGACACTTATAAATGGTCCCTGTTCAGTCCTCCTACATTGTAAGAGAGAATTCCAGCATTCCATTTGCAGGGCTTAATCAGTGATTCTTTTCTGGCTGGAGAGCCTTCTGCTTATTAATGCAACAGGTCAAATTAGGGATTATACTCTGTATAATAGCAGACTCAATTAAATATCAACTCTTAGATTATTTGCCATATAATGCTGACCTAAACCAATAAGGAACCCAATTATAGCTGTGTAATACTGATCTGAACTTGGTATTTCCTAGCCATTCACATATCACTTGTTTGATATGATCATATATACACCCCCATCAGGCTGTGTGGGACTGAGTTGATACAACGTCCAGTAGGGTGGAATAGGAGATATAAATTGATGATCTATGGATTATAAAGTGTGTAATCAGTAATAATCACTATATTGGCTAACATTTATACAGGGTATAATAGCTAAATCAATTATAATTAACTAGTAATATAAGGTGTATAATCATTATACATTGGAATGATGATCTGTGATAATACTGCGTATAATTGTCACATCTATTATAATAAACTAACAATTACACAACATGTAACTGATAAATAATTTATAATAAATTGCTGACTATACAGCGTATAATTACCACACTTAATAGAATATTGACCTAGTGATAATACAGCTTGTAACTAATAAAGATCTGGTGTAATGATTAGCCTGATCATTTTTGGTCAATCAGCCTAATCTCATATTTCCCCCCTCTTGACTATAAATAGGAAATGTAAAAAGGGAATCAGGCATTATGGCTTTCTCAATCACGTCTTCCTGTCTCAGCACTAAGGAGGAGTACCAGGTGTTCCTGGCAACCATGTTAGAGGAGTGGCACAAGAATTCAACTGCTGGAGCAAGGAGGCATGCCGTCTCCAATTCTACAGTTGGCGTTTGCTACAAGCTCACAAGAATGATACTCACTCAGAGTTGTCCTTGGCCACCACCATGGTGGCCAATCCCTTCCAGCGTCCCCAAAGCCTTATCTTGAAGAAGGAGGTTGAACAGAAGAGTTGATCTCCTTTGGTGGCTGCAGACGTACCCCTAGGCTTCCTTGGTGGACCCAGAGGCTTGGCAAGCTAGGGCTGTTGTTCCTCACCCTCCTACTGTGCCCTATACGTCTGATCCAGCTTTATTGGGGTCAGTGGTCCTCAAATATGACCCAGATCATGCAGACTTTGAGGTGAATAGCCTTTTTCAGAGCTATGAGCTTCTGAGTGAGTTCCTCTTTTTTCTTCTGTCTTGTGGGCAGGGGGTAGATATCCACTCCCGCCCTCGGCATTCTGAATAGTACCACCCTCCTGCTGTTTGCTCTGTGGTCCTTTGTGAGCTGGCCTGGCCTCTAGAGGGGGCTTTGATAGAGCCGTCTTGCTCCAAGGTGGCATTGTATGCCAAGTATGCACAGGTGATCAATTTTAACTGTGCGGTAGTGCAAGTCTAGTCCCGTGATTAGGGGCCCAGTCCTAACTCTACTTGCCAGTGGGGTCTTTGGTGTACTAAAAACCAGCATAATTGGCTGGCTGCTGCCATCAATTTGACCTTGGAAAAACTGGAGACTGGGGATCCTGCCCAGTATCTCCCCTAGATAGCTTTTTTAGGCAACCTTTTTCTGGTCCCCAAGCCTTTGCTTCCTTGTGGTTTCTTGTGCCAGATGCAGGCCATCTTGGAGTTTTACTATTGTGAGGTACTGCCAGCAGGGTCTTCTGGTCAATTATCCCTTTGAGGGCTTTATTTTGGAGTGTGTGGTGTTAGGAGCGTGCTTTCTCATCAAGTTTGATCTAGGTTGCTTGGCAGATGGGGAGCTGGCCTTGACTGCGCCCATCATGCACTGGGAGCGGCTCTCCCCCAAGGCGTGGCACATGTAGCTTTAGAATATTGTTGTCCTTTATCAGGTGGTGGCCACCCACGCTTTTGGTGAATATGTGGAGGCTATCACACACCATGTCCCTGAGGAGCCTGAAGAGGGCACCCAGTAATAAAGTTATATATAGCTATGTTCTTCTCCACTATTTTGCAAATTTTATATCTTTTTATATTTTGTATACTTTTCTATCATGAATATGATGTGTTTATATTGCTTATTATTATTTTTTATTGAAAGATCAGAATGGTATTTAATTAGGCCCTTTCTTTGGGGTGTGAAATGAACGTAAAAACTTTGTGTGTACACAGTTAAATATGTGTCCACTATCCTTATATTTGATAAAGTAGGCGTCAGGTGAGGTTTTCTCTATGATCTCAAGGGGGCCTACCCAAAGCTTGTCTAATTTGTGAGATCTACCTGCACCTCAAGTGTTGCAGAATGCGACCCCCTCCCCTACCTCAAAAGAAGGCAATAGGGCTCAATTGGCAGAGCCCCTCTCAAATATGACTTGGGTCTTGATAACTATGCTTCTAAAAGCAGATGCCTGCAATTTGATGAGGGTGTCAGCCAATTGTCTTAGGAACTGATTTTAGGAAAGGTGTCCAGGGTCACCTGTGGCTGGGTATAGGACAGGCAGAATGGCAGGGTGGCAGCCATACATCAGTTGAAATGGAGATGTTCCTGTGATAGAGTGAATCAAAATGTTGTACGCAAACATTGCTGCTCCTAAGTATGTTTCCCAAGAGGATGTACGTGATGAAGCCAATTTCCAGAGGATCTGGGTTATGGTATCATTGGCGCACTCCATCATCCCATTGGTTTCAGGGTGGTATGGGGTAAAGAGTACCACACAAACTCCCATGAGGTTGTTCACTCTTGATATTACTGTGTCAGAGAATTCTTTTCTGATTAAATTAATTATATTAATGATCCAAAGTATACTCCTACAACACAAACAGTCAACAACAAAGCAGATTATAGTCCATTAACTTGTATCAGTAATGGCTTTAACAATAATCAAACCTGGAACCCAAAAGATAAGGTAAACATTAGTATACAGTCAAAGGGTCAATTTATATTACCTATGTGGTGAAACATATCACCAGTTGGTTGCTTAAATTAGGATCACAACATATACTTCTTGATTGTTTTAGGATCTTGATTACCCTTCCAATAGAGTATTCAGTCTTTTTGATTAGATCTAAGCTAGGTGATAGATCATCCCCTCCAGTCTGACTGACTTCCGGATTGTTCTTCTACTTGGCCATTGGATTGACTCCACTGACTTGCTTCTGGATTGAGGCTTCACCAACTGAACGTTAACTTCATCAGTTAATATAATTAACCAACTGCTGTTACAACGGACCAACTTCTCCATACCCTAGCATCTGTAACCCCCTTGTGCCTTTGGGGTTGTTCTCATCCTCCCTCAATTGTTGTGTCAATCCCCTATGATTTGACATTTATTTCCCCCTCTCAACCCCCAAGTAATGACCAACTTACCTTGAGTTATCAAGTAAGTTGAAATATATAAACCACTCTCTCTTATCTTCAATAATATATATGTTACCCCCCCTTATTTTTAGCTACATCATTGATAACTTCTTTGAGTGTATAATTAAGGACTACAAAGGCCAGTCTCCTCATACCAACTAACTACCAACTAAAGTTTGACTCTAAGTCACTTGTTGAGGATTTGCTTTCAAGTAATTGCTGTTGCTGCTACTCCAAACCCTTTGTTGTTCCAGGTTCAAACGCTTTTTTACTACCAACTACCTGTCTGGTTTCCAACTTGTAAAGTACTAATGCTGCTGACCAACCCTTTGACTATCCCCCGTCACTGTAGTAAAAGTAACACATTTTGGTGCTCACTACAGGGGCTTTTAGCCAATTCTCTTTTTGCCCACCTCTTATCAACGCCTATAAAGCCTCTGACAAGGGAAGAACCTACCTAACATGGTAAACACTAGATATTCTGGAGCGCTGCTTCTCCCTCTAAACAACAACATCCAACGGGTTGGTTGTCTTAATAGAACGGGCTCTCCAGCCACTATAACATCAGCATCATCACAAACAAACACCTCCAATGTGGGTTCAGCCGGTAGCATCCACCCCCAAAGGGTAGCTCAGTTGTTGAATGGAAGGAATACTTCCTGACCCTTATCTACTGCTGCCAACAATTCCACTAGATCAAACCAATCTCCCCTTGGGAGTTGTACCACAGCTAATTGTGCAAACCAACAGACCAGCACCCCTAGCCAAGTGCTGAACAATCCCAACAATTGTCCGAGCCCAGTAGAGCAACTTTGCTCTATGGAAATTCCAACAATTCAACCAACTCTAATTCCTCCCTTGGGACTTTGGGAACCTCACAGCTGGCTTACAAGACAATCAGTACCAACCTTTGAGACCTTCAACTTCTCAGCCTCAGGAGTTGGTCAAACCCTTGATTGTTGGTCCTTGGCACCCATCTATCCTGTCTCCAACAGTCCCAGTCTACAGTCATTTCTGATTGTTCCCTCCATTGGCCAAGCCAACACCAACCCATATCTCCTTCTGGATACTTCAGCAGAGACTACCAACACAGAGCAAGACTTGCAAGAAATTAAACAAATGGTTGAGCATAACAATGGAGCTCTTCCTCAATCAACTATTGACAGTTTTGACAGATTGACCACTTACACCACAAGGGTTGGTCATCCCAAACTAATGGACGCAGTGAACAGACTTAATCAAGTCAATGCCAGCCTTTGGGAGCTCAACAATTGACATTAAGACCTCCAACAGTTGGCTGCTGTCAGCTTTGAGCGGCAAGGTGAATGGAATAACATCAGCAACCAGCAACTGGAAGAGTCCAATGCCCGTTCCTAGCCACTGCTGTCCATCTATAAGGGATCACTCAAGAGTCAACACCTTTGTGGATACTCAGTTAACCCCTCTTTGCAACTTGACTGTTGCCTTGGACGCCAACTTAGAGTCATCCGCAGTGCATCTTGAGGCTCAAGGAACAACCCTTACCAACCACCATTGTCACATACAAGAATTGATGGAACAGATGAGTTGTCTGTCTTGGGCAACCACAGCGCAAAGTGCTGTCCAAAAACTGCAAAACACAGTGATCACCCATGTGAATGCTGAAGTCACCAGACAATTATTTTGAAAATTGCACTCACATCAAAGAAGTACAATGACAATGTACAAAAGACCTAGCTACTACCACCACCACAGTAGTGGAACAGCTCACTTCCTGTAACCAAGGTGTACGTCAGGCACATACAGCCAACCAGGACCTAAAAGAGCAAGTAGGTGGGTTTACAGCTCAATTGGCCAACACCACCACTCTACTGAACCATCAGGGACAAGTGGTCAAAGAATTAAGAGTGGCCACAACTACTCTAGAAGAACGCTTTGACCAATTAGCCATTGGGGATCCAACCACACACAATCACACCATTGTTGGTAATATTCTTCACCATGGCCAACCTGACCCTGTTTGCCCTCCTCAGTACACCCCTCCTGGCATAGCAACTGGAGCAAATGCTATGTCAATTGGGAGTGCAGGTCCAAGAAGCCATTGCTGCCGCCGCCAGAGAAGTACAGAGAGTTACCAATGCCAGCCCCGCTGCAGACGCCACCAACCCAATTACTCTGATAGTAGTAGCTCTAGTTCAGATTCTGGTTCTGAGGATGAGTCTACCATCTCCTCTTCTACATACCAGGAAGGAGTGCATCATGGCTCTAGTTCAAGCAGAACTAAGCCAAATAGCCTCTTCAAAACTAAGTTCTCAATGAACAGTCACATTGATATCCAGATGTGGCTGGACACATTTGAGAAAGCCAATGAAGGATTAGGATCAAGAGAGATGGGTCTAGCCTGTATTTGCATGCTGGACAAAGCAGTATTGGCAGACATCTCTCAACATCTGCCCAGAAACTACAAATATAAGGATGTGTGAAAAGCTCTCCTTAAAGTCTTTGACTCAGAAGCAAGAGATAAAATTGACAGGGACAGCTTTTTAGTTCTAAAGATTAAGAACTTTGAAGATTTCCCTTGCAACTTTTGATCCATGGTGAGTCAGTTACAGATGAAGAATCTCATCAGCCCTAACAACTGTTGCTGTGCCCTTTGACATGCCTTGCTGCCATACAAGGATCTCTGGCTCAAGTTTTCTGGACAGATAAATAGTCTACACAATATCACTTTGATTATAGAGAAAGTCTTTACTTTAGGATAGCTCAAAACTCAGTTAGTCCGCCTAAAGCATAATGACTAAAGGGTCTATGCCACCCCCAAACCAACTCCAACTCCTGTCTACCAATCTTTGTTGCCATACCCAAGCAATTCCAATGCCCAGTTGACTCCATTCATATGCAACCCAACTACACCGGCTGCAGAATTTGTAAGGAGAAGACACATACGCAGAAGGATTGCCCCAACTTTGCTGTATACAAGAAAGTCCAGGAGATGTTTAGAAAAGAACCCAGGGCTGACCTGGAGTTCATGTAGTTTCAACTGAGGACACATTCTATATAGAAGACTACTTTTCTTCCAATGAGGAGTAAAAAACAAATAGGTGATGGACTCAGGGAGTCCCCATCACCTCTACCTAAACCTCCCCCCAACAATCTAGCTTGTATTTTTGCTGTGCTATCAAACCCAATCAGTAAGAAATCAGTACAGGCCCAACAACTAGAGAAGAGACATGCCTTAATGGAATCTCTTAACTCTAGTATCACCAATTCAACCTTGTGTCCCTACCTGTCCCAGCCTGTGCCCAACCTGCCCTTGACTGACTCCAATAGCAATTATGAAGATTTTCTTCTGTATTTTGACAATTATTTTGTCAATGTATCCCTACCAATTCCAATGAAGACCTTCCTGAGAGTTCTACCTAGGTTTAAGGATTTCTTGGATGCTCTATGTGAGCATCTAAGGAACAACCCTATATGTAATATCACTAATAATACAATTAATCCTTCCAAAAATTGCACATGGATCCAACTCAAAGTCTTTGATACTCCAATCTGCGCTGTAGTTGACACAGGAGCACCAACAACAATAGTCTCCTCCTAACTTGTATCTAAGCTTCAATTTAAACCAGATTTGGCCTATGATGAAAGCTTTTTTACCGCAGGAGATCAACAAACTATAGCTGCAGGTGCCTACAGTAGTATTCCATTGATCTTTGGGGAGCTAGTCCTAACAACAAGTGCTGTTGTGCTACAATCCTCCAGTTATGATATGCTAATAGGTACCAACCTGCTAAGAAGATATGATGCTATAATAGCCATGAGTACTGGAACAATAACCCTTATGGGCTATTCTATTCCATTACTGTTTAATGGCAATCAAACTTTGTATATGGTTTCCCAAGGAAAAGTTGACCTTCACCATACTCTAATCAAGTATCCACATGGTATCATGGGAATTCCTTATTGTCTTGCCAACCCGCACACCAAGACTCTTCAGTACCATGCTAACTCAGCAACAGGCATCAATTTAAAGACCAATCATTCTATGGTGATAGAACCTTTCATGCAGGTAGTTGTTAGCACTGGTATTCTTTTTGAAGTTCCTCCTGGAATGTATCTAAATGTGTTCAGCCTTCCTCACCTGTTGTTGTCCAAACCAGTTGCATCCCCTGGATTTTGTGACAAAGCCAACCACTCTGAGCTTAAGGTGTTATTGAAAAACTTGTCATCAAAGAAGATTGTTGTCCAGAGACATCAACCAATTGCATACGTTAGAATTGAGCCAACAACAGACATTGATTCTGTCTACTAAGTAGGAAACCTATTGGAATTAGGGATTTCAAAGACGCCTCAAACTCATTCCCACTCAGTACTAGTTGTCATTCCACGCAAAGAGATGTTTGGTCTTTCTGAGGTGGAGATGGTAAAGTTTGAAAAACTTTTAGATGAGTTCAAAGACATCTTTGCAACATCAAATTTTGACTTAGGTTGTGCAAAAGGAGTCAAACACAAAATCAATGTTGGTGATTCAGCCCCTATCTACCAAAGGTCATATTGTCAATCGCCCAAGGTCAATACAATAATTGGTGAAGAAGTGCAACAACTGTTAAGCGCTGGTCTTCTGAAACTGTCAATTAGTCCCTGGGCCTCTCCCCTCCTGCTGGTCAAGAAGAAGGATGGCTCAAACCAAGCCGTCATTGACTATCAACAGTTAAACCAGATAACCAAGAAAGACAAATACCCTCTGCCACATATCAACAAAACACTGGACCAACTAGGCAGAGCACATTTCTTCTCAGCAATGGACTTGGTCTCTGGTTACTGGCAAGTACTGATGGCCAAAGAAGATCAAGAGAAATGCGCTCTAATCACAGCAGCGGGATTTTACCAACCAACTAGAATGCCTCAAGAATTAGCAAATGCACCAGCTACCTTCCAACAACTCATGGATAGTACATTTGCCAATCTTAAACTAAGTTGTGTTCTCATCTACTTGGACGACATAAAAGTTTTCTCTAAGACATTTGATAAACATCTTAGTCACTTGAAGGAAGTCTTCATAAGGCTTTGGAAGAAAGGGTTGAAACTCAAACCTTCTAAGTGCTCTTTTTTAAGACTCACTTGGAGTTTTTGGGTCATGTTATCTCCAGCAAAGGAATTAGACTAATTCCAGCCAGGACGTCAGCCATAGCCCAGATGCCTTCCCCAACTGACATGAAAGGAGTTCAAGTAATCCTAGGCATGGAAGGTTACTATTGCAAATTCATACCTAACTTTGCTGAAATAGCTCAACCACTCTTCCACCTGCTAAAGACTTCCACCAACTTCAGTTGGACCAAAGAATGCAAAGAAGCATTTCAATCCCTGAAAGATGTATTGATGACTAACTCTCTGTTAGCGTACCCAGACTATTCCAAGCCTTTTGCTCTGCACACTGATGCTTCTAACATTGAAATTGGTGCTTCCTGTCCCAGACCAACGACAAAGGCGAGGAACATCCAGTTGCTTATTTATCAAGAACTCTCAACAAGCATGAAACAAAACTACAGCACTGCTGAACGTGAATGCCTCACAGTTCTTTATGCTATCAAAGAGTGTTGACCATATGTTCATGGAACACACTTTACAGTAGTCACTAATCATTCAATTCTAGTATGGCTAAGAAAGATGAAGCATCTAGAAGGCAGACTAGCAAGATGGGCTGCCAAGTTACAAAACTTCAACTTCAAAATTGTTCATTGGCCAGGAATCAAACATGGAAATGCTGACGCCCTATCCCAACTACCAATTGTTGCTGCATTAGGAGAGGACCTTGATAGTCTTTATGAGCTGATCAGTTGACCAGACCAATGGAGTTTCCTAGATGAGAAAGTAAAAAGGACGCTTCAACAACTAAGTCAACATACATCCATAAAGGACGGTAAACTCTTCAAGATATATAAGGGTAATACCCTCCCTTATATCCGTCCTTCCAACCAACTTGCTTGTCTGGATGACTTCCACCAAAAATTAGGCCATGCTGGGATACAGAAAATGATGAAAACAATGTCAGACTACGTTTATTAGGAAAACATGACCACTGACATTGCAGAATACGTCCACAAATGTCTCCAGTGCGCTAGGTTTAGAGAAAAACTCAGCCAACACTCCTATCAATTCATTCTTCCTGGATACACTTTCTAGACTGTGTCAATTGTTATTGTTGGACTACTTCCTAGTGCTGGTCCAGGAAAACTGAAGTACATCATAGTTGCCATAGATCACTTAACCAAGTGGGTTGAAGTCCAACCTGTTGCTTCTGCCAATTCTTTACAGACTGCTAAGTTTGTACTCCAAGAGATCATTGCACAGCATGGTTGTCCTGCTATAATCTTAACTGATAATGGAAATAACTTTGTCAAGGCTATATTACCTCGGTTACATGACCTGATGGGAATTCAGAGTACCTCTTCAGCGCCCTACCAACCCAAGACAAACAGAGACACTGAAAGAGTTAATGGAACACTAGTTAGGATACTGAAGAAACTAGCATACAATCAGCCTTCTTCATGGGATATACATTTAGGTGTAGCTGTCATGGCATACCAATTCACTGTACACTCTAGAACTGGTTTAAGCCTATTCAAAATGTTATATGGCCAACAACCTGGACTCCCTATGCACTTGGTACCATTGAACGCCAACTGCAGTGAATCTACATACTCCCAACAACTGAATACCCTGACCAAGAAAATAATACAAACTCAGTCTCAAGCTTTCAACAGCTTAAGAGAACATCAAGTTAAAAGTTACTCATGAGACCAGGTGAACCTACCAGCACTTCCAACGTTCCAAGTTGGCAACTGAGCTATGATGTACCGACAACAGCTTCACAAGCTACAGAATAAGCTAGACAGCTTATGGACCAACCCCTGTGAAGTTATTTCCAAAGTAGGCTATGACGTCTACAACCTTAAGGATTTAACTTCAGGACAACTCATCAATTGTGTCCATGCTAAGTTCTTGAAGGAATGTCAAGCCAACTCTCACCAACTGACTGGACATCTAGCTAAGGTTTAGGGTTTGCCCTTCCCTTATCTATTTTTATTACCTCTATTTTCTATTATATACCATACCCTTAACTCTATTATAAGGATGAAACTCAATGAAAATCATAAGCACATTGAAAAGAGAGGAGTGCTTTAATACATATTGCTCATTTGAGAGAAACGACAAAATCAAGGGAATAAAGCACATCCTAAAGATGATGCATGACTGACACTGCTTTGCCGACAACATTGGCATCCAAAGGGCAACTAGAGCCAACCTTACAGAAGTTCAGAAAATCAGGGAACTCAACTTGATCCAGAAGTGCAACGCCAAAATTAGATACAAAGAGTCCAAATACCAAAATCCCAAGACTGGCTAAGAATTCCGATTGAGACCCATTAGCTAACCAGTTATTCAGAATCTCTGTAAGTTGTAACTTTGTTATATCAAGAATTTACTCAGTCAACAGATTCTTTTCATGAGTTACTTTGAAAAGTATCTCCAAGGTAAGAAGATAAAAGAACCCCATCAACTGGCCATATGAGAAGTTAGCTTCCTGAGACAAGGAAATAAGGAACAATTCCCAGTATTCTGCAGGATGACGTTTTCCTACTCTATTATGGAGAGAGATTGCCTGAGGAGCCATACAATACTCACCAGGAAAAGCCCAACTGAGAGCCACGGGACAACAGATTGCCAGGATCTTCTCTTGTTCCTCCTGAATTAAGTCCAAATTAGTTGCTTCTTGAAGAAATCAATCTAGTTCCACCTTGTATTATTGTTGCTCAGCCAACAATACAGTATTCTCCATATGACGCAAAAGAGGGATCAGCGTCTTGCTGTTGTGTTCTGAGGCGCGGCACAGATACACAACTGGGAATCCTAACCTTAGGATTGGATTTGTACTAAGTCTTGGTTAGACAACAGGGAAGGCAAATGTGTTTACCTTGCAGCCCTGGATGAATAATCTCTACTAGGCGTGGCTAGAGAGAGGCGTGGAAGTATAGAAGACACAAAGACAAAAATGTGAATAGAACTTAATTTTATTGGTAAAATAGGAAATGGGTTATATAGTGGTTAGAAATACCACAAAACACTACCAGGACGGTAGGATCACTTGCCACAAGCATGAGTGGGGCGAGTGAGTTGCGCAGAGTCAGGAAACTAAACAATCATATTTCCTGATGCAGAAACCAGTTCATTTCAAGGGTCAAAAGCAAAAGCAAGAGATTTGTCTTTGAAATGGCCCACTAAAGGCAAAATCAAAACATGGCAAATGCCGTTATTCACGGCATTGCCCCCCTCTAGATTGGCCTTAGGGGGCAATACTTGCGGAGAAACTTGGTGTGTATGCAAGCAAAAGGACAACCACTGGAGAGGAGCTTTATAGTGTACTCAGACTCTCGTTTGAAAGTCACCTCTAAAGGACTAATATACAGGGAGTCCATATTATGTGCACGCCCACCCACATGGTGTTAGTAGTACAGGACAAGGTCACCAACATCAAACTCAGGCAAGGGGGAGCGCCCAGAATTGTCAGGAGAGAGCTCAAGCACCTTAGTCTTATATGCAGAAGTGTAGGCAGTGGCTTGTATATCAATGATGCAGTTGATTAAGCCTTTGATGTGGTTGTCAGGGTTCATGACCTTATCAGAGGAGAGTAGGGGAACCCCCAAGAGAGACGGAGTGGTGACTTCACGCTCATACAACATGGCAAAGAGGAGTACCCTGTGACCTGATGCCTGCTCAGATAATAGGCAAAGAGAGCAGCAGGTAAGTATAGATCCCAATTGGCAGCGTCAGAGTAGGTGAGTTTTTTCATATAGAAACCAGTGTCAAGTTGGCACGTTCAACTGCCCCATTAGTGGAAGGATTATAGGGGGCAGAGAAGGACTGGTGAGCTCCTAGAGCTTCAATAACAGAGGTTACAAGTTTGGCATTGAAGTTGGTTCTGTTGTCTGACAACAGCACTTGAGGGCAGCCATGGCAGTAGAAAACATCCTGCAGCAGGAAGGCAGAAGTAGTCTTAGCAGTGATGTCTTTAGTAGGGCAAGCTTCTACCCACTTGCTGAAGTGGTTGTCGGCAATCAGGATAAAGCGGCATCCAGAATGTGAGCGGGGGAGAGGGCCTACAGCATCAATGCTAACCGTGTGAAAAGCGTGTTGAGGGGGAACCAATTTGAACTCGTGAGAAGTAGCTCAGGGCCTCTGAAGTTGGCAGTCATGGCAACTAGCTATGACATCTGGGATCAACAAGCAAAGATTCTCCCAGAAGTAATACTTCTGAAGCCAGTCAAATTTCTTGATAATGCCTCCATGGCCAGTCTCTTTATGGGCTTGCAACACCAAGGTGTGGCAAAGACTGGGGCGCATGTATGGCAGGTATTGACCCTGCACCTTCTTGAAGAGTTGATTGTCGTGTATGAGGGTGTCTTCAGACAATTTGGACAGGGCAAGTCAAACCTCTTCTGTCTCACTTTCCCAGGAAGAAGGGTAGCCAATTAGCTCGTACAGGCGGTCTGCCTCAGCAGGATGTAGGGCAAGGATGGGCATTCAGGACAACCCATCAGTGTTCTGATGTTGAATCCCGGGGCAATGGAGCACAGTGAAGTCATAACCTTGCAGGTGGAGGGCCCATCTGGCTAAGCGTCCTTCAGGCTCCTTAAGTTGTTGTAACCATTTAAGCAAAGCGTGGTCAGTGAGACAGTAAAATGGGTACCATACACATAGTGGCGCAATTGTTTGACTGCATGCAGCTCAACAAGGCACTCCTTCTCTGTAACACTATAATTCTTCTCATGCTTATTCAGCACACGGGAATTATAGGCTACAGGGTGGCCCACACCTTCATTGTCAAGCTGAGCCAAGATAGCCCCAATAGCAAGGTCACTAGCATCAGTGTACAAGATGAATTCCTTATTGTAATCAGGGTACACTGAAATGGGTTCTTCTTTGAGTTTCTGCTTTAGAGTCTCTAAGGCCTGCTGTTGGCTGGCGGTCCATTCAAAAGGAACATTACACAAAGTTGGACCAGGGGTTTGCTAGTATCAGCAAAATCAGAGATGAATTGCCTATAGTAACCCATCATGCCCAGAAAGACTTGTACTTCTTGGAGATTGGTGGGGGGAAGTATTTTGTTGATGGCTTCAACCTTCTTGGTCATTGGACAAATTCCTGTTTGGGTTACTTCATGGCCCAGGAATTCAAGGCGTTCTTTGAAGAAAGCACACTTAGAGGACTTTAACTTGAGGCTAGCTTCTCAGATCTTTATGAACACCTCTTTAAGATGGGCTAGGTGATCAGGGAAAGTTGCGCTGAAGACTTTTATATCATATTGATAGACTAAGACACACGACAACTTCAAGTCACGCAGGATGGAGTCCATGGCCCTCTGGAAAGTTGCCGGGGAATTACAGAGCCCTTGCGGCATGCAGATAAGTTCAAAAAATCCTTCTGATGTGATGAGCGCAGCCTTCTGATAGTCTTCAGGAGAGAGGTCAACTTATCAGTAACCAGACGCCAAATCCATGGCAGAGAAAAACTTAGAACCCCCAAGGCGTCAAAGAGCGTCATCAATGTGAGGTAAGGGATAGGAATCTTTCTTGGTTAGAGAATTCAAAATTCAATAGTCCATCACAATCCAGTGGCCCCCATCCTTTTTCTTTAAGATGAGCAGAGGAGAAGCCCAGGGACTTTGAGAGGGAGCTAGCAGTCCAGCGTCCAGCAGTTGTTTGAGCTCCTTAGAAACCTGTGCATCTTCCACTTGGCTGTAGCAATATGGCTTAGCACAAAAGGGAGGAGCATCTCCTGTGTCAATCTGATGAATCACACCTTTGGACAGCCCATAATCAGTGCTATCTTTAGCAAAGATGTCTGAGAATTAGTCTAGTAAATCAAGCACCTCTTTCTGTTGTACCAGAGACAACTGAGGGAAGTCTTGGGCAGTGAACAGAGATAGGACTTGGGGCTTGTTTTTGGGTAGTTTAAAGTCTTGAAACGTTCCAAAAGGGTGAAGGGAAAAGACGTCAGGGGCATTTAACAACTTTCTGTAACCAACAACCTGTCCTCTGGATCTGGTCATAGGAAGGAAGGGTAAGGTTGGCAACTAGTAATTGAACGGGATCCTTGTGTGAGATGTCCAGAATTACAGGACAAAGGTAAGGCTTGTTACGCCCCAACAAAGGAGGGGAGTACAGCTCTAAGAAAGTCTGTTCAGGTAGTTCATATAATATCTGGGAGTCTATGATGGCCTGAGAACCTGGAGGGATGATAACAGCAGATGTGGCCATGAGAGGAACCCCCTCAGTTGCAGGACAAGTCATGGGAGGACACTTCATTTTGGTGGAATGGGTTCAGTATTTTAGGGTGAAAACCCCAGTGGGGTACTCCAGTGTACATGTCTTCAAACGTTTACCAGGAACTTTGATTGGCTCCTCAAAGATCAGAGGGACTTTTTACCCTAGGATAGAAAGATAACCATCCTTTAGGTTGATGATCCAATTATATTCCCAGAGGAACTGAGTACCAACCAAAAGGCTATAGCTCTCATTTTCTAGAACAACAGCTGGCGCAGCCAACAGGAGTTTACCAAATAGCATTGTCAAGGCAGAGTACACTCTAATGGCGCAAGTCATGGAGAGACCAGCGGTGCCATAGGATTGATGGTAGTTGAGATCAGGGGCCAGCTTAAGCTTCTGAATCAGTTTAGAAGAAACAATGTTGATCAAAGAGAACCAATGTCTGGGACGGCTTTGATCTTGACCTTTTGGATAGATATCTCTACTCAGGTGGTGGTGCGTCCAAAGGGTGGCAACACATCCAAGATATCCTGCGCCTCAGCTAATTCCTTGTCCTATTTCTCAATCATGCATTTTAGTCCTGGAAACTCCTTATATACAGTCTGGAGAGGGAGTGAGAGAGATACATTCTTGAAAACAGCGTCTGCAACTTCAGCGGCTTCCTCTGATGATTCCACTAATACAGGGGACCGTTTTGCCTGAGTAAGATAGGGGCAGGAGACAACTGCTTTGGCCTAAGACAAGGGCTTGGTGGTAGTTGTAGTATTCCCAGATTGTAGCTTGTAGGGAACTGCAATAGCCTCAGGGACAGCAAGAACAGAATAACCTATGCATCATGGTCTTCAACATCAGATTGATCCACATCAGAATCATCAGAAATGTCATGGAACAGAAGGAGGATAGGAGGAGCTTCATCATCAGCAGGCTCAGAGTCAGTAGCAGGCGGAGGACTAGGAGGAGACTGTGAAGAATTGTCAACCAAGAGCGTCTCCACCTCTAGGTTGACTGTTTTTTCCCGACTGATCCTTGGGATCAGCTCCTTCAATCCGCGGATTGGTACAGAAGCAAGAGTGGTGACCTATATGACCACAGTTGTGGCAACCCTGACGTTGAGGAAGATTTTGTGTTTTCATAGTGAGGATACAAGGGCCGCAAGAAGAAGAGCCAGAGTTGGAAGCGGTACAACTTTCCCAAACAACTGCCCCAGAATGGGTAAGATGCATATCTTGGAGCAGTGTCTTTATACTTTTCATGGAGGACAGCATAGATTTGTGGGCCTTGAAATGAAGACACATGAGTTGATTCACCTTGAGGTCCTGGGCGCAGGCCATATATGCTTCATGTGCCATCAATTGTCTGCTTGTTATTAATTGTTGTTCCTCCATGTAAAATATGTCTGTGAATTTGGCTAACGTCTCTTTGGGCTTGAAAGATATGTGCATGAAGGCATCCTTTTTCACCTCCAGACTAAGATCACCACCAAACCCATCAATCAGGAGCTGATTCATGTCTTCCCAGGTCTCAATGGTGGGCAGCTCTGGCACAATTACTTCTTGACAAGTCAGGTGTAGACAGGTTAGAATGTGTTCCTTTTTAGCCTCACTGATACTCGTCTCATGGCAGTCTCATAAATAGTTAAGAAAGCTGAAATAGTTGAGGTTTTGGGATCAAATACTTCCTTAAAAGTAGGCTTGAAGTGTGCCTTGGGAGCTGGACCACCATTGCTGCTATCAAGTACATTTATGTGCGGGGAGAACTCAGCTTCAGATTTGGAGGGGGGTTATCTAGCCCATAGTTGTCAAACACTTTCTTCAAGGGTTGTCAGAGTCTCAGTAGTTCTGGCACCTGTAGTGTTGGCTAGAGTGGTCTGTTGTTCAGTAACATCTAGGAGTTGACCTTGGGTAGTGACAACAGTGGAGAGCTCAGCTAGCCGCAAAGTAAGGGATGGCCCCACTGATAGGCAGGGGGCAAATATGTCATTTACCAAATCAATCAGCTCACTCATCTCCTGTACGTCTCTGTCCAACTCAGTCTGATCTTATTTCAAATGGTCCACCTCATTAGCTAGGGCAATCAACTCCCTAGTACAGTGGATTCAAGGAGCCCCTGCCAAACCAGAACAACAGCCATCTTCCTGTTAATCCTGAGTGAGCTAGCAGCGGCCGTTACTACCTCACGTAAAGCAGCAACTTATTGCTGTAGTTCAGCGACCTGAGCAGTCAGCGTAAGAACCTGGGTATCAGGTTGAGGCATTTCAGTAGGACGTCCTTGGCTACAAGTGGAAGCGCATAATTCTTGGATGGCCTCCCAGATCCTCTGCTCTCTGTCCACCAGATCATCAGCAGGAGGAGAAGGCAGGACATCAGGTTTGGGAGTAGACAGCTCATTTACCTGACTCTGAAGTTTGGCTATAGCAGCAGCAGTGGTTTCTATCTTTTGATTAAATTCTGCACTGAATTCATTTAGACCTTGGGTGGCAAGGTCAGATACCTGTTGCAACTGCTCAAAGGAATAGACACTGAATGCATTGAGCTGTTGCACTAGGCATTCAAAGTTGGTGAGATAAGCGTTTAGGGTGGAGTCCACTTGAGTTTGCCAGGGTTGTTCTAACTGGTGAAACTCATGTAGCCGCACCCTAACGTACTCAGGGATGGACTGGCGCATTTTCTCAATAGAATTGACTAAACATGTTTGAGAGGTGACCAAATCACGCTGATTGTCAGATACCAGGGAGAACAGGGAATGAATCCATTGTTGGTAGGCGGCAAACTGATCCCCTAGATAGGTAACAGCTGCTTGTAGAGACAAGATCTCTTGAACGTGGAGTCCCAACACCATCTGGTGGTGGGCCAAGGCAGGCTGTACAAAGGATGACAGCAGGTGTTCAGTGGAGCCAGCCGCTGAGAGGAGATGTTGTGGAAACTGAGGGGCCACAATTAACTCATAGTATTTGGCACGGCTAAACTGTAGCTGAAGGCAAGGGATGGCCCCATCCTGAGTTATCCCAAGGGCTACCACCATGACTTGTTCCAAGTCAGGGGTACCCATAGGGTAAGCAGCTAGGCAGGGGACCATTCTCAAGATTCAGTACAGTAGGGACAATAGGCAAGTTGGCAATGTCTTCCTCAATAAGAGCGCTGGTAATTTCAGACAAGGTTGACTCTTTAAATAGGCTGAGGCAAGGGACCTGAAAACGTAGATGCAAAAGGGATAACCAAGGGGCTTACAGCCCCTGTAGTGAGCACCATTTTTGTTGTGTTCTGAGGCGCAGCACAGATACACAAAGGGGAATACTAACCTTAGGATTGGATTTTTACTAAGTCTTGGTTAGATGACAGGGAAGGTAAATATGTTTACCTTGCGGCCCTGGATGAATGATCTCTACTAGGCGTGGCTAGAGAGAGGCGTGGAAGTACAGAAGACACAAAGAAAAAATGAAAATAGAAATTAATTTTATTGGTAAATTAGGAAATGTATTATATAGTGGTTAAAAATACCACAAAATACTACAAGGACGGTAGGATCACTCGCCACAAGCATGAGTGGAGCAAGTGAGTTGCACAGAGTCAGGAAACCAAACATTCATATTTCCTGATGCAGAAACCAGTTCATTTCAAGAGTCAAAAGCAAAAGCAAGAGATTTGTCTTTGAAATGGCCCATCAAAGGAAAAATCAAAACATGGTGAATGCCGTTATTCATGATAATCCCAATGTACCTATTTAGCATGGAGTGTCAGGAAGCCAGTTGTAGGTAGAGGCCTTGGGTGGCTTGGGGTGAGGTACGGCTGAGCCAGCGGGTAGGGCCCACCATAGAATGGGTGCTAACTTAATAATATAAGATACATATTGCCCAAATAAGGACCAAGGTCTGGAGTTGGGGACCATGGAATCTACCAATCCTGTCAAAGTAATCTAGAGTACTCCAAACAGTTGGGTAGAGGTGGTCTCAACAGTGGCAGTGGGTTCCAACAGGCGGTCTGGTTGTGGTGTTAAAGGAGGAGTCATAGAAACAAAGTAGGCAGGCAGGTAATTGTAATTGTCTTTGAACAGTATGGGCGGAATCTTGACCCTCTTTCCTTTGTGTCCTATGTACTTGGTACTTCTAGTCCTTGCCAAAGGGTCAGCAATGAGAATGGTTTCCAAGTTGTACTCTGAATAGGCCGGGTTGGGGGGTTATTCAGTAAAATGCACAGGTCCAAAGGGGGCTCCCAGGGGACGGTATAATGCCTGGGGCAATTTAGCAGGTTAGTCTTGGGGAAGGGCGGCAGCCTGACGGTCTACTTGACTGGAATTAAGATGGAAGATCACTAAGACTAGATAGGGTAAGATTTGTTCAAACCAAAGGTTCATATAACTTTATTATCAAAAACGACAATGTGGTCTTCACCATACTGCTGGGGTTTTTATACCATGGGGTTTTGCTCCTTCAATTTTTGCAGGATTCAGGTTTGCAGACAAGGTGCTGGCGGGACGTGGGTCTTGGCTTGGGGTCCCAGGGGCAGCAGATCCAGGTTGTGCCTGTTCTGGCAAATTGGAAAGGCGATGCTTTGTTTTGCCGCCACTGTTCACTATTTCACCTGTGTAATCCAATTGTACTACCTCTTCTGGGCGGCATGCTGGCAGGTTGTTGGCAGAGTTGAGAATAGGGTTTGTTTTAACCTCTTTAAGGCAAGCTGTAACCGCTACATAGGTTTGGGTCTATGGTGGCTCCAGGTTAGCATCAATCTGATGATCATTTGGGGAATTGTCCTTGGGAGATTGGTAGTTCTTGGAGTAACTTGTCAACTTGAGTACACAATTTAGCAAGTTGGCGGACCCCCGTCCACTTTGTGTGACTTGAGTTGTCTTTGGAGGGTCCTTTGTAGTATACTGGTGGAACGCAGAGTAATTCACCAATTTGAGCCCATCTCTTAACGGATTGGCGGGTTCTGGACTGGTCTGGAGGGTTGGATCCGCCTTCTGGGAACTGGGGTTTAACTCTTGGGCTTTCAATACAAGTATTAAAATGTCATTCATGACATCATCCTCTTCCTTCCCAGGGGTCCCTTCTTTTCTGGACTTCTTCTCAAGGTATTGTTGAATTGCTAGCTGGGCGTTGGGTAGGTTGCTTAATGGCTCCCAGGTGCTTTCCTCAGGTGGGTATCCTCCACTTGAAGTAGTACTGGAGGGTTTTATAGTGGGTACGGTCTCCATGAATATATTCAACTTTGTATTCTTCAGAGCGTCCTATTTGGATGGAAGGGGGTTCAGTCTTGAGTTTCTGGTGGGGGAGTGAGTTCCTCTCTTTCTTGAATAGAAGCACGCAGTTGAAGACGTTGTGTATTTTCCATGAGGGGGGTAATTCCAGTTCAAATGCTACTTCACTCACTAGTTTGGTGATCTTGTAGGGGCCACTTCTTCTGTGGGCTAACTTCAGACAGGGAATAGTCAGAGGCATGTTTCAAGAGTCCAGATAGACTTTGTCCCCTACCTTCAATGGTTTCCCAGGAATTCTCTTTTTGTTGGCAAAAGCCTTATAAGTCTGGACAGTGCGGGTCAGATTCTTAAGACAGGTTTGTTGGGTGTCGTGTATCTGTTCAATCCAGGTTTGTCCTGACGGGTTTATTTCCTTACTGCCAATACTGGGATCCCAAGATGGGTCAAATCCATAATTGGCTTTGAAGGGGTAAATTCCTGTGGAGGCGTGGTCTTAACTGTTGTAGGCATACTGTGCCATGGGCAGCATCTTGGCCCAGTTATCCTGGTTGGCGTTGGCATAGCATCATAGGTATTGTTCAAGTATTTGGTTCACACGTTCAGTCTGGCTGTTGGTCTGTGGGTGGTAGGAGGTTGATACACAGTGCTTTACCCCCAAGTCCTTCATCAACTGAGTCCAGTATCTGGAGGTGAATTGTGGTCCTCTATCAGTGATGATTTCCGACAGAGTGCCATGTTGAGTTAGGATGCGGTTGTGGAAATGTCTAGCTGTCTCTGCGGCGGTGCAGTGAGTGGTGGTAGGAACAAAATAGGACATCTTAGTAAACCATTCTACCATGACCAGGATGGCGTTAAACGCATTGGAGGGGGGAAGTTCTACAATATAGTCCATTGAAACGGACTGCCAGGGCTCCTCGGGTATATCTAGCGGTCTTAGCAGGCCTTCAGGTTTGGATCTACGAGTTTTTGTTCTTCCACATGTCTCACAGCCTTCAATGTAGGCGGCCACATCTTTGTCCAGTTGGGGCCAAGCGTAATTCTTCTTGATTACTCAGAGTGTCTTGAGTCTGCCAGGCTGGCCGGCCATCTCTGAGTTGTGATAGTCAATGAGTACTTTGGTCCTTGTTTCACCTTCTGATACATAGATCCGGTTGTGTAATAGCAGGGTGGATCCTTTCAGGGAGAATACTTTCTTGTGGTGGCGGCTTTCTGGATCTGAGGTCAAGTCAGCAACAAGGTTGGTGGAGTATTTGTCTTGTTTCTGCGCCTCGATTACGTCAGGTTTGCGGGCCATGATTTTCATGTACATCAGTTGGATGCCTAGGCTGGCCAGGTTGAGGGGTACATGTGTGTTGTGGTCCTTAGTTTCTGTAGAGGAAGGAATCAGATCAGCTCTTCTACTCAGGGCGTCAGGTACCACGTTCACCTTCCCAGGCTTGTAGTCAATGGTCAAGGTATAGTCATCCAGTTCCAAGGCCCATCTGGCCTGCCTCTGGTTTAGCTGTCTGGGTTTAAAGAAGTAAACCAAGTTCTTGTAGTTGGTTAAGACTTTTACTGGAAATTTGGCACCACATAGGTACTGGCGCCAATGTTTCAGAGTCTTCATTATTGTAAGCATCTCCTTGTTGTAGATTGGGCAGTTTCCTTCAGCAGGCAGCATCTTCTTGGATTAATATTCTACAGGATGTAGCATACCATCCCCTTCTTCCTGAAGAAGGACCCCACCCACCGCAAAGTCAGACGTGTCAGTTTCCAACACAAATGGCTTGGATGGGCCAGGACAGGGGCAGAGCTGAAAGCAAGCTTCAGGGCCTCAAATGCTGACGTGCACTTGTCAGTCCAAGCAAAGGAAATCTTGTCTGAGCAAAGGCGGGTCAGGGGTAAGGTTATCAGAGAAAATCTTTGGATGAAATCCCTGCAATAATTTGCCAGGCTCAAAAAACTTCTCACATCTTTCCTGCATTTGGGCACCGGCCAAGATGTTACTGCTTCTACTTTGTCCTGTGCCATGGCAAACCTGCCAGTCTTCACAACGTATCCCAGGAACTCAACTTCAGACTGGAAGAATTCAGACTTTTTAAGCTTAGCATGTAAGTTTGCCTGGGAGAGTTTTTCTAGTATAAGGTCCAGGTGACGCAGGTGTTCCTTGTGGGTCTTGCTGTAAATGAGGATGTTGTTGAGGTAGGCCATGCAGAATTGGTTGAGGTATTCACCCAATACTGTGTTTATCATGCACTGGAAGGTGCTGGGGGCGTTGCATAGTCCAAATGGCATCACCAGGTATTTGTAGAGTCCATACCTGGTCTTGAACACCATTTTGTATTTGTTGCTCTCTTTGATTCTGATCTGGTTGAAAGCATCTCTCAGGTCAATTATCTTGTACACCTGGGCTCCAGTTAGTACGTTGCAAAGGTTCTTGGCGTTGGGGATGGGATAGCGGTTCTTCACAGTAATATCATTCAGAATCTGGTAGTTCACACAGGGGCACATTCCGCCGTCCTTCTTCCCTACAAACAGCATCAGTGACAAGCACGGGGCCTTCAATACTCGGATGAAGCCCTTTTTTATCATATCCTCCAGGTAAGCTTTCAAGGCCACTTGTTCTTGGTGATTGCAACTATAGATGGGGCCGTGGTGTGATTGGGTACCTGGTAGTAGGTCTATAGCGTGGTTGTATATAAAGTAGCTGGGTAGTTTTTGTGGCCTCTTCTTTGCTAAATACGTGGTCTCACTTTTTCAGGGGAGTAGGTAGTGTCCCAACGCTGGATTCCATCTTTATGGTTAAGAGTCTGTTGGTTGGGGTTCTGTCGGGACTCATACAGAACGGAACAGAGTCACAAGATTCAGGTTGCCCTAAGGTGGCGGTCTGCTCACAATAATTTAGAATCAGACCATGTCTGTCAGACCATGAGTCCCCCAGTACTAGAGGATGGGGCAATCCCGGCAAGAGGATCAAAGGAGTTGGGTGCACGTTCTGTCCAATTGTCAAGGGAAGTTCCTATTTGCACTTGTAGCCAGTGTCCAGGGAACTGTTTCCCATGGTTACTTGTAGGCTGCGCTCTGAAGCTGTTAATCCTAGTTCCTTTGCCAGGTTGGCGTCAATGAAGCTTTCATTGGCTCCTGTGTCAATAAAGGCCTCTATCTGATGCTTGATTCCCATACAAACTATTGTCACTTGGATGAATTTATAAGATTGCGTAGAGGTGTTTATTTGCGCCAAGGATACAGAAGGCGTATTCTTCTTAGGGCATGCTCTGATTAGATGCCCAGCCTTGTGGCAGTAGAAACTTAATTCATCTCAATAGTGGCATTGTAACTTGTCATGGGACATTCCAGGTTGATAGGGCATCATGGCTCTGCCGGCTTGAGTAGGTTTCACGTTCTGTCCTTCAGGGTTTAGACTCAGGCCTTTGCATAGGGCAGTAATTCCTCTAGGCTCAGTGTAGGTGGGTGGTGCTTCAACAGGTCTTTCATGGCTGAATTAACTCCATTTCTGAAGATAATGGCAGATAATTTGTCTTCAAGTTGGGTGCGTGTTTTAGTTTAAGGAACTTGTCAATATAGGCTTGGATAGGGCGGTTTGCTTGTCAGATCTCTAACATAGAGTTCAGCGCGTAGTATCTGGTGGCTTGATCATTGCCAGTGCTCATGAGTTCAGCTTCAAATTTTGAATAGTCAAGACAAAAATCAACATTTTTGGCAGTGGCCTTCCCAAACTAATCTAGTGCGTCTCCTGATAGCATGGCAGCCACTCCCAAGACTTTTGCAGTGTCACTGGGGTAGGTGTTGGCGTTAGTTTGGAAATGGAGGCGGAGGACGGGCATGGCTTGGCGGGCTTCTTCTAAGGTGAGTTTGGCCATTTGGGGCATATCCACCTTGGTTGTGGTCTGGTTCACTATCAAATTTTGCACTTGTGATGTGGCCAGGTTATGAGGTTCTGCACCAGGTGCAGGGTCTTTCAATTCTTTGGCGGATTGGTTCTTCATCCATGGGAGTATCAGGGAGGTAATTGCCTTATGGGTGTAATAAGTGATTATCACAAAAAAGAATACAAGTTGCCCCAAGTGTTAACAACATCTTGGGGCCCAGGTTACCATGTTTGTAAAAGATTTTCATAATTTCAGGAAGCCAGGCATAGGTAGAGGCATTAGGCGGCTCAGGATGGGGTGTGGCTGAACTGGCAGGTAAAGCCCACCATAGAATGGGTGCTAACTTGATAATGTAAGATAAAGATTGTCTGAGTAAGGACCAGGGTCTGGAGTTAGGGACCATAGAATCCACAAATCCTATCAAAGTAATATAGAGCACTCTAAACAGTTGGGTAGAGGTGGTCTTTGCTGCAGCGGCAGTGGGTTCCAATGGGCGGTCTGGTTGTGGTGTTAAAGGAGGAGTCATAGGAACAAAGTAGGCAGACAGGTAATTGTACTTGTATTTGAACAGTAAGGGCGGAATCTTGACCCTCTTTCCTTTGTGTCCTATGTACTTGGTACTTCTAGTCCTTGCCAAAGGGTTGACAATGAGGATAGTCTCCAAGTCATAATCTGAATAGGCTGGGTTGGGGGTATTCAGTAAAATGCACAGGTCCAAAGGAGGCTCCCGGGGGATGGAATAATTCCTGGGGTAATTTGGCAGGTTGGTCTTGGGGGAGGGCGGCAGCCTGGCAGTCTACTTGACTGGAATTAAGATGGAAGATCACTAAGACTAGATAGGGTAAGATTTGTTCAAACCAAAGGTTCATAAAACTTTATTATCAAAAATGACAATGTGGTCTTCACCATACCGCCAGGGTTTTTATACCATGGGGTTTTGCTCCTTCAATTTTTGAAGGATTCAGGTTTGCAGACAAGGTGCTGGTGGGACGTGGGTCTTGGCTTGGGGTCCCAGGGGCAACAGATCCAGGTTGTGCCTGTTCTGGCAAATTGGAAAGGCAATGCTTTGTTTTGCCGCCACTGTTCACTATTTCACCTAAGTAATCCAATTGTACTACCTCTTCTGGGTGGCATGCTGGCAGGTTGTTGGCAGAGTTGAGAATAGGGTTTGTTTTAACCTCTTTAAGGCAAGCTGTAACCGCTACATAGGTTTGGGTCTATGGTGGCTCCAGGTTAGCATCAATCTGATGACCATTTGGGGAATTGTCCTTAGGAGATCGGTGGTTCTTGGAGTAACTTTTCAACTTGAGTACACAATTTAGCAAGTTGGCAGTCTCCTGTACACTTTGTGTGACTCAAGTTGTCTTTGGAGGGTCCTTTGTAGTAGGCTGGCAGAACGAGGAGTAATTCACCAATTTGAGCCCATCTCTTAACAAATTGGCGGGTCCTGGACTGGTCTGGAGGGTTGGATCCGCCTTCTGGGAACCAGGGTTTAACTCTTGGGTTTTCAATACAAGTATTGAAATTCATTCATGACATGGAGCTTCACCAGCTCCTGGCATCAAAACCCTGTGGATTAAACATCCCAAAACTCAGCTATCAATGTTCCAACTGGGAACCAGCTGATCAAACCTGATTTCCTAGGCATCCTTGCCTTTATTTAGTTATCTTTGCATTTAATGGGGTCTTGCCTAAAAACCATTAAAATACTTTGAAACTCAAACCAAGCGCCACTGCGGCGCCCAGCAATTTTCCCAGATGGCGCCCCAGCACCTGAAATTTCTCTAGGTGGCACCTTGGCGCTTCTAACCTAACAAATTTTCCAGAGTGGCGCTTTTTACCTATAATTCAGGGTTTACTTTAGATTAACATTGATCAAACTTCTTGACACAGTCAAGGCAATTAATCAATATAATTAAATACTCATTAATTAGATTTCCATAAATCTATTAATTAATCTTCCTGTTAATTAAATTGGTTTTGAGATGCCTAGTCTCCAAGATTGATTTGGTCAATCTTGCCTTCTGTTATTTTATTGAATATAGATACTAAGTTCACAGTAATCTTTATCTGATGAATTCCAACCAAACTTATATACATGAATCAAACAGCAAAAACAGAGCAACTTTATATCTCAGTGTATTTATTTGGCTAAATACTTAACAGGGACTGTTGTACTGTCATAAAGATTTTCTTAAGACATCAGATGGAAGGTAGTTCCACAGCCCTCAAGGCCATCCAAGGATGCAATTACTAGACCTTAGTGTACCCAGCCAGCCACACTAACAACTATATGACTGTGATTATTTTTTTAATCTTAGAGATACACTCAGAGAGTGCCGCTTTTAGGCTTTTATTAATCTCTATCTTGAAGGTCATTGACCATGATTTTCTCTTTAGTTGACAGATGGTGGCTGACTTGTTTTCCCAAATTATCTTTCATGTGAACATGGGCAACCTCTTCAGTAAGGACAAACACCTCTCACTCTGTGCCAAGCCACCTACCATACAATCAAGGCAATGACTAACAAGGAATACAGCCAGCAGTATATGGCAGCCATCATGCTCAATCTTCTTTCCTCTATCCCCTCTCCCATCACCCCTCATCTGCCAGCACCACCTCTACGCCTTTCTTCCTGTGCTATTATGCCTACTAGGCATCTTCCTCCCTGTCCCCAAATAAACTCCCTATTGCCAGACTTTTCTATTTATATTATCTTTATCCTTAATTTCAATTGTTCATTTTTGTTTTGTTTGTAGTCTTTTATTATTTATGCTAGCTTATTTCTATAAAATTATATTTTACTATGCTATGTATCTAAATCCAAAAAAATTATTTTTGGCACTTTAAACAGCCCCTTGTGAAAATATCAAAATTTAATTTGTTAATTAGCTAAATTTTAATTAGAAAATTATAAGTTTATTGTGTTTAGATAAAGTTGTTGTGGATCAAAATCAAACCCTTAAGGATAAAATTTAAGCTAATAAGGAGCTTAGTGATAAAGTGATTGTTGTGACATAAAGGGACATTAAGTTATTCTTTGGTGCATGTACACTAATTAATATGATTGGCTGGATGTTTTGAAATTGTGAACCATTGCTACTGTGGAAAGTTGTTGGTGGACTAGTGCCCAATCAGCTGCCGGGTTAGCACTAGTCCACCAAAAACTTGCCAATGCAGCAATGGTGCACAATAGTGAAATAACCAGACAATCATATTAATTAGGGCACATGCAAAAAAGAATTATAGGATGATCCTTTATGCCACAATAATCACTTTATCACTTGGCTCCTTATTAGCTTAAAGTTTATCCTTAAGGGTTTGATTTTGGATCAGTAAAAACTTTAACTAAACACAATTAGCCCATAAATTTCTAATTAAAATTTCAACAACCACCAAATTGTTGTTAAAATTATTATTAGGGGCTGTGCAAAGTGCTAAAAATAATATGGCAATTAAGGAAACAATGCCAAAACAAAGCAAAAAACACATATCAAGATGAGCGTAAAACATATACACAATGGGTAAAAAGATGGGATTTTGGAGTAATGGAAAAAACAGGAATAAACAAAGAGGCAATAGCATCAGAATAACATAGGTTTTATTGGGGTAAAAGCTATAAAACCATAAGGAAATATTAGTAAAAATCAATGAGAAAAATTAAAAACTACTCAAAGACCTCAACTTGTCAATTGGAAAAATAAAATGAATTGACCACAAGGTCAAAGCCAAGATGAAGTCTGATGTCCTTACTGGAGACAAAATTGAGAAGGTGTCTGAAAAGGCCCTTATGACCAAAATATCAGACACCCCTGAGAAGACAATTGAGCGCTTACTAAATATAGAGAAGATGGTGGTTGAGGGCCTCTGGTTTAAGTGTTTTGACCTCTCTGCGCCGTCCATCTGGGTCAATAACCCTGAAATTTATGCACATATCAAGCCAGCATAGTGAGCCAGAAAAGAGGACACAGAATTGCTGGCACAATTGCTTGCAACAAGAATGTCCAAGCCTGCTAAAGCCGCTGACAAGGAGGAAACACAAGAAGGTAATATAAAAAAGAAAAGTAATAAAAATTCCTAAATTCTAACCTATTTTTTAGAAAACATTGAAAGAAAAATATGCTAGGTCCTGGTTCCCTTTGTCCCTGCCACTTTTTAAGCTAACTATGTCAATCAAGTGGCCAAAAAGCTGTTTCTGTCCCTCCCTGTTGTGCAGGAGCTTGAAGACAGAATTCACGGGTCCTTTCCAATGTTGCAGGAGGCATTGGCTGAGCTTAAGCATTCTGAGGGGGCAGTTACTGCCTACAAGAATGCCCAACTGGTCTGCCTGGACCCGGTGGTTCTCAGTGGAGTTTACTGTGTAAACTCCATTGAGCTTGTTTAGGACGTCCTTGAGACACTCACATTCAAGAATGTATTGGAGATGGGCTGGATCCATGTGGCTTCTTGCTTCTGCTTCCTGGCAGAGCACTCCATCTCATACCTACTTGAGAACTTTGGGCTTTAAGTCAGAAAATTAGCTGTTGCAGATGCAATAGCTGTCAAGAAGACAAAGATCCCACTTGCTGACTTTGGGCTGGCCTGGAGTGCCAAGAAGACAGGGCTCTCTCTGGCAATAGATCTCACTTTTGCTAAGACAAAGCATGAGAAAAAAAAATTTCATAGTGTTTAACAAACTATGTGAGTTTACAGAAGCCTATGCTGGGCAAAAGCTTTATCTCATTGTTTACCTAGGGCTCTGTTTCTACTTTAGGATGGGGGCCAACATTCAGGGCTTGGATGGGGTTCTTTCTGGCATTGATGAGGCCAGGCTCTCCCTGGACAAGAAGAAGGTCCCCTGGGTTACAACTTGGTTGATCACATAACCCATGATGTCCTGGTCCTGGCTGGAATTTACAGATCTGAAACCCACCAGAGAAGTTGCTTCTACATTCACATCTTAAATTACTGTCTTTTGCCAGAAGACAGGAGTACTTCAATCAAGGTGTATCCACTGTACATGGTGTGGCAGTGGAGGTTGTGTACCAGCTTTATTGCTGGGTAGTTACATACCAAAGAACTCATTACAGGCGCTCTTAATAAATCCTCTCTTCCAATAAATTTCATTACAATTTATATTATTTTATTATAATAAAATTTTCTAATTCTTATTTCAACAAACAAGTTTTGCAAAATGAATCCAAAAAGGTTTTCATAAAAGCAAATTAATATACTTTAATAAAATACAATTCTAACTTGTACATTATACATTTATTTTTAACCCCATTTTTATCTTTATTTGATAAGAGTGATATAAATATATTCAGTATTCTTTGTAATTAAGTGTTTTGGAAAGCCCTCACATAATAAAAAAGAAAAAATAAATTTTCATAAAAAAATTAAGCATCTGCATCAGTGGTGCTGTTTTATGTGGTTGCAGGCTAGGAAGCTTCTAAGTATAATATAATAATCCATAAATCTGAAATAGTAAATTGAATAATATGAAAAATATCCAAAATTGTTAAGCCTTTAGTTGATTGGCTGTTGGGCAAGGCATGGGGGAATGAACAAATCAGTGTGGCCATTGTCTTGGCTAGAAGGGTGTGGATCCTGGCCTGCAGCAAATCAACGAGGTCCTTGGTCCCAGTTGGAGTCCCCCGCTTGACAACCTGCTTGAGCCACAAAAAACCCTCCTTGATAGGATTTAGGAATGGGGAATAGATGGGGAGGAATAGAAGGTGCAAATTTTCTGTGGATAATTGCTGGAGGCCCACTGTGATGCTGGTGTCAATCATTGGGAATTTTTCAAGAATATCTGCCACCTTATAGAGTCCAGCCTTATTCAGCACAATACCATTGGTGAAGTCTGGGCTTGTGGGCCTCAGGTGCTCCTGGACCAATCAGATAAATGATAGGAAGGTCTACTGTTATGGGATCTCAAGATCATTTGGTACATCTCAATCCCCTTTAGACCAAGCAGAACCACCATTGAATAGGCTGTGGCGTGGACTACAGCACACCAAGATACCCTGTCATTGGAGCCTTTGGGGACATAGTCATGCCCATTGAACATTGATGAGGCAAATGCTGATTTTTCAATAAATAAAATTGGATGGTCCCCTTGGCTTTGAGGGAAGTGTATGTCTCTGTGTATTTTTTCTGGGTCTTGACATTGGCTGGGCTGTTTCTGTTGTAGGGAGATACCCCAAGTTTTTTCCACAAAAATTGCAGACCCTTGACCAAATGGTAGTAAAAGAAAGCTGAGGCCTCAACCCCAAAAGTAGATAAATCATCAACTGTATATTTGCCAGTTTAAGATGGCAGTCCTAGGTTATCCACTGGTATATTGTCCATTTGTGCTCCTTGATGAGCATGGTAGAAACACACAAGGATTTCTCTGCAGCAAGAACTTGACCTGTGTTAATGAACTTGTTGTAGGCCTTGGAGGCGTACTTGAGATACACCCCAACAAGAGCTGTAACTGCCTTGTAATCACCAGATTCCCAAATTCCCAAATCAGCTTGAGAAAGATGATTTGCTTTATGTTAGGAATGCACTTCTGTGCAAGTTTAGTACGGCAACTGAACCAATGAGGATTCAGTATTTGAATTAGGGAAGAAACCAGTCCAATAGAAAGAAGAGTAATAATAAGAATAAGGTGTTGTTTATTATAGAATACTGCGTTAATATACTATAAGGGAAAGCCACCAGGCCACAATGAGGTGGCATGGTGTCATGTAAGGATTAGAGCCAAGGAATAACTTGTGCGGGATCAGCAGGTCAATTTGGTAGAGTTCCTAATTAGGAGAAAGTGCCTGTAGTTCAAAATTTCCATCAGATTGGTTCATGTTGTTAGATACGCCAAGGGGTGGCTCATCAAGCGCCTCCTGTGTATTGTGAGACACATTGACAGGCAAGTCTGAAAACTTGGTTGCAACACCCCCTTGCACCCTGCTTGTTGTCAGACACCAATATTGAAGTTCGCGGGAGATCTGGGAAGATCTGCACAAACAATTTTTGTGTGGGGATGGCGCAGCAGGGGCTCAAGCAATAAAATAGAAATTTTTAGTGTTTCTTTGGGCGTCTTTGAGTTGTTAGGTGTAGTCATCATAGACCACAGCTATTTTGAAGGGTACCAAGTGATTGAGCTCTAATTTGGTGGAGTTGGGGTTGAGGGTATAGATGGGGTCACCTATAGCATATCTTGCCTCAAGGTGCTTTGTCCCCCCTCAATTCATTTGTGTTCAATATATCAGGCTTTGGCGTGCCACTGGCTCAGGGAAGGGGTAGGCAACAAGGGGAGTTTTGCAGGAGCTGTGTATCACAATTTCCCTTGTTATACTCCTGCCAAATTATTGGGCGTCCTAAAGGCCAAGGTGCTGGGGCTGAACCTGGTGCCCCTGCTGATTCTTGCTTGTAAAATAAGCAGCGCAGTGAGCAGTTGTTCAGTCTATGTAACATTAGGATGTTTCTGTGAGAGCTTGGAAATCAACTAGACCAGGGAGCCATTTGATTGCTCTTTTGCCCATTGGCTTGCAGATGGTATGGAGTTGTGACTATTTGTTGTAGGGCATTTTTGGTGTAGTATGCTTTCATGAAATGTCCAACAAGCTCAGGACCCCTGTCTGTAATGAGGCGCTTGGGTTGTCCAAAACAGGCCACAATTTTCTTGCCAATGAAGCAAGTGATGCTGGTGGCAGTGTGGTTAGTGGTTGCCCACGCTACTGGCCAGCGGGTGAAGTAGTCAATTGCTGTGATAATATATTTCTCCCCAAGTCTGTCTTTGGGGAGGGGTCCAACAATGTCAAGGGCCCACTGCTCAAAAGGTTCCATGGCCTTAATGGGTAGAACAGACTTAGGGGTGCAGGCTTTGACATATTTTTTCACACAACACACATGTCTCAAGGATTTCCAAGATGTCTTGGCGCATACGCGGCCACCAAACCTTATATTTCATGATTTTAAAGAGGTTCTGTCCTGTGAAATGACCCAAGGTGCGGTGATAGTGCAGTATGGTGTCACCTTGCTGTGTGGTGGGAATATAGGATGTCTTTCCTCCTGTTTCTGCGTGGTAGCAGACATTGCTCACATTGGTGGTGAACTAGCTTTCATTTCTCTTCAGTTTGGAGATGGTTACCAAATTCAGACCTTCAAAGCGGGTTGCTTCAGGTCAGAGGTAGAGCATTGGTCAATTGGGGTCTAGACTGTTGTCCCCAGTGATGAACTCCACATAGAGCCTTGAGAGAGCATATGCCATAACAAGCTCTACCCCAGGTTTTTACTCAATACACAACTAGTAAGGGTAGACACTTGACCCATCCTGTCTGGCAGCATGTCAAGTGGAACTGTATGTTGAAGTATTGGAGCAACTTGTGGTCCATCAAGACACGGGGTGTGAAAGTGGCCCCTTCCAAGTAACAGTGCCACTTCTTGATACAGTGCACAATTTCTGCTAACTTCTTGTCATGAATTGGCTAACATTGTTCTGAGTCAGTGAGCTTCCTGGATTCATGTGCCACAGGAATGAAGACGCCCCCTATGAACCTGTCAAAGGCATCAGTCTTGAGTTTGTATTGGCAGATTTAATTGAGAAACTGTAATAAAGGCGCAGCTATAAGTCTCTGCTTCAACATCTCAAAGGCTTGATCTCTTTTAGGGGTCCAACAGAAGCGCTGTTTAGTGTTCAGGAGCTCAGTGAGAGATGAAATAAGTTCCCTTCAATTGGTAATGAGCTTGCACATGTAGGCAACCATGCTTAAGAATGTACACACCTGACCCACATTGGTGGGAGGAGACATTCTTGTGATTGCCTTGATTTTGGCAGGGTCAGGCTTTATCCCTTGGGCAAAGATGATGTGCCCAAGGAACAAGAGCTCTTACTTGAGGAATCTACATTTAGAAGCTTAGCCTTCAACTGGTTCTTCCAAAGAGTGTCAATGACAGCACAGAGGTGTTGGAGGTGCGTGGTTTGGTCTTGACTGAAGACAATAATGTTGTCAAGGTACACAACAACACACTTTCTAATCAATTCCTTGAATGCTTTGTTCATTAACATGGCAAAGGTGGGAAGAGTGTTGTTCATTCTGAAGTTAATGAACCAACACTCAAACAACCCATAGCGTGTTTGGAAGGCAGTTTTTGCTTCATCCCCTGGTACAATACGGACTTGGTTGTACCCTGTGGTGAGATCAATCTTGCTAAAGACCTTTGCACCCGCAAGTGTGTCAAAAAGGTTGTCAATTGACAGCAGGGGTACTTGTTTTTAACAGTCACCTCATCAAGGGTGCAGTAATCTGTGACAAAGCAAAGGGACCCGTTCTTCCTGGATACAAAGAAGACAGCTGCCCCATATGGCAAAAGCAAGGGGCGTATGAAGCCCTTATCAAGTGCATCTACGTGGTGCTGACAGAGGGTTTCATCTTATTTTGGTGTCAATCAGTAGAGGGGGGCAGCCTTGGGAAACAACCCTTGTATCTATACAGCATGACAGATCTCCCAGGGAGGAGGTAGTTGGTCCAGTGTTTCACTAAAACTTCCTTATGCTCCTCAAGAAGAGCAGCAAGTGTTGGTGGAGGTGGAGTAGTCAATGGAAGAGCCACAGTTGGTTCTGTGCAGCTAACTTTGACTGAGCATTGTGTGAAGTCTAGTACCCCTCTTGAAATTGTATAAGCATGTTTCTGTTATTCTGAAAAACACAGTGTTGTAGATCCTTAATGGATTAGACATTAAGTTGTCCACTTAGGGATCAAGCAAGAAACTATTACAGGATTGCTTCTTCTTGACATGGTTTTAATAAGGTTAACTAAATTAAAAAACGCTCATAAAACGGGTGTTTAAGTTGTCTATCAAATGTGCTTCAGACACAGGCTTTACTTCTGAGGTTAATTATATAATGACATAGATAGAGCCACATGCCTCCATAAGGAAAGCGGTGTAAACCTGGTTGTTCCATTGTGCAGGACTTTCAAATGTGCCTGTCCACTCTCCTCTATTAGGAAAGTCCTTCTGTCTGTGCCTTACCTTCCCCTGGTGGAAATTCCCCCACCTTATACTATATAAGTACCTCACTATCAAATAAAGAACTAGTTTTGTCAATACATCCTTTTATTCTTCTGTACTGATAAAGGCTGGCACTATACCATCTACAGGTATAGTAATAAGATCTAGAATACTGACTAACTATTTGTAGAAATTAGCAACTCTTACTGCTATAAATACAACATTGGCGCTCATGTCTTTCCACACCAACAGCCCTCACCCCTGTGGTCCTTTCAATTAGGAGGGAATGCCCCTGGCTGAGTCTTCTGCTAGTGCTTCCCCCTATCATCAGGCACAGGCCTTCACTGCTGCCAACGCCCATTCTGGGAAAAGAGTATGCGCTGCCTATAGCCTGCCCATCCTTAGCCACTTCATGCCAGAGCATCAGCGTCCTAAAGCCATTGTTTTTGAACAAACCTTAATCCTGCAAGCCCCTGCCCCTTTGGATATGAACATCATCACCTCTCCTTCTGAGGACACCATTTGTAGTACCATTCATTCCATGGACTCTGGTGCTGCTGGCAATGGTGCTTGCTCTGAACATCTGGCTATTCAGCAACCTTCTGCTGATAACTCCTTGGTTTGATTTACAGAACCTCTCCCAGGTCAACCCTGACCAAATCCGCTGTGATTCTGCACTGTCAGAAATATCAAGGACTATTTACAACAGTTCACTCACCCTGCTGTATGCCACAATCAAATGCACTTGGGTTGCATCCAAAGCTTAGTGTGTGACCAGAGAATACTGCTATACAACCAACAGACGTTCCTCCAGGTCCTTTACTCTGAGCTTAGCAATACTTTCACCACTGTGAATCAATACATTGCTGAAGTTACCAACGCCCAGAACACCATGCTGCACTGGGCCAACGCCATTGAGAGGGGAATAGCTCAGCTAGTTCCAGTGCATGTGGTAAAGACCCTCACTCACCAGGGTGTAAACGCCAATTGGATTAGTGTGGTTATCAACCATGTGTTAGAGACTGGACCCATGGTTTGAAGCCTGACTTATGAGGTGGAAGACTTATCATTTTTGCCTTGCCACCATTTACTCATTTACCCTCACGTCTACTGCTACAGACAACTCCCCTCCAGCCACCTTCTTGGTTGAGACATCCTTGAGCTCTTTGATCACTACAAGAAGATGCAGGTGGAATTAATCCAGCAGAGCGCCAATATTGCCTTCCTGTTTGATGGCTACCACACTGTGTCAGAGCATAAGAATTGTCTCAAACTTTGCCAATTGCATGACAGAGCCAATAGCCAGACCCAAGCCAGGAAGGACAAGGAAGTGATAGTCTTTTTCTAAGCTGAGCTTGTCACCAATTAAAAGCGCATCACCTCTCTGGAAGATAAATTGATATCACCTGTCAGGAGAACAAGGTCTATCAAGATGAGCTAGACAAGCAGCAACTTTTTCTGGATGCCTTTCAGAGCCAATTGGACAGAATGGACAGTAAGATTATTGCTGTCAACTTACAGGCTATATCCATCAACTCCAGGAGTCTCCACAGTCCACAAAAATCCTTTAGCCCCAAGTTCTACAATAGCTACAAAAGCAATTATGGCCACACTTGGTTGTCTCCCAATGCTTTAAAAGTGTTGGAGCCAGTGTTGGAGTCTGAGGATGACGTCTTGGCCACTCCTGAAGCCTCTGGAGCTGCTCAGGACAGAGAAAATGTTGCAAAGCGCAGCAAGAGTAAAATTGTTGATGTGCTTCTGAAGATAGGTTTGCTGCCTCTAAACTCAGCTGTTCCCGTCTCACCTGCTCTCCGGTGAGGATCACACCTTCTTCCATTCAACATGGCTCTAATAACTTCAAGCCCTACAATCTACCCAAGTTTGACCGCAAGAGTAATATGGCCATATTCTTATATCTACACCAGAACTCCATGTATGGCGCTGACAACACCATGAGGGATTCAACAATCATCAACTGTCTGGATGCTGAGAGTCAAACCATTATCTTGCCACATCTCCCTGAGAATGGCTGGACTTTTTCCAACGTCTCCAGGGCCCTTACACAATAATTCGGTAGCCAAGATACCCTTCTTGGTTGCAAGATGGACTTTGCTGACATCAAGCTAAAGGTGGGAGAAGCTCTAGAAGACTTCACTTATAGGTTTTACCTTGAAGCTCAACCCCTGTTGTCTATGAGCGCTGTGCAGTTTATTGATGTGCAGTCAGCACTCCTTAATGCTGTACATGTCAAACGGGAACTATTTCTGTCTCTTAAGTCAGGCATTTACAACGCTTGCACCATACCAGATCTGATCCGCCTCCTACACACCAACAAGGAGGAGTTCAAAGTCCTCCCTGAAGGCTGCTCATGCCAGCAAGCCAAGTATAGACCCTGCATGGCTGTGGAGATGCCCAAGCCTTCCAACAAGGTTGGACTTACCCCAGCCAAGAATGCCCCCTTACTTGCTTCAAATGTATTATGACTGGGCACTTCTCTTGAGAATATAAGAACCCTTACCAAAAGGTCCACCATGTAGGCATGGAGAACGCTGAGGAGGACTACGTCAAAGACGCTGATATTGAGGAGGACAATGAGGACCAGTCAAAAAACTAATAAGCAGCCAGGACAAGAAGAAATCCTTTACTGCCATTGTAATTTTGATACCCTCATCTCCCCCCATAAACTGCCTCCCAACAAGACTGCTCAGAGGCCCACTGCTTTACCTTCCTCTGAGAAAAACCCAAAGGACAAACCCCATCTGATTGACTTTGAATCCCAACCAATAAAAAGGATGCTGAGTTCAAAGGAGTTCAAGAGGACCTCTTACATTGAGTCCTCACTGTTAGCACTCAAACTCATTATACTGCACTTCAACCTGAGGTGGTTATCCCCTGAATAGCTTGTATAACAATGTCCTTATCCTATGCTAAACAACTGGCTCAATCAGGTGTTGAAGTCATCCATGAGAAGGACAGTGCTGAACAACTGGCAAAGCTGCTTTGAGCAGTACACGTCTCAGCACTGCTAGAATCCCTCAAAGAAGCAAGCCCAGCTGTGGGAGCTGCCAGGCTACCTTCCTGGAGAATTTCAATGGACTGGGCGTACACCAGGTCTCTAAGATTGTGAAGATCAGAGAGGACCACCAGGATTGTACCTATATCAACCTGGTAGTGAAAAAACTCATGTCTGGGCTATACTGGATACTGGTGCTCCTGGGAACATTATATCCTCACAGCTGGTTAAGAAGCTTAAACTGGCACCATACCTAGCCTATCATGAAGAGTTTGGTACTACCAGGCTACAAACAACCAGAGCAAAAGGAGCCTATTCTTCCCTCCCTCTTTGCTTTGGGAAGCTAATGGTCACTGCTCCCACTATATTTATAGAAAACAACAGCTATAAAATTCTTATTGGGACTAGCTTCATGGTCTAGTATGGCACTGTGACCAACCACAGAGACTACAGGTTAGGATATTGGGCCACTCCATTCCCATGTTCTATCATGGAGACCGCCCTTCTGACATGCCCTTACGCTGTCTGCACTACATCAACCTGGAATACACAGATGGAGAACTGTCATTTGCCTATACGCTGTGTAGTAAGAGGGTCAAGATGCTACCTCTCTTGGTTGGGGAAGCCAAGGGTATCCCAGTCTACGCCTCCTGTAATATGAATATCCCACCTGGCTCTCAGGGATACATAATACAGGCCTCTTGCTGGCTCTACTGGCTGGTACTCATGGAAAACTTTTGGCATCTCTAATGCCTCCAGACTAGAACCACGGGTTGTACCAGGAATCCTCATGCCAAGTGAGAAGTGCTCATACTCTTGGACAACCTGAGTTGTGAAGTCATGGTTGTCTCCAAGCACCAACTCCTGGCTTATACACAACTGGAAAAGAACAACTACCTGCAGGAGACTGCCCCCTTTGTGGACTTCTCTGAGTTGGCCCTATCCTGTGAACAGCCATTGGTGCCATTGATCATAAGCTGTGACTCCCTATCTGGCCTCTATGAAGAGAAAAAGGATCAAGCCATGGATCTATTTGCTCAGTATAAAGATATGTTTGCCAAGGATAACTATGACTTGGACAAGGCTGTAGATATTGCCCATCATATTGACACCCAAGGCAGTCCACCTATCTGCTCAGACCTATACAGTGTAGTCAAGCCAATCATGCTGTAGCCAACAAGGAGCTTCAGAAACTATTGGGATCTGGCTTACTGATCCCAAGTAAAAGCCCTTGGGCTTCCCCTCTCCTGATTGTCAAAAAGGAGGATGGCAGCAACCTTGTGGTGATTGACCTTGTCGGCTGAATGCTGTTACCAAGAAGGATTCATATCCCCTCCCTTGTATTGACAATACCTTGGACTGACTGGGTGGCACCAATTTCTTCAGTGCCATGGACTTTATCAGTGGGTACTGGAAGATTGATCTACCCCCTGCTGATCAAGAGAAATGTGCAATCATCACTGACCAAGGGCTATTCTAACCCACAAGGATGCCTCAAGGTCTGTCCAATGCCCTGGCTACCTTCCAGCGGGCCATGGATGCAGTAATGAGCAACCTCAAGCTCACCAGCGTCTTGATCTACCTGGATGAAATTAATGTGTTCTCCCAAACCTTTAATGATCACCTACAACACTTGGAGGAAGTCTTCCAGAGGCTACTTGCAGCCAATCTCAAGCTCAAGCCACACAGATGCAACTTCTTCAAGTAGCATCTTGAGTTCTTGGGGTTCATCATTAGCCAAGATGGACTCCGCCCTGTACCTCTGAAGGTAGAAGCCATTAAGAAAATGCAGATCCCAGCCAATAAGCGGGACATGCAGGTCTTCCTGGGGATAATTGGGTACTACTGTTGCTTTATCCCCAACTTTGCATCCCTGGGTGACCCCCTTTTTCAGCTTCTCTGAGCTGATAAGGAATTCTTCTGGAGCCCAGCGTGCCAATCTGCCTTCAATGCTCTTAAGGGAACACTGACTGCAGCCCCTGTACTAGTCTACCCTGACTTTGCCAAGCCATTTGTGGTTCATACTATTACCAGCTTGACTGCAACTGGGGGTGTCTTCTACCAACTGGACTCTGAAGGACTTGAACACCTTGTTGGATACTTCTTGCGTACGCTTAATGTTCACAAGAGGAACTACACTGTCACCAAGCAAGAGTGTCTGGCTGTGATATACTCCTACCAACAATTCAGAGTCTATCTCCATGGTGTACATTTCACAGTTGTAACAGACCATGTCTCCCTGCAATGGCTGAATACCCTCAAGGATTCTGAGGGACATCTGGTGTCTTGGGCCATTAAACTTTATGTTTATGACTACAAAATCATTCATCAAGCCATAGCAGCTCACCAGAATGCTGACTGTCTCTTCTGCCTTCCTACTGTTGCCTTAGTATCCCCCATGGCTGACATTCTCTATAACAAGCTTATGGAAGATCCTTCTTTATAGGGGAGGAGCTGGTAGAGATACAGAGGGCTCTCAAGAAGTTAGCTATTGATACCAAGGTCTCTAAGGGACAACTTCTGAAGCTTTGTGGAGACTCTTGGCTACCCTACATACACCCATCCCTACACATGGACTCAGTGGTGGCCGCTCATAAGACTACTGGCCATGGTGGCATATAGAAGATGTTATCTCTGCTACAGCAGCACTACTTCTGGGAAGGAATGTACACTGATGTAGTAGATACGCTAACCAACTGTCATGACTGCAACATTGAGAGACCTAAGGTTACCAAGTTCTAACACAGACCCGTACAACCTGGGTTTGTCTTCCACACTGTAGCCATTGACATAGTGGGGCTCTTGTCAGTTACCAACAGTCACAACAAGTTCATCATTGTGGCTGTTAATAATCTGACTAAATGGGTAGAATGTAAATTCACTGCCACCTCTGGCTTTGGATTGCTCAATTTTCCCTTGTTGTACCAAGAAAGGTTCTAAAACGCCCGCCAAACCCCTTAATTCTTTAAATGATTTAGCTCACACAGTAGATGAGAGGTTTGTACTGGCCTACCCTGCAGAACCTCTGCCTTTGGTTGTTCCCTCCTGGGAAGAAACACTGGTTAATTTGGACTACTTATTAGCTTGGTATTGCCCACTTCTAAAAACCATTAGAGCTGGCCAATCAGAGGCCGCCACATTGGCACTGAGCAACACAAGTGAATTCCAAATGACCAATGCCTCTTCCAGCTAATCAGATCTGACCGCGGAAATTGGAATGAAACCCTCCAGTCCCCCTGCCCCTGCCTAGCAAAGTTTTGCCTCCAGCCAATTAGATTTGGTTCCACTGTCATGTGACCCAACTTATTTGCAGCCCATTCCTTTTATGCAAGCAAGGGGACTTCTAGTCCCCTGCTTGTCTACTTTCCAATAATATTAAAGTTTGGAGCTATTCTGCACTTTATTTTTATATTTGTGTTTATTTGGAGCCCAGTTTTTAGTTCCTATAGCCTAAAGATTAGGGTGTTAGTTTCTGTTCCAAGCTTACCTTCTGCCAGCCGGTTTTGAACCCAGCTTCTCTTCTGGTTCATTATACTAGTATTGGTTCATCTAGTAGTTGCCTTTCCTGTTCTTGCTTTTGAAACAGAGTTTGAAAACTCAAATTTTCAATTGATTTTCCATATAATACCTATTATTATTTTGAATTTTCTATTAAAATCATTGATTTTAAACCCGCTCTTGCTTGCTGTTCTTCCCAAACCTCTTGCAGTCATTGTAAAGCCCTCTGGACCCGTTCTGCTACAGTTTGGGTCAATTTTGATAAGTCTACCCTATCAGCCCTTGTTCTTTCTCATTTTTATCTGAAAAATATACTTTCCTACTCCAAATTTTGTGAGGAACATTCCTATGATACTCCCAGCTCTCAAATTTGTGGTATTTCCCTTGGCTCTGTTCTTGCTGCTTCTGTGGTCCACCTCCCCTGATTTATGGGGGAAAATCTCTTTGTTGGCCCGTCTGGTAGGTAGCAACCCTGCCAGTCTCTGGGACCTCCCCAGCAGTCTTCTCTTTTCTGGAGAGGCTGTGATCAAGAGCCTGACATGTGATGATTTGGACTTGGACACTGTGGACCTTACTTCACCTGTTTCTGAAGAAGTAGCGCCTCCCATGCCTCCCCTCCCCAACATGGTCCAGAGGCATGCAGTACCCCTCAGGCCCTCCAAGGTGTCCTCTCCTGCTCCTACCTGCACTCCCTGGTTTCTCACCGGCCTGATACTGATGGGTTTGAACGCCTACTTCCCTTAGTTGTCCCTGGTGACCTCCCTGTGGTCCCCACTCCAAGTGGCCATTCCAGTTCTGCACTGGATGGCATCCTGGTGGTTTGTTACACCGGGATGGGAGCCAAATTTAGTTAATTTAGCCCCCCTCTCTCACATAGAAGCCAAGGCAATTCCCAAAAAATCTGCACCAGTGACAGCCATGTTCATCCTGGAGAATATCATATACAAACATGGTTGCCCCCAGATTCTGCTGACAGACAATGATACTAATTTCACCAGTCACATCATCCCCCGCCCCAACCAACTGATGGGAATTTGTGGTACACTATCCACCTCTTATCACCCACATACAAATGGCATGATATAGCTTACTAATGGGAGCCTGTTCCAGATACTCCTGAAGCTCAGTCATCAACATGAGACTGAATGGGATACCTTCCTGCCTGTGGATACCTTTGCATATAGCATTGGGTACCATTGTGCCACTAACAAGCCGCCCTTTCAACTTTTCTATGGTTGGCAACCAGGACTTCCACCTTTAATATATTCCTTGGTAAAACCCAGCCTGGCTGTGTCCCCAGAGTCATGCCTCAACAAGCTGGTCCAAACCCTTATTTGCTTTCAATCAAAGGCCTACACAGTAAACTTAAACCATAAGCTGCATGACCTAGAAAAAGCTGCATTCAAACACCCCGTCTTACCCACTTACTTGGTAGGAGACTCAGTCTACTTTTTCAGCAATAGAGGGTATGTTTGTGAATCCAAATTGGCCTCTCTTTAGCAGGGCTCAGTTCAAGTTATCCAGAAGACTGGCACTGACTCCTACACCCTTAAGGAGCCCCGTTCTGTGCAATTAATTACTAGAGTACACACTCAATATATGTGTGCTGCTCCTAGCAATCAATAGTAATCCCCAATGAGGACAACAAGCCAAGAAAAAAAGCCTAATTAAAAATTCCACAAGTTGTTATCCTGTTTGTGATAGTGATTCACCAAAGTAGGAGGAATAATAATGAAAGAACAAGTGTTTATTGAAGACTAACAAGACTTTTCCAATATTGCACCAACCATTCAACCACCTGAATGGAAGCCAGGAAACACAACTGGTTACCTACAGATCCATAAAGCCAATGATCAAGGATTGGGCAACAAACCCCCACCAAACAAGACACCTGCCAATTTTAAACCTGTTGTCTAACCCAGTGAAGGGAAATGTTGCAGATCCTGAATGGATTAGACATTAAGTTGTCCACTTAGGGATTGAGCAATAGAACAATCTTGTGATTGCTTCTTCTCAACATTGTTTTAATATGGTTAAATACGTTAAAAAAGCTCATAAAACGGGTGTTTGAGTTGTCTATTGAATGCGCTTCAGACATTGGCTTTACTTATGAGGTTAATTATATAAGGACGTAGATGGTGTCACATGCCTCCATAAGGAAAGCTGCATGAAATTAGTTGTTCCATTGTGCAGGACTTTCTAATGTACCTGTCCACTCTCCTCTATTAAGACAGTCCTTCTGTCTGTGCCTCCCTTCCCCTGGTGGAAATTCCCCCACTTTATACTATAAAAGTACCTCACTATCAAATAAAGCACTAGTTTTGTCAATAAATCCTTTTATTCTTCTGTCCTGATAAAGGCTGGCACTATACCATCTACAGGTATAGTAATAAGATCTAGAATACTGACTAACTATTTGTAGAAATTAGCATCCCTTACTGCTATAAATGCAACACACAGTATTGTGTAGCAACTTGCTCATTTTGACGGGATATATCTGAAAACCCTCCCCATTCCTATTGAGGAAGATCACAGATGTATCCCAGTCAATGTAGGGTTGATTGTGGAAAAGCCAGTCAATGCCAGCAATGACATTGTGGCTGAGCCCTTCCATGATTAGCCCAGAGAGCTTAACCTGGATGTTCCTCATTCTCACAGAGAAGGGTACCGTCTCATGGGTAATTGCCACTCTTTAGGAATCAGCCAATTGTACTGCCTTGAACCTGCTTGGTACTTGGTCTAGTTGTTGAGAGTCTGCAAACGTCTGATCAACCATAGTGTGATTACCCCAGTATCTACCAGTAGTTTGTGGGTGTTCCCACGGAAACAAAAGGGCAGGCCAAACAAGTTACTTTATTTGGAGAGTGACTGGCTTGAAGTATGGGGTTGTTGCTATGAACTTGGAAGATGTTGAGGGTTTCAAATTCATGAACGTTGTAGTTGCAGGGGTTCTTTACAAGGGAGATTAAAAGTGAGGGTCAAGTGGGGCTGTAGAACCTCTTGTAACTACAACCCCCAGGCTTTTCCTAGGTCCTCAATTTGTGCTAACTGGAGTTCTCTTTTGAGGGAGCGCTTAACCCCATTTTCCTGTTGACGTGGCTGGCGGCAACCTACTTGGTTGTGAACACTGCCAGGTGTGGGACAAGGTTGGGGGGATGCATCATTGGAGCAGCAGAAACCCATTTAAGCCCAATTATTAGTCTCCACAATGGCCTTATTGCAGTCATCAATGGAGGTGCAGTGCCTACAGAAACCCACTTGCAGATATGGGGTTCTAACCCATTAACTATCAAGGTAAGGAGCATGGTGTTCCTGTCAGTCACAGCTTCTGGGGCGGCAGCAAGAGCTTGCTTCTAGGCAGCAAGGTATTCAGGAACTGAACCAGTCTGTTTGATAGTCAGGAGAGGAGTCCCTACCATGATGGGCAATATGCCTTGTTGTAGCAGGACTTTGAAGCATCCCTTAATGACGCCCAGGTGGTTTCTATTTCTTGAATGGTCAGGTGGTGAACCAAACTTCAGCAGGTCTTGTAAGGCGGCCTGAAGCAGTGGCAACCCACTTAGGCTCAGATATGTGACATATACAGAGGCAGGTTTCCGTGGAGTGGAGCCAACTGACAATGTTAGCCCCTTCCACTCCACCCACAAAGGTTTCCAACTGGAGGTTGAGCATAAGTTGTGACAGGTCTGACTGGGGGGTTTGGTAATAGTGTTGCGCTGCCCAAGGCAGAGTCAATTGTACACACTAGAAGTACCAGTTGATCTTTAAGATGATGTACCCATTGGGGATGTCCCCTTGGGGATTGGCAGGAAGGGTTCTTGGTGAGAGTAGCCATACAGCCTGTACTCTGTTCTTTATTGGGGGAATTTTCTCTTTAGGTAGGTTGTGAACCTACCACTGCTACTACTGTTGCAACTAAACCAATGAGGATTCAGTATTTGAATTGGGGAAGACAACAGCCCAATAGAAAGGACAGAAATAATAAGAATAAAGTGTTGTTTGTTATAGAATACTGCAATTAATATACTATGTGGGAAAGCCACTGGGCCACAAGATGGGTGGTATGTTCTATGTAAGGATTAGAGCCAAGGAATAACTTTTGCGGAATCAGTAGGTTAAATTGGTAGTGCTCCTAATTAGGAGAAAGTGCCCAAAGTTTGACTTTTCCATCAGATTAGTTCATGTTGTTGGATACGTCAAGGGGTGGCTCATTGAGCGCCCTCTGTGTATTGTGAGATACATTGGCAGGTAATTCTGGAAACTCAGTTGCAACAATAGCAGGAGTAGTTGAATCTGGATCCTGCTCAGGTACAGGTACACAAGGCATGGGCACCTTGTTGTAGAAAGCAGCAACCTTCTTTAACACTAGTTGTCCCTCCATAGTCCTATAGAACCCGGGCACAGCTCAATTTCTTGATTGTCATCACTGACGTAGGACTCATAGATAGTGCCGAAAACTGGCTTCACCTTTTCCATCATGGCTGCTGGGACTGCTTCCTGGTGATAGACGGGATCAAACACATATGAGGTAAATTTAATCTTTTTGTTTCTGACTATTTTGGTTGTTATAACCTTGGTGGGCTTCCAGGTCAGCTTGGGGACCCAAAGGTTGATGCTCTGCACCCTTGCAGCTTGTGCTCCTTGAACTGGTTGTTTCAGTGCAACCTCCCTATTGATCTCTCTTCTGTCTCCTTCCTGAGTAGGCACTTGCATTGCACTAACTCAATTTTTGACCCATGGGGGCAACTGCAACCACAGTGCATAACAGGTGCTTTGTTATTCTGTTGTTGTGTTCCTTACATTTCAAAATTTAATAAAATACTAAATAAATTTCAATTAAGTTACTTCCTAACTTTAATTTCTGCTTTTATATTAATATGAATATTTACTTAAAGGTTTCCCCACCCTTTATCCTTATTAAAGGTTTTTATTTCTTAATTAGTTGTTTTTGGTTTTACAACACCTTTTTAAAATACCTGAAACAATTTCCACCCTTTTCCCCAGACTTTACGCCAAATTAAGCACCCAACACAATTTTTTAAAAAATTTATAATTCAGTTCTTGTGTTTTATTTTAGATACCTTGGTATCATTCTTGAATACAAGCCATTGCACAAACTGATTGAGTGGTTTTTTACATAGTGAGTTGCTATTGTGTGTCGTCTTTTGATTGAGTTTTGACTCACCTTGCTTGGGTATATTTTGTCACCAATTCACATAGTAAACATATGTACCCCAAAAGTCAACTCACACCATTTTGTTTGTGAATCAATGTATTTTGGATTATATTTTGAATGGTTTTGCTTTGTGCGTGAGCACTTCTTTGCTGTGTTGATCCTTTTTGTCTATTAACGCTAAAATTACCCATTAACAGAGTGTATATTTTAACCTGATAGCTTGAATTTGCTTAAATCAAAAATCATTTTATTTAAATATGAAGTAATTTTTGGTTTTTGCCATAGATTTTAAACTACTGTATAAAAACATTTTTGGAATTGTTGGCATAAAGAATGTTATGTTCTGATAGTTTCAATTTTGACAGGTGCTTGAGAGGATACATATTTGCAATTTAAACCTTTTATTGGAGGGATATACCCCTTTCAACAATCCTAAATATTGCCAGAATAGTTTAAATTAACCAGATCAGCGCTTATCCATACAACCACATTTTTATTGTTTGGAGTGTGACTGTACAATAGTCACTGTTAAGTATTTAGCCAAATAAATACTTTGAGAGATAAATGCTCTGTTTTTGCTGTATGTTTTATATAGATAAGTTGGCTGTAATTCTTCAGATAACTATTCTTGAGGACTTAGTATCTATATTCTACAAAAGAACAGAAGGCAGAATTGGCCAAACCAATCTATGAGACTAGGCATCTCAAAAATAATTTAATTAACTGGGAAAATTAATTAATAGATGTATGGGAATATAATTAATGAGCATTTAACTATATTGGTTAATTGCCTTGACTGTGTCAAGAATTTTGATTAAGGTTAACCAAAAGTAAACCCCTGAATTAGGGGTTAAAAGCGCTGCTTTGGCAAATTTGTTAGGTTAAAAGCGCTGCCATGCTGCCTAGTGAATTTTTCAGGCGCTGGGGCGCCACCTGGGAAAATTGCTGGGCGCTGTGGTGGCACCTGGTTTGAGTTTTAAAGCATTTTAATATTTTTTAAGGCAAGACCCCATTAAATGCAAAGATAACTAAATAAAGGCACATATGCCTAGGAATTCAGTTTTGATCAGCTGGTTCCCAGTTGGAACATCAATAGCTGAGTGTGGTGAAACTCATCACCAGTTGGTTGCTGGAATCCTAATTTTTGTTGAGTGCTTCCTGACTGAATAGGATCCAGATTGTCTTCTCAATAGGGCCATAATTCTGTAGGTGTATGATAACAACTAGCTTCTGGATTGTTTAACACCAATGACTTGATTCCAGATCAAAAGTACACTGATTCCGTAAAATTACTTCACCAAACTTTTCACTGACTGTTGTTGCAGATTAACTACCCCAACCTTCAGCCTCATTAACCCCCTCATGCTGCTGGGGCTGTTCCACCTTCTCCTTATTGTTGGGCTGATCTTCCATGTTCACATTCATTTCTCCCTCTCTCAATCCCCAAGTAATGACCAACTTACCTTGAGTAATCAAGTAATTTGTAGTGTTTAAACCCCTTCTCTTCTTCTCAATTAATATACACGTTATACCCCCCTTATATTAAGCTACACCATTGGTTACTTTGTTTAGTGTATAATCTAAGGAATACAAAGGCTAGTCTCCTCCCATTAACTAAACTGCCAACCAAGCTTGACTAGAAGTCACTCATTGAGTATTTGCTTTCAATTAATTGCTGTTGCTATTACTCTAAACCCTTTTTTGTTCTTCAGGCTAACCACTTTGTTTATCTCCACTTGTCTGGTATCCAACTAGTTCAATACCAAGTGTAATAACCAACACCTAGATTGTCCTGCAATCTCACTATCAGAAGCCTAGAATGTCAACCAACCCACAGGCTTTCCCTAATTATTGTAGTAAGAGTACCACATCTTGGTGCTCATGACAGGGGCTTTTAGCCAATTCCTTTACCAACCTCTTATTGAAGCCTATAAAGCTTCTGACAAGGGAAGAACCTATTTAATATGGTTAACACAAGATCCTCTGGAGTGCCTCTCCTGCCTTTGAATAAGAACATCCAACAAGTTGGTTGTTCCAATAGATCAGGCTCTTCAGCCACTACTTAATCAGCATCATCTCAAGAAAGCACCACCAACGTGGGCTCAGCCGGTAGTATTCACCCCCAAAGGGTAAGCCAGTTGTTAATTGGAAGAAATACTTCCAGACCCTCAAATACTGCCGCCAATAATTCCACCAGACCAAACCAGTCCCCCCTTGGGAGTTGCACCACTGCCAATCAAGCAAACCTATATGCCAGCACTCCAAGCAGGGTGCTGAACAACCCTCATAATATTCTGAGTCCAGTAGAGCAACTTTGCTCTATGGAAATTCCCACGGTTCAACCAACCCCAATCCCTCCTCTGGGACCCTGGGAACCCCCTAGTCAACCAGCAAGACAGTCAGTCCCAATCTTCAAAGCCTTAACTTCTCTGCTTCTGGAGTTAGTCAAACCCTTGATTTTTGGCCCTTGACGCTCATTTACCCTGTTTTCAACAGTCCCAGTCTGCAGTTGTTCCCAATTGCTCCTTCTATTGGACCAGCCAACCCTGACCCATATCTCCCTCTGGATACTTCAGCGGAGACCACCAACACGGAGCAAGACCTGCAGGAGATTGAACAAATGATTGAGTACAACAATGGAGCTCTTCCTCAATCAACTGTTAAAAGTTTGGACAGATTGACCATGTATACCACAAGGGTTGGCCATACCAAACTTATGGACACTGTAAATAGACTTAATCAATCAATGCCAGCCTCTGAGAGCTCAATAATTGACATGAAGACCTATGTCAGTTGGCAGCTATAAGTTTTGAGCGCCAGGGTGAAAGGAATAATATCACCAACCAGCAACTGGAAGAGTCCAACACCCGTGCCAAAGCAACTGTTGTCCATTTAGAAGGGATAACTCAAGAGTCAAACACCTTTGTGAATACCCAGTTTACTCCTCTCTGCAACTTTACTGTCACTTTAGCTGCCAACTTGGAGTCGTCTGTGGTTCACCTTGAAGCCCAAGGAACAATCCTCACTGACCACCATTGACATATACAAGCATTGATGGAACAAATGAGCCAGCTGTCACGTGCAACCTCTGCTCAGAGTGCTGTCCAGAGACAGCAGAACACTGCTATTACCCACGTGAACTCCAAGGTTACCAGACAATATAATGAAAATTGCACTCATATCAAAGAGTTACAATGTCAATGTACCAAAGATCTAGCTACCACTACTGCTTCAGTAGTGGAACAGCTTACCACCTGCAACCAAGGAGTACAAAAGGCACACACTGCCAATCAAGATCTAACTGAGCAAGTTGGTAGTTTTACAGCTCAACTGGCCGACACCACTAATTTACTCAACAATCAAGGGCGTGTAGTCAAAGAACTAAGAGTAGCCACAACTACCCTAGAAGAATGCTTCTATTTGACTCACAATTAGGGATCCAAAAATTCACAATCCCACCATCATTAGAAATATCCTCAATAACGGTTGTACCGACCCTGTTTGTCCTCCTCAGTACACCCCTCCCAACATAAAAACTGGAGCAAACACTATGCCAATTAGGAGTGAAGGTCTTTGAAGCTGACACCGTTGCCAGAGAAGTCCTGAAAGTCATTGACGCCAGCACCGCCACAGAAACCACCAGCCCAACTACTCTGATAGTAGTAGTTCTAGTTCCAACTCTGACTCTGAGGATGAGTCAACAATCTCATCTTCTACGTATCAGCATGGAGTACACCATGGTCTTAGTTCAGGAAGAACTAAGCCAAATAGTCTCTTCAAAACCAAACTCTCCATGAACAGTCACATCAACATCCACGTGTGGCATGACACTTTTGAGAAGGCTAATGAAGGACTAGGGTCAAGAGAGACGGGTCTAGCCTGTATTTGCATGCTAGACAAAGCAGTATTAGTAGACATCTCTTAAAACCTCCCTGGGAACTATAAATATAAGGATGTGAGAAAAGCTCTCCTTAAAGTCTTCAATTCAGAAGCAAGAGATAAAATTGACAGGGATAACTTTCTAGTTCTAAAAATTAAGAACTTCAAAGATTTTCCTTGTGAATTATGATCCATGGTAAGTTGGCTGCAGATGAAGAGCCTCATCAGCTCCAACACTGTTGCTGTGCCCTCTGACATGCCTTGTTGCCATACAAGGATCTCTGGCTTGAGTTCTCTGGTCAGATAAATGGCCTTCATGATATCACTTCAATTGTGGAGCAAGTCTTTACTCTAGGACAGCTTAAAACCCAGCTGGACCGCCTGAAGCATACTGATTGACAAGTCTACGCCACTCCAAAACCAACTCCAACTCCTGCCTATCAATCATTGTTTTCATACCAGAGCAATTCTAATGCCCAGCTGACTCCATATCATATGCAACCTGACTACACTGGTTGCAGAATTTGCAAGGAGAAGACACACATGCAAAAAAATTGCCCCAACTTTGCTGTGTATAAAAAAGTACATGATATGTTTAGAAGTAGAACTCAGGGTCAACCTGGAGTTCACATAGTTTCTACTGAGGACACAGTTCACATAGAAGACTACTTCTCTTCTGACAAAGAGTCAAAAAACAATAGGTGATGGACTCAGGGAGTCCTCATCACCTCTACCTAAACCTCCCTCTGACAATATAGCTAGTATTTTTGCTGTGTTATCCAACCCAACCAGCAAGAAATCAGTACAGGCCCAACAACTGGAGAAGAGACATGACTTAATGGAATCTCTTAACTCTAGTATCACCAATCCAACCTTCTGTCCCTACCTGTACCTGCCTATACCCGACCTGCCCTGGACCAACTCTGATAGTGATTCCAAAGATGTTCTCATGTATCCCGACAATTCTTTTGTCAATGTGTCCCTTCCTATCCCAATGAAGAACTTCCTGGAAGCTCTACTTATGTTCAATGATTGCTTGGATGCTTAAAAGAGCATCTAAGAAACGTTCATATATGTAATATCACTAATAATACCATCAATCCTTCCAAAACATGTACATGTGTTCAACTTAAAGTCTTTGATACTCCAATCCGCGCTGTTGTTGACACAGGAGCACCGACAACAATAGTCTCATCTCAACTGGTATCCAAGCTTTGCTTTAAACCAGACTTGGCTTACAACAAAAGCTTCTCCACCGCAGGAGACCAAAAAACCATTGCAGCTGGTGCCTATAATAGTATTCATCAATATTGGAGAGTTAGTCCTAACAACAAGTGCTGTTGTGCTACAATCCACCAGCTATGATATGCTAATAGGTACCAACCTGCTACAACAATTAGACGCCATAATAGCCATGGGTGCTGGAACAATAACCCTTATAGGATATTCTATTTCTCTATTGTTTAACAACAATCAAACATTGTACATGGTTTCTCAAGGAAAAGCTGACTGACATCATACTTTAATTAAGTATCACCATGGTGTTATGGGTATTCCCTATTGTCTTACTAATCCACATACCAAGACCCTTCAGTCTTATGCTAACTCTACTACAGGCATTAAACTAAAGGCAAATCATTCAATGGTAATAGAGCCTTTCATGCCTTTGGTTGTTAGCACTGGTATTCTTTTTGACGTCCCTCCTGGAATGTCCCTCAATGTGTTTAGCCTTCCCCACCCTTTGCTGTTTGAACCAATTGCAGCCCCAGGATTTTGTGATGAAGCTGAACATTATTAACTTAAGGTGCTATTGAAAAACCTGTCACCAAAGAAGATTGTTGTCCAGAGATACCAACTAATTGCATATGTTAGGATTAAGCCAACAACAGACATTGATTCTGTATACCATGTTGGAAACCTATCAGAATTAGGGGTTTTGAAGACACCTCTGACTCATTCTCACTCAGTACTAGCCATCATTCCACGTGAAGAGATGTCTGGTCTTTCTGAGGGGGAGATGTCCAAGTTTGAAAAACTTTTAGATGAGTTCAAAGACATCTTTGCAACATCCAATTTTGACTTAGGTTGTGCAAAAGGAGTCAAACACAAAATCAATGTCGGTGACTCAGCCCCTATCTAACAAAGGTCATATCATCAATCACCCAAAGACAATGTAATAATTGGTGAAGAATTTCAACAACTGTTAAGCGCTGGTCTTTTGAAACCATCAAGTAGTCCCAGGGCTTCCCCTCTCCTGCTAGTTAAGAAGAAAGATGGCACAAACCAAGTTGTCATCAATTACTGACAGTTAAATCAGATCTTTCAGGAAGCCAGTCATAGGTAGAGGCCTTGGGTGGCTCGGGGCAAGGTACAGCCAAGACAGTGGGTAGGGCCCACCATAGAATGGGTGCTAGCTTGATAATATAAGATACAGATCACCCGAGTAAGGACCAAGGTCCGGAGTTGGGGATCATGGAATCTACCAATCCTTTCAAAGTAATGTAGAGTACTCTAAACAGTTGGGTAGAGGTGGTCTCGGCAGCAACAGTGGGTTCCAATGGGTGGGCTGGTTGTGGTGTTAAAGGAGGAGTTATAGGAACAAAGTAGGCAGGCAGGTAATTGTACTTGTCTTTGAACAGTAAGGGCAGAATCTCAACCCTCTTTCCTTTGTGTCCTATGTACTTGGTACTTCTAGTCCTTGCCAAAGGGTCAGCAATGAGGATGGTTTCCAAGTTGTACTCTGAATAGGCCAGGTTGGGGGGTATTCAGTAAAATGCACAGGTCCAAAGGGGGCTCCCAGGGGACAGTATAATGCCTGGGGCAATTTGGCAGGTTGGTCTTGGGGAAGGGCGGCAGTCTGGCGGTCTACTTGACTGGAATTAAGATGGAAGATCACTAAGACTAGATAGGGTAAGATTGTTTGAACCAAAGGTTCATAAAACTTTATTATCAAAATGACAATGTGGTCTTCACCATACTGCCGGGGTTTTTATACCATGGGGTTTTGCTCCTTTGATTTTTGCAGGATTCAGATTTGCAGACAAGGTGCTAGCGGGACATGGGTCTTGGCTTGGGGTCCCAAGGGCGGCAGATTCAGGTTGTGCCTGTTTGGCAAATTAGAAAGGCGATGCTTTGTTTTACCACCACTGTTCACTATGTCACCTGAGTAATCCAATTGCACTATCTCTTCTGGGCGGCATGCTGGCAGGTTGTTGGCAGAGTTGAGAATAGGGTTTGTTTTAACCTATTTAAGGCAAGCTGTAACCGCTGTGTATGTTTGGGTCTTTGGTGGCTCCAGGTTAACATCAATCTGATGACCATTTGGGGAATTGTCCTTGGGAGATTGGCAGTTCTTGGAGTAACTTGTCAATTCAAGTATGCAATTTAGTAAGTTGGTGGTCCCCTGTCCACTTTGTGTGACTCAAGTTGTCTTTGGAGGGTCCTTTGTAGTAGGCCGGTGGAACGCGGAGTAATTCACCAATTTGAGCCCATCTCTTTACAGATTGGCAGGTCCTGGACTGGTCTGGAGGGTTGGATCCGCCTTCTGGGAACCAGGGTTTAACTCTTGGGTTTTCAATACAAGTATTGAAATATCATTCATGACAAGATCACCAAGAAAAACAAGTATACATTGCCACGTATTGACAAAACACTAGAACAACTAGGTGGTGCACGTTACTTTTCAGCAATGGACTTGGTCTCTGGTTACTGGCAAGTACCAATGGCCAAAGAGGATCAAGAGAAATGTGCCCTAATCACAGTAGCGGGATTGTACCAACCAACCAGAATGCCCCAAGGATTAGCAAACACACCAGCTATCTTCCAACAACTCATGGATAGTACATTTGCTGACCTTAAACTAAGTTGTGTTCTCATATACTTGAATGACATAAACCTTTTCTCCAAGACATTCAATGAACATCTTAGCCACTTGAAGGAAGTCTTCATAAGGCTTCAGAAGAAAGGGTTGAAACTCAAACTGTCTAAGTGCTCTTTCTTTAAGACTCATTTGGAATTTTGGGTCATATAATCTCCAGCAAAGGAATCAGACCTATCCCAGCCAAGACGTTGGTCATAGCTCTGATGCCTTCCCCCACTGACATGAAAGGAGTTCAAGTAATCCTAGGCATGGCATGATACTATCGCCAATTCATACCTAACTTTGCTGAAATAGCCCAACCACTCTTTCACTTGTTAATGAACTCCACCGACTTCACCTGGACTAAAGAGTGTGAAGAAGCATTACAATCCTTGAAAGACAGTCTGATGACTAATCCTCTACTAGTGTACCCTGATTATTCCAAGTTTTTTGCCCTACACACCAACGCTTCAAATGTTGCTATTGGTGCAGTACTATCACAAACTAACAACAAAGGCAAGGAACATACAGTTGCTTATTCATCAAAAACTCTCAACAATAATGAAAAAAACTACAGCACTACTGAATGTGAATGCCTCACAGTTCTTTATGCTATCAAAGAGTGTTGACCATATGTTCATGGAACACACTTTACAGTAGTCACTGACCATTTGAGCCTAGTATGGCTACAAAAAATGAAGGATCCAGAAGGTAGACTAGCAAGATGGGCTGCTAAGTTGCAAAACTTTGACTTTGACATCATCCACCAACCAGGAACCAAACATGGAAATGCCAACATACTATCTAGACTACCAATCGTTGCCGCATTAGGAGAGGACCTCAATAGTTTATATGAATTGATCAGTTGACCCAAGAAATGGAGCTCTTTAGACAACCAAGTTAAAAGGATGCTCCAACAACTGAGTCAAAATACATTCATAAAGGATGGTAAACTCTTTGAAAATTATAAGAGCACCATTTTTCCCTTTATTTGTCCCTCCAACCAACTTTCCTGCCTTGATGAGTTTCAAAGACAATTAGGTCATGCAGGAATACAACAGATGATGAAAACAATGTCAGAATACGTTTTTTGGGAAAATATGACAACCAACATTGCTGAATACGTCAACAAATGCCTTCAGTGCACCAGATTTAGAGAGAAACCTAGCCAACACTCTTACTGATTTGTCCTGCCTGGATACTCTTTCCAGACTGTGTCAATTGATGTTGTTGGACCACTCCCAAGCGCGGGTCCAGGAAAACAGAAGTACATCATAGTTGCCATAGATCACTTAACCAATTGGATTGAGGTACAACCTATTGCCTCTTCCAACTCTCTACAGACTGCTAAGTTTGTGCTATAAGAAATCATTGCATGACACAGCTGTCCTGCAACAATTCTAACCGACAATGGAACCAACTTTGTCAAAGCCATCCTACCCTGGTTACATGACTTGATGGGAATTCAGAGCACTTCTTCAGCTCCCTACTGTCCCAAGACAAACAGAGCCGTTGAAAGTGTCAATGGAACCCTAGTTAGAATACTGAAGAAATTAGCATGCAATTGGCCTTCCTCATGGGATATACACCTAGGTGCAGCCGTCATGGCTTACCAATTCACTGTACATTCCAGAACTGGTGTCAGCCCATTCAAGATGATATATGGCTGACAACCTGGACTGCCTATGCACTTGGTACCCCTGAATGCTGACTGTAGTGAATCTACTTATTTTCAACAACTGAATACCCTGACCAAGCAAATAATGCAAACTCAGTCTCAAGCTTTCAACAGCTTAAGAGAACATTGAGTTAAAAGTTACTCACAAGACCAGGTGAACCTACCAGCACTTCCAATTTTCCAAGTTGGCAACTGAGTTCTGATGTACTGACAACAGCTTCACAAGCTACAGAATAAGCTAGACAGCTTATGGACAAACCCCTGTGAAGTTATTTCCAAAGTAGGCTATGATGTCTACAATCTTAAGGATTTAACTTCTGGACAACTCATTAATTGTGACCATGCCAAATTCCTGAAAGAATGTCCATCCAACTCTTTGAGACTGACTGGAACTCTGGCTAAGGTTTAGGGTTACCCTTCCCTTACCTATTTTTTATTACCTCTATTTTTGTACTTTATACCATACCCTTAACTCTATAATAGGGTACCTCAAAAAAAACATAAGAAGAAAACATGAAAGAAGAAAAGAACCTTTATTTTCTACCTTGCTCATTTGAGGGAAACAACAAATGCAAGTGTATAAAGCACCTCACAAAGATGATACATAATTGACACTGCCTTACCAAAAATATTGGTCTTCAAAGGTTTACTGGAGCCAACTTTGCAGAAATTCATAAAATCAGGGAATTCAACTTGGTCCAATTGTGCCACACCAAAATTAGAACCAAAAAGTCCAAACACCAGAAGATCAAGGCTAGCCAGAAATTCCAACTGAGATCCATTAGCCAACCAGCTATTCAAGAACTCAGTAAGCCGTTCCTTAGTTATATCTGGAATTTCTTTGGCCGACACATCCTTCTCATGGGTTACTTCAAACAGAATCTCTAAGGTGAGAAGATACAAAAAACCCATTGATTGGCTGTAAGTAAATTTATCCTCCTGGGACAAGGTAATGAAGAATAACTCCCGGTACTCTGCAGGACAATGCTTTCCTACTCTATTTTGAAGAGATATTGCTTGTGGTGCCATATGATACTCCCCAGGCATGGACCAACTAAGAGCCACAGGACAACATATTGCTAAGATTTTCTCTTGTTTCTCCTGGATAAGCTCTGAATTGATTGCCTCTTAAAGAAATTGGTCTAATTCTACCTCAAACAATTGTTGTTCAGCCAACAAAGATGTGTTCTCCATATGACAAAGAAGAGGGATTGGAGTCTTGCCATCTGGAAATTCCACCTTAAATGCACTGTGAAGTTCTCTCCAAGATGATCCTAGCCAAAGGACGCTGCTATCAAAGTCATGGGCACTGCATACCCCATGTTGGTGTCCTAAGCATGGTTAATAGTGTATTAGTTCTTTTTGTTACCTCAGGGATTGGTTTCATAGTGCTTGAATTCAATGCCTCAATACGTTTTTTGGATGTTCTTGCATTGACCAGCTTTTTGAAAGCCAACACTTCCTTCTGGATGTCCCTGCTCATCTCCTTGGTAGGATTCTGTTGATTGATAGGGCTTTCCTTCTTAGTGATAGACACAACTGGATTACACGACACAACACGAGGTTTCTTTCTGGTCTGTTCCAAGGTTTTCTGTTGCTCATCAACATCAATTGCCTTCTGATAGTTGCTTGAAGTACTCATTGAGCGTGTCAGTTGGCTGCTACTGGCAATGTATGTGATCTGTTGTTGAAAATGCTCTAACTCTTCCATTTCCTTGGCATAGTTGTCTAGCATACTGGATACCTCAATCAAACCTTTTGTGATTGTTTTGTTTTCCTCTATTATGGTTGATTGTTTGGCAACCAGTTCTGCAACAAGTTTCTTGATATCCTCCATTTTCTTGCTGATTAGCTCTATGAGATTCCGCATTTATAGTCTATTCATATGGGGGGATGTGTGTGAAACTCATCACCAGTTGATTGCTGGAATCCTGATTGTTGTTGAGAGCTTCCTGACTGAATATGATCCAGATTGTCTTCTCAATATGGTCATCATTCTATATGTGTATGATAACAACTAGCTTCTGGTTTTTTAACCCCAAAGACTTGATTCTAGATCAAAAGTACACCAATTCTCAGTTAAATTACTTCACCAAACTTTTCACTGACTGTTGTTGCAGATTGACTACCCCGACCTTCAGCCTCATTAACCCCCTCGAGCCACTGGGGCTGTTCCACATTCTCCTGATTTTTGGGCTGAGCTACCTTGTTCACATCCATTTCCCCCTTCCTCAATCCCCAAGTAATGACCAACTTACCTTGAGTTATCAAGTAATTTGTAGTATTTAAACCCCTTCTCTTCTTCTCAATAAATATACATGTTATACCCCCTTATATTTAGCTGCACCATTGATTACTTTGTTGAGTGTATAATCTAAGGACTACAAAGGATAGCCTCCTCCCATTGACTAAACTGCCAACCAAGCTTGACTAGAAGTCACTCATTGAGGATTTGCTTTTGAGTAATTGCTGTCTCTATTACTCTAAACCCTTTGTCGTTCTTCAGGCCGACCACTTTGTATTATCTCCACTTGTCTGGTATCCAACTAGTCCAATACCAAGTGTATCAACCAATACCTATATTTCCCTGTAATCTCACTATCAGAAGCCTAGACTGTCAACCAACCCACAGGCTTTCCCTAATTATTGTAGTAAGAGTACTACACTGAGTTATGGGATGTTTTATCCACAGGGTTTTGGCGCCAGGAGCTGAGGAAGCTCTATGCTGAATTGGTACATTGGGATGAATAAAGACAGGTGACTTTTTCCCATTGTAGGTTGGTTCCAATAGGTTGAGAATTGTTGGTGATCTTTTAGGTAAAGATCTATGTTGGATGACTCAAATGTCATAGACCACGTGACACAAATCATTGGTTGATTCAGGAACTGGAGGGGTTTTCATCCAAATATGCACCAAATGGTATATAAGCAAAAAAAGCTAATTTCAAATAAAAATATATTGTCAATTTTGATGCTTTCCCCTCAACTACCTTTTCAATTATTATGTCTTCTTTGTTAATTTTGAAAGGGTCAAATTTGGAGTACTTTGCGTGGAAACATCTGCTGCCAGGAAAGAGGTTCCTACAAGTTTTTTGGAGGAAGCTTGTGCAAGTTTGGGGATCACAAAGACTGTGCCTGAGGAGTCTTTGGTGGAAGTAAAGGTTGCGTTCAGAGAGTTATACTCCAATTACTTTGCAAAAGAAGGAACTTCCGCCCAAGGAAACCAAATCTATGTATGGGGTTCCTGGAACCTGTTAGTAGAATGGGACAAAATCTTACAACAAGTGAAAGCAATGGAAAATCATGAAATCAAGGATTTAAGAGCAAGAGAGGAAAAGAGCATTGAAATATGGCTTGTTGGCAGGATGACAACAAAGCGTTGTCCCATAAAATTGCCTCCCTGGAGGCAAAGCTCCTCAAAGCTTTGTCACAGGAAGGCACCAATAACAAGAGTCAAGGGCAAGATAACAGTAATTTTGACTGGTTGGACCTGGATCTGTCATAGGGAGTAAGTTGTTGGTAGCAGTAACTGATCTAAGCTATAAGATTTGTCGTAAATTGCGCTATTAATGCTATTTCAATTTGCCCTTCAAATATTGATAGTTGCAAAGATTTATCTGGTTTCACATTTGAGTTTGGAAATTCCTTGCCTTCTGCAAATGGGCCTGGTTCAATATCCACCCATTCTGGATTATTGTACCTGTCTGTGGTTGATCCTGGTATGACCTCATCCCAGTGTGACCCCCTCAGCCACTCTGTCTTCCTATTGAGTGATCTCTGTCTTTTGTCTACTATTTAAAGTAGAATCTTCATTCCCAATAAAGACAAGTTTATCCACATTTGTGTTGACTTTTATAATCTTCAAGCTTTTCCTGTCCTTTCTGCCAAAAGGACTTTTACATCACGTTTTCCAGGAAATTAAGGTATGTGCCCCTAATTTTGCCCTGAAGGCTAACCCAAGGCTAGCTTCGAACCTCAAATATTTCATAATAAAGATTTCCCGCCGTGTCCTCCAGGATGTTGTCCCCTGGAGCCAAACACGACAAGATTCATAGTTATTCTACAATGATTGCTTCTTGTCTCCAAAAAAGCCAACCATTCTAACTCGTTTTTGAATAAACAATTTTTAAACTAGTAACAATTTAATAGCTCTTCAAATAGAATGAATTGATTTTATATTAATTGCTTGCAGTCTTGTCGCGCAAGAAAGATTGAGTGAGGCAGTGCCTTAATATTATATTATAAAGTTTATATTAATGGTATAGTTAAAAAAGATAGATTTTGTTAGTTTAATTTACTTAAATATTTTTACAGAGCATACAGTTGTTGAGTCGTGAATGGTATTTCAATATGATTCGGAGAGAAAAATAGAGTACATTATTTACAGGTTAGAAGTTGAAGATTGAGAGCCTCTTTTTGAAGAATGATGTGTCATTTGCGTTTGATGGAGTCAAGGTTAGCTTGAGCGTGTACTTCTTGTTTGATAGGCTTAGGCCGCGCAGATCAGTTAGCTTTGAAAAAGTGAAGCCATTGGAAAGCATGTCGTCAAACTCTGTCATGCGAATATGAGCAACACGATCATCGGACAAGACGCTTTCTACAACGCGATGGTTCTCTGAAATGGAGCGACGGCCTGAAGGTTGGCTAGCGTACCGAGGAGTGTGGATTTTGCTTTTTGGAGACATGATATTAGTTGTGGAAAGTGAACATATTTATACCTTACTTTTTTGCTTGACCTCTCAAGTTCAAATCTCGCTTTAAATCAACACGTGCATTTACCGAATCTGGGCAACTTAACTGAGCCTTCCATCCTTATCGAAATGCTATAAACACTTAATTCTAAAGTCAATGCCTTGAGTCGATAGCTTAGCCTTTTTATGGTCTTTACTATTACTATTTATTAAGCATCGTCCTTAACTTTAGGACTTAGCCATTAAAAACCGCCGGCAAAAAAGTCTAGATCCGTCCTTTCACGACGGCAATATTTTAAATGACATCTCAATTGTAGCCAAGTGTTGTCAAAAAGCGTACTTCGGAAAAATATCGGTTACAATTTAAGTGATCAACTTTGCTGAGCAAGAAGTTAAGCCAATCATCTCCACGCAAATCAATCAAACCTTTCCCGATTGGTTGAATATTTCGTGCCGCTGCACATCACCACGAGCTGGTGTCAAATGAACTGCCACACAAAAAATGAGTTCATAAATGGAAATATGACAAGGTTTAATGAGGAAGCTAAAAGCAAGATTCCTGAAATCACCCCACAGATTGATGTTCATTTGGGACATAGGAGGTAAATGGTAGCGCCGACCGTTTCTTATACATGCTCATATATTTCGCATTTGGTATCTTATAACAACACGACTAAGGGTGAACATAACCAGAGCATAAATGCATCTGTAATGAGAACATGTTATTTTGGGTCAGCTAAAACCAATATTTAAATACAGCCGAAGTCTTTACAGCAGTTTTATAACCTGTTGAGATAAATGAAATCATCTCATCTTGAAACGAAATTGAAATTGAAGAGAATTTAAATAGGTTGTAATTTATTATAAATTCCTTGATTTTGAAATTTATTTTACTGTATATCAGAACCTAAACGTAAAAATGCGGGATTGTTAAATCCTTAGTCCAAATTTTGAATCACTTTTGCGGGAAACTCAGATGAGTGAAAATTAAAATTTTAATAAAATCAACCATTTAATTTGACTTTTTATTTAAATTGGCAAATTTTAAATCTCTTGAGCAGATAACTCAATTAACAAAAGATAAACACACCAAACAAATGCAGGATAAATATATCAAAAATGTGGGATTCTAAGTACAGTAGTTTTAAAAGCTATGGTGACAAGCGAAATGAACTCAGATTTAAACAAAATCCAAGTCGCGCAAGATTCAGGATTCAAATAATTTAAATATTGTTGGTTAATAAATGAAATGTCAAACCAAAAACAAAATTTCACTCACCTGTTATACAAAATTATATCAAACATCAAGTGGTGTAGTTCAACCCACAAAATGAAATGAACTGACACAACAAGTGAAATGGATGGATGCTATTCTGGAGTATATTATAATCCAATCAGGATTCATATGAGACACCAACAGAAGGACCAAAATGAAACAAAATCTGAGTAATCTAGAAGCGAGATTACACAAATGCGAAACAAAATGAACACACACAAGATGTGCAGTATGAGCAGCCTAAAATAGAAAAATAACAGTTTAACAGCCAATTAACAGCTATCCAATTTAGGAACAGAGGCATTTTATTCATTTTTATGGCTCCCAATTTGTATGAAATGGTTTAGACAACCTTCCAAATATGGACTTGAGATTACAATATTAATAAACCATTAAATTTTTAAATTTTCTACCTTTAGTAATTTTATCTTAGGTTTTATTGTACAATGGTTTTTAACAGCAACATATTCAACGGCACTAGCAGCCAAGCCAGCAGCAGCCAAGCCAGCTTCAATGGAGGCGAGGCTCAGGACATTGAGGCACCTGTTTACACCCAAGCCTTTGAGGCGGGTAAGGAGGAAGCTGACCTGTTACTGTCCCCTGACCCATATGGCTTTGACTTGTTTGAGAGTCACTTTGCGTCTAGTGCTGCCCCCGCTCCCACACCCACCCCTGCACAAGCTGCCCACTAACCAACCAATCAGGATGGCAACCTCAAATCAGAACAACTTCCCGCCATCAACCAACCTGCCCCTCCCTCAGCCAATCAGGCTTCAGCTCCCCCCGCCCAGCGCCCCAAACGCAGAATTATCACTGCCCAAATTCTCCAAGAAATTGTGGCACTGAATCTACAGGGTCTGTTGTGGGACCAGATTGCTGACCAATTGCAATTTACCCGTGCTACTTTCATGCGGGAATTCAACTGCATGATGAATAGGGGTAATCAGATTGGGGCAGCCAAGAAGCCCAAGAAGGCCCAAGAGCCCCAGATAACTGAGGCCTACCCAATCATGCTCAACATCCTCCAGCGGGACCCCAAGCTTCCCTTGACCCAGGTCCGGAAGCAACTTGCTTGCCATGGCATTTGGGTGTCTGAGCGCATGGTGCAGCTCTGGATGTACGGGAAGGTGGCTTCTGTATGGGTTCTTACCAATTTTGCCAGCAATCAATGGGATGGCGCTGAGGATTTCCTGTAGGATCTTGAGATTGAGGCAACCCTGGTCCAATGCCTGACAAGTCTGTCAGATGATGTCATTTTCATCTCCTACTACAAGCTATTGTTAGCTTTTGATGACTTTGGTGAGATGGGAAAAGCCGCCACCAAGAACAGAAGGAAGAAGGTCAAAAAGGGGACGTTCATTGGTGCATTTCTGGCTGTGTCGGCCAAGGGTTTTGTCTATTATCAGACAAACCCTGATTTTGTTGATGGGTACTCATACAGCCACATCCTTGGTGGATTGCTCAACTCCTGGGATGGCTCAAATTCAAAGCATCAGGTTTTCTTGATCCACCAGATGGAGGGTAGCTCCACTGCCCTTGAGGCCATCCAGGGACGCGGCCACCAATCCTCTGTGTACCCAGCTGACCACACCGACGTCCATCTGGGTGATGCCGTCTTCTTTAACATTGGAGATACACTGCAGGAACACCGCCCTCAGGCTTTCAACGACCTCTATCTTGGGGTCCTTGACCACAATTCTCTCTTTGGTCACCAAATGGTGGCTGACTTGTTTGTGCAAATGGTTTTCCATGTGAATATGGGCAACCAATCATGGAAAGACAAGCGCCTTCCACCCTGTGCCACAGCCACCTAACAGCCCATCCAGCCAATGACTGATGAGGAGTACAACAAGTGGTATATGGCGGCCATCATGCTCAATATTCTTTCCTCTATCCCCTCCCCCATCACCCCTCACCCGCAAGTCCCACCCACCCAATCCCAGACCCACCAAGCCCGCTCAGAAGCACATCCCTGATTTCAAACCCGTCACTCTTCCCTGCCTCAATAAACCTCCTGTTGCTGAACATTTCTATTTATATTATCATTATTTTGAATTTCAATTGTTCAGGTTCTCTTTGTTTATAGTTGGGTTTATTCTTTATGTTCAGCTTTTTTCTATAAAATCATATATTTACTATGTTGTGTATCTAGATCCAGAACATAGTTATTTTTAGTACCCAAACCCAGCCCCTTGTGAAAATATTAACAACAACTTGGTGATCAACTGAATTTGAATTAGAAAATTATAGTGTTAATTTTATTTAGATAAAGTTGTTACTGATCCAAATTCAAAACCTTAATGATGAACTTAAAGCCAATCAGGAGCCAAGTGATAAAGTGATTGTTGTGACATAAAGGGTCATTCAATAATTGTTTGGTGCATGTGCACTAATTAATATGATTGGCTGGATGTTTTGCCATTGTACACCATTGCTGCTGTGGCAAGTTCTTGATGAACTAGTGCCCAATCAGCTACTGGGTTAGCACTAGTCCACCAACAACTTGCCACAGCGGCAATGTCATACAATGGCAAAACAACCAGCCAATCATATGAATTAGAGCACATGCATCAAAGTATTATTGAATGATCCTTTATGTCACAACAATCACTTTATCACTTGGCTCCTGATTGGCTTAAAGTTATTATTAGGGTTTTGAATTTGGATCAGTAACAATTTTATCTAAATACAATTAACACTGTAAATTTTCTAATTTACATTCAGTTGATCACCAAGTTGTTGTTAATATTTTCACAAGGGGCTATTTAAAGCAACAAAAATAATATGATAGCCAAGGAAACAATGCCACACAAAGCAAATACACATATTGAGATGTGTGTAAAACATATACAAAATGGGTAAAAAGATAGGATAATGTAGTAAATGGGAAAACAAAAAGGAATAAACAAAGAGGCAATTGTATCAAAATAATACAGAATTTATTGGGGCAAGAGCTATAAATATATATGAAATGGTTAGTAAAAAATCAATGAGAGAATTGGAAAACTTTTAAAAGACCTTGACTTGGCAATTGTCAAAATCAAAGAAATTGACCGCAAGTTCAAGGAAAAAGTGAAGCCTGCCGTCCTTGAAGGGGACAAAATTGAAAAGGTGTCCGCCAAGTCACTCATGATCAAAATACTGGACACCCCTGAGAAGACAATAGAGCGCCTATTCAACATTCAGAAGACAGTGGTTGAAGGCTTGCAATTCAAGTCCTTTACCCTCTCTGTGCCGTCTGTCTGGACGGACAACCCTGAGATGTATGCACATCTCAAACCCACCAAGAGGGCCTGCAAGGAGGACACTGAGATGCCTGCACAACTGCTTGCGCCAAGGATGGCAAAGCCTGCTGAAGCTGCCGGCAAAGAAGAAACCCAAGAAGGTAACCTAAGAAAATAAATTTAATAAAAATTCATAAATACCTACCTTTTTTTAGAAGATGTTGAAGGCAATCTCCGCCGGGTCCTGGTTCCTTATGTTCCCCCCACCTTCTACTCATATTTTGCCACTCACGTGGCCAAGCAGCTTTTCCTGTCCCCTCTGTCTTGCAGGAGCTTGAAGATAGTATTCACAGTGCATTCCCAATGTCCAGGGAGGCATTGGCTGGGCTGACGCATGGTAAGGGGGCATCCGAGTGGGCAGTTACTGCCTACAAGGATGCTCAACTTGTCCGCCTGGACCCAGTTAACCTCAGTGGAGTTTACTGTGTAAACTTCATTGAGCTTGTTTGGGACGTCCTGGCAATGCTCCCATTCAAGAATATACCAGAGATGGGCCGGGCTCATGTGGCTGCTTGCTTCTGCTTCCCAGTGGAGCATACCATCTCTTACCTGCTGGACAACTTTGGGTGTGCGGTGGCAAAACTGGCTGTTGCAGACACAACAGCTGTAAAGAAGTCAAAAATTCTCCTGGCGGACTTTGGGCTGGCCTGGAGTGTCAACAAGACAGGTTTCCCTGCAGCAATGGAGCTGACCTTTTCCAAGACAAAGCACAAGAAGAAGATTAGCGCTGTATACAACAAATTGTGCAAGTTTACAAAAGCTTTGCTGGACAAAGGCTTCACCTTGTTGTTTACCTGGGGTTCCTATTCTACTTTGGAATGGGCGCCAGCGTAGAGGATCTAGACAGGGTCCTTCTTGGAATCAACAAGGCCCGGCTTGCACTTGAAAGGAAGAAGGTCCCTCCCAGATATGGCTCAGTGGACCACATTATCCAGGATGTCCTGGTCCTGGCTGGAATCTACGGGTTTGCAGCCCGCCTGAGAAGCTGCTGCTTCACTCCCACCTAACCAATCTTCCTTTTACCAGCAGGCAGGAGTATTTTAACCAGGGTGTATCCACTGTCCACGGTGTGGCAGTGGAGGTTGTGCCCACCTCCATTACAGGGTGGGCACATACCGCCAAACCCATTATAGGCGCTCCTAATATATCCTCTATTCCAATAAATATATTTACCCTTTAGATTATTTTTATTATAATTAATAATTTTATAAAATAATATTTTAGCAAACATTACTTACAAAATAAATTCCAGGGAGGGTTTTAATAAAAGCATATAAAAGATTTCAATAAAATCTACTTCTAATTTGTATGATTTACTTTTTTTTAGTTTGCTTTTTATATTTATTTGCCAAAAATGATATTGATGCGTTTGCGTAATCTGTTATCAAGCGTTTGGGATGCCCTTGGATGCAATAATAAAAATGATTATAAATAAATAAATTACTAACCTTCATTGATGGTGCTGCTGAATGTGATTGTGAGCTTGGAAACATCTAAATATAAAATGTTATTTAATGAATCTTGATTAGTAAATTAGAGAATATATAAAGAAGTGGGATAAGCTAAGCCTTTAATTGATTGGCTGATTTTCAAGGCATGCAGGGATAAACAAATCAGCGTGGCCATAGAATCTGGCCACAGTCTTGGCTGGGAGGGTATGGATTCCTGCCTGCAGCAAATAAAAAAGGTCCTCTGTCCCAGTTGGGGTTCCTCACTTGACAACTCGCTTGAGCCACCCAAAGACTTCCTCAATGGGATTTAGGAAGGGCAAATAGGCAAGGAGGAAGAGAAGACACAAATTTGCCGTGGCCAATTGCTGGGGGCCCACTGCAGCGCTGGTGTCAATCATTGGGAATTCCTCAAGAATATCAGCCACCTTGTGGAGACCAACATTGTCCAGCAAAATTATGTTGGTGAAGCCTGGGCTTGTGAGCCTCAGGTGCTCCTGGACCAATTGGATGAATGATAGGAAGGTACAGCTATTGTGAGATCCCAATATCATTTGGTAGAGCTCAACCCCCTTTGGACTGAGGAGAGCCACAATTGAATAGGCTGTGGTGCGGACTGCAGCACGCCAAGCCACCCCATCATTGGAGCCTTTTGGGATGTAGCCATATGCATTGCTCATTGACAAGGCAAATGCTGATTTGTTGATGTAGTAAAATTTGACTGTCCCCTTGGCTTTTAGGGCAGTATACGCTTCTGTGTATTTTCTCTGGGTCTCAATATTGGCTGGGCTGTTACAATTGTATGGGGATACCCCAAGTTTTTTCCAGGAAAATTGCATTCCCTTGACCAAATCATAATAGAAGGAAATTGAGGCCTCAACCCCAAAAGCGGACTTGACCATGGCCTGTATATTTGCCAGTTCAAGATGGCAATCTTGGGTTATCCACAGGTGGATTGCCCATTTGTTCTCCTTTGTGAGCATGGTTGACACAGCAAGGATTTCTCCGCAGCAAGGACTCAACCCGTGTTGAGGAACTTGTTGAAGGTCTTTGAGTTGTACTTGGGATCCACCCCAACAATGGCTGTGGCCGCCTTGTAATTGCCTGATTCACGCATCAGATTAAGCAGGATGATGTGTTTGATGTCGGGGATGCACTTATGGGCGGGCTTTTTAGCGGTGGAGATTGACTCATTGGCATTGGGCAAGGCACAGGGCATAGGCACCTTGTTGTAGAAGGCTGCAACTTTCTTGCACACCAGTTGTCCCTCATCAGTTTAAAAGGAACTCGGGCTCCTTGTTGTCCTCCTGATTGCCATTGCTTATGTATGGCTCATAGCTAGTATCAAGTACAGACTTTACCTTCTCCAGCATGGCTGACGGGACCAACTCTTGCTGGTACACAGCGTCAAACACATACAAAGTAAGTTCTACCTCCTTGTCTCTAACCGTTTTTGTGAAGGTAACCTTGGTGGGCTTCCGGGTCAGCTTGGGGACCCAAGAGTTTATGCTCTGCACCCTAGCAACTTGTGCTCCTTGAACCGGCTGTGTCAGTGCAGCGTCACTATGAAACTATCATCTCCTGCCTCCCTCCTGAGTAGGCACTTGTGTTGTACTGAGTCTATTCTTTGACCTGCGGGGGCAACTGCAATTGCAGCGCACAACAGGTTCATTGGTACTCTGGTGTTGTGTTCCTTTCATTTTAAAATTTAATAAAATACTAAATAAATTTTAATTAAGTTACTCCCTAATTTTAATTTTTGCTTTTATCTAAATATGGATATTTAATTAATTTTTTCCCACCCAATATCCCAATTATAGATTTTTTATTTCTTAATTGGTTATTTCTGGTTTACAACGCCCATTTTTGAATACCCAAAATAATTTTCACCCATTTTCTCATATTTTTTGCCAAATTAAGCACCCAACACAATATTTTTAAAATTTATGTTTCAGATCTTGTCTCTTATTTTAGATGCCTTGGTATCATTCTTGATTACAATCCATTGCACAAACTGCGTGAGTGATTTTGTTTATTTTTTGAGTTCCTATTGTGTTTTGTTTTTGGATTGAGTTTTGACGCACCATGTGTGGGTGTACTTTGTCACCAATTCACATAGTAAACATATGTACACCAAAAGCCAACTCACACCATTTGTTTGTGAATCCATGTATTTTGGATTGCATTTTAAATGGTTTTGTTTTGCGTGTGAGTCCTTCTTTGCTGTGTTGGCCTATTTTGCCTATTAACGCCAAAAATACCTGTTAATGGAGTGTATATTTTAACCTGCTAGTTGGATTTTGTTTAAATCTGAAATGGTTTTGTTTAAATCTGAGTTCATTTTGCTTGTGGACATAGCTTTTAAAACTATTGTACAATTTGAGATTTCATGTATATCAAACAAATCATAGACAACATGTAAAAATTAATGAATACAAAATTGCAGGATTGTTAAATCTAAGAACCAAATTTTAAATCAAAAATGAGATGAATTTGAAATAAATATAATTTATGGGTGTCTCAAAAAGGATGCTAAAGGATCAAAAGAGGATTTGTGCTAATTTTTTTAGGAATTATAGGCATTCTTAAAACTCACCCTATTTTGTTTTAGGACGGCTAAAATTTAGATCCTACTATTCAGCAACTTAACATACTTAACAATAAAATTGACTATAATATACACTCCTCTTTTTGAGTTTAATTTTTTTAATAAAAATTTATTATATCTTCTTGCAATAACAACCAAGTCAATGAGCTGTTCCCTGGCCTTGACAAAATTATACAGGGCTACACTGGGTCTTCCAATAGTGAATCCTCTGTCTATGGTCTTTCCCAACCCTCAGGCCCCTCCCTAAGCACTAACCAGGAGTTTATTCTTTCTCCTGTGTCCTCAAGCATAACCCGGTTTGCCCATCACACACAGGCAGCTGCTAACCTAAATCACATATTAGCAATGGCATTCAGAACCAGTCAATTGAGCCAAGGGGCCACCCAAGTAATCTGGAATCCAGAAACAGCCATCTCAACTTTGGAGAGAGGAGATTTGGTAGGCTTGCTTGTAGGGAAGAAAGGATTGGTTCCTTGTTTGAAGACTAAGGACATCAATACACAATTACTAACTTCAAAATACCTTTTTCTTATCTAGGCAGACCAATACACAGTCTTACTATCTATAAACGCAGATAAACCTTAAGGAAGAGTATAATTGAAGAGAGCAAGAGTTAAATTCTTTATTATTGTTAGAAAAATACCCTTTTATAGGATTTTTATCTCATGGGTAATTGATACAAGAATCCTAGGGCCAGACTGGCCTAAGTATTGAGGTTTTACTGAATAGTGTTTTCCCTAAAAGCATCTTGCCCAATGCTCCAGTGCAGAGTTGTTGTTATTGCATCCTTTATGCTCCTGACCTTATTCTAAGAAAACATGATGCCAGCTGTAATGCCAAGCTGCTATTATGGCTTTCTTCCTGAAAACCAGTCCATCCATCCCATGTCCTATGGGTGGGATCTACTCCATTGCAGAGTATAATAAAATAACATATGAAAAATATATCAAGGAATTTTTTGGGATTCAACCCCAGCCAATGTAGGCAGAACTGGGTTAAACCATAGACTAACCACTATTGTGGTTATTGTCATGAATGACATTTCAATACTTGTATTGAAAACCTGGGAATTGAAACCTGGGTCTCAGGGAAAGCCTTATGTTGACCAGAGTGGACAGGAAACCACCCAACTGCCAGTTGGATCAAACATTGGACCACCAGAGATAGATGACCCCAAATAGGGGGAACAGAAACCTGCCAAGCATCAATACTGGAGGTTCAAAATTAACATCAGAGACCCTGGAATCAAGCCCTGACCCTCCAAAGACTACTTGAGTCACACAAAGTGGACAGGAACCCAAAAACTTATTAAATTACAAACCCAAGTTGACAAGTTACTCCAAGACCTGCCAGTCTCCCACGGGCAATTCCCCAAATGGCCACCAAATTGCTGTCAACCTTGCGCCACCAAAGATCTGGACCTATGTAGAGGTTGTAGCTTGCCTTAAGGAGGTTAAAACAAAACCTACTGTTAACTCTGCCAATGACCACCAGCAGCTGCCAGTCTTCTGTTCATAATGGGTAGTAAAATTGAACTACTCAGGTGACATGGTGAACAGTAGCGGCAGAACAAAGCAGTGCCACTTCTATTTTCCAGAGCAGGTACAACCTGGATCTGCCGCCCTCAAGACTCTAAGCCAATATCCATGCCCCACAAGTGCCTTTTCTTCTAACCTGTACCCTGCAAAAATTAAAGAAGCAAAAACCCTTGGTATAAAAGCCCCAACGGTATGGTGATGACCATATTGTCATTTTTGATAATAAAGTTTTATGAACCTTTGGTTTGAAAAAATCTTACCTTATCTAGTCTTAGCAATCTTCCATCTTAACTCCAGCCAAGTAGACAATCAGGCAAACATCCCCTCTGGAGACTAACCTGCTGACCCCCCAGGCACTATACTGTCCCCCAGGAGCCCCCTTTAGACCTGTGCATTTTACCAAATACCCACCCAACCCTGCCTACGTGGAGTACCACTTGGAGACCATCCTAATTGCTGATTCCTTGGCAAGGACTAGAGAAACTGAATACATAGGACATGAAGGAAAGAGGATTGTGGTGCCACCCTTATTGTTCAAAGACAAGTACAATAATCTGCCTGCCTACTTTGTTCCCATGACTATGCCCTTAACCCCACAACCCAACTACCCAATGGAGACCCCCACTGCGGCAAATACTGTGTCCACCCAACTGTTTAGAGTACTCTAAATTACTTTGATGGGAATGGTAGACATTATGGTACCAATTCAGGGCCCTGGTCTTTGCTTGGGCGATCTGTATCCTATATTATCAAGTTAGCACCCTTCCTATGGTGGGCATTACCCTCTGGCCCGGCTGTATTCCGTCCCAAGCCAACCAATGCCTCACCTATGCCTGACTTCCTGAAAGTTATGGTAAAATGGGATGAGCACCTGAAAGTGCATTAAAATCCAATTTTCAGCTCTTAGGAGCGCTTGGATATTTTAGGGTTGTGCTGCCACACCGCTGGATTAATCAAAGGTGGATACTTGATTTGTATTGGATTAAGGGCAGATCATTCTATTGATTTTGGGTCAGGAAAAATCATTCTTAATTCTTGGAAAATTTTGGCCTTAGTGCCACTGAATATTTCTGAGGCATCAGCGTCTGAGCCAAACATCAATTTATTCTGAGTATCTTTTCAGATTCCAATCAATAAGATTGATGGCTGAAGTGTCAAGTCCAAAAGCCAGTGATTTCACAAGCCAACCAGATGGCAACGTCTGGTTCCCAAGATGGACACATACCACCTTCAGCCAACCAGCCTGCAAGAAGAAGAAGAAAGCTAATTACCCCAGAAATTGTTCTTGAGTTGGTTGCAAATCAAGGGATGCATATATCCCTTGGGGAAATTTCAGCCTCAATGGGTTTTGCAAAGTCCACTGTTGTGAATAACGGCATTCACCATGTTTTTCATTTCACCTTTGGTGGGCCATTTCAAAGACAAATCTCTTGCTTTTGCTTTCTACCCTCAAAATGAACTGGTTTCTGCATCAGGAAATATTATTGTTTGGTTTCCTGATTCTACGCAACTCACTTGCCCCACTCATGCTTGTGGCGAGTGATCCTACTGTCCTGGTAGTGTTTTGTGGTATTCCTAACCACTATACAATCCATTTCTTATTCTACCAATAAAATTAAGTTATATTCACATTTTTGTTTTTGTGTCTTTTGTACTTCCGCGTCTCTCTCTAGCCACGCCTAGCAGAGAATATTCATCCAGGGCTGCAAGGTAAACAAATTTGCCTTCCCTGTCATCTAACTGAGACTTAGTACAAATCCAATCCTAAGGTTAGGATTCCCCGTTGTGTATCTGTGATGCACCTCAGAACACAACAAAAATGGTGCTCACTAAAGGGGCTGTAAGCTCCTTGGTTACCCCTTTTGCATCTATGTTTTCAGGTCCTTTGCCTCCGCCTATTAGGGAGTCAACCTCACCTGAAATTACCAGTCTTCCTATTGAGGAAGACATTGCCAAACCGCCTATTGCCCCTACTGTACTGAACCTTGGGAATGGTCCCTGCCTAGCCGCTTACCCCATGGGTACCCCTGACTTGGAACAAGTCATGGTGGTAGCCCTTGGGATAGCTCGGGACAGGGCCATCCCTCGCCTTCAGCTACAGTTTAGCCATCTCAAATACTATGAGTTAATTGTGGCCCCTCAGTTTCCCTAACATCTCCTCTTAGCAGCTGGCTCCGCTGAACACCTGCTGTCATCCTTTGTACAGCCCGCCTTGGCCCATCACCAGATGGTGTTGGGACTCCACGTTCAAGAGATCTCGTCTCTAAAAGCAGCTGTTACCCATCATTAGGACCAGTTTGCTGCCTACCAATAATAGATTCATTCCCTGTTCTCCCTGGTATCTGAAAATCAGCGTGATTTGGTCACCTCTCAAACACATTTAGTCAATTCTATTGAGCAAATGCGCCAGTCCATCCTTGAGTACGCTAGGAAGCGGCTACATGAGTTTCACCAGTTAGAACAACCCTTGCAAACTCAAGTAGACTCCAACCTAAACGCTTATCTCTCCAACTTTGAGCGCCTAGTGCAACAGCTCAATGAATTCAGTGTCTATTCCTTTGAGCAATTGCAACAGGTAGCTGACCTTGCCGCCCAAGGTCTAAATGAACTCAGTGCAGAGTTTGATCAAGAGAGAACTACCACTGCTGCTGCTATAGCCAAACTTCAGAGTAAGGTGAATGAGCTTTCTACTCCCAAACCTGATGTTCTGCCTTCTCCTCCTGCTGATGATCTGGTGGACAGAGAGCAGAGGATCTGGGAGGCCATCCAAGAATTACTTGCTTCCACTAGTAGCCAAGGACGTCCTACTGAAATGCCTCAACCTGACCCCCAGGTTCTTGCGCTGACTGCTCAGGTTGCAGAACTACAGCAAGAAGTTGCTGCTTTATGTGAGGTAGTGACAGCTGCTGCTAGCTCACTCAGGGTTAACAAGGAAGATGGCTGTTGTCCTGGGTTGGCGGGGGCTCCTTGGATCCACTGTGCTAGGGATTTGATTGCCCTAGCTAATGAGGTGGACCATTTTAAAACGAGATCAGACTGAGTTGGACAGAGATGTACAGGATATGAGTGAGCTGATCAATTCAGTAAACAACAGATTTGCCCCCTGCCTGTCAGTAGGTGTCAGGAATTTTCCTTACATAAACCAGATTTCAACTAGGGGAAAATGTTGGAATCAGGTGGATAAATGTTCAACAGGAGGGGCAAAATTTTATAGGGAATTTCCCCCACTATCAGGGGAAAAGAAAAATCAAAATTTGGGAAAAACGGATTTTATGGAAGCCAGAATAATTTAACATCTGGGCAGGCGCCCGCCAGCCAGGCTCCTGCCGGCCACCTGCTTGCCCACCCCTCCCCCAGCCAACTGCCAGCTGCCCACCTGGGTCCCAGGGCCCACTCCCCAGCCAACCAAAGCCCACTATGACACCCAGCCAATCAGAAAAACCCCTTGAAACAGAGGGGAATTCTAAAAATAATTCTGGGGCCCTAAAAGAAGGGTCAACTCCTATTTTTAAACCCAACTAATATTCTAAAAATAATGAGGACAATCCAAAAATAACCCCAGGAGATAAAAATAACTTGATCTATAGCCAATGGAACCAGGAGGATGCCAACAATCAGCTAGACCTAGACTCCAACCAAAATAGCATTCCCAAGTCAAAAATAGAAGTGTTTAAAACCAAGAGCTGCCATCACCACCTGACCACCCATCCAGGAGAAATTATTGGCCCCAAGCAGAACTATCCAAAACCCCAACAGATTGCCCAGGAACAAGGGTTTGACCATCCCTTCAAACACTAATTCCCCAGTCCCATGACCAAACTTTTGGGGACTCCAATCCCCTGTTTTTACTCCCATTTTAAAAACTTTGCAAGTGGGGGCTCACTATAAAAAAAGGATCCCCTCTCAGTAAAGCTTGTGCTATTATTGAGACTAATACCCTCAATAAAGTGAAATTTCTAACTAAAACTACAGTTAAGCTTACAGATCAAGCCCCTGCCAACCCTCCAACCCAGTGAAAATGAATCACATCATCTTCACAGCTGTGCTCACAGCTTGCCTTGGGATTGGAGGCTACCAACAGAGTTCAGAGTTCTTTGGCCCCTCCACAGAAGGACTAGGCTATGACCCATACCACACCCTGGCCAACTTAACTTGTCAAACACTGGACCCTGGCCGCCTCTGGTATCTCCCCATTCAACACTCTCCATAGCCATGTATATGATGGCTTACTACATCCTCACCTACTTTTCCAGGAGCTTAAGACGCTTCAACATACACACCAAGGTATTTATTTGGCTGATGACTGTGTATCCCATAATCACTGCCTTGACGGGTTTCCAGTTCTCTAATTTGCTACCATACATACTCCAAGTGATGCCCACCATTCTAGGGTATTACAGTAGGGCCATCCCTTACTTTGCGGCTGGCTGAGCTCTCCCTGTTGTCACTACCCAAGGACAACACCTAGATGTTACTGAACAACATATCACTCTAGCCAACACTATGGGTGCCAGAACTACCAAGACTCTGACAACCCTTGAAGAAAGTGTTTGATAACTATGGGCTAGACAACCCCCCTCCAAATCTGAAGCTGAGTTCTCCCAAACGCATAAATGTACTCAATAGCAGCAATGGTGGTCTGGCTCCTGAGGCACACTTCAAGCCTACTTTTAAGCAAGTCTTTGATCCCAAAACCTCAACTATTGCTGCAATCTTAACTATTTATGAAACTGCCAGGAGGCAAGCATCAGATGAGGTTAAAAAGGAACACATTCTAACCTGTCTACACCTGACCTGTCAAGAAGTAGTTATGCCAGAGCTACCCACCATTGAGACCTGGGAAGATATGAAACAGCTCCTAGTTGACAAATTTGGTGGTGATCTTATCCTGGAGGTGAAAAAAGATGCCTTAATACAAATATCTTTCAAGCCCAAGAAGACTTCAGCTGAATTTGCAAACAGATTTTACATGGAGGGACAAAAATTAATAACAAGCAGACAATTGAAAGCACATGAAGCAAATATGGCCTGTGCCCAGGCCCTCAAGGTGAATCAACTCATGTGTCTTCATTTCAAGGCCCACAAAGCTATGCTGTCCTCCATGAAAAGTATAAAGACACTGCTCCAAGATATACATCTTACCCATTCTGGGGCAGTTGTTTGGGAAATTTGTACCACTTCCAACTCTGGCTCCTCTTCTTGCGGCCCTCATATCCTCACTATGAAAACACAAAATCCTCCTCAACGTCAGGGTTGCCACAACTGCGGTCAGATAGGTCACCACTCTTGCTTCTGCACCAATCTGCGGGTTGAAGGAGCTGATTCCAAGGATCAGTCGGGAAAAGAACAGTCAACCTAGAGGCGGAGACACTCTTGGTTGACAATTCTTCACAGTCTCCTCCTACACCTCTGCCTGCTACTGACTCTTAGCCTGCTGATGATGAAGCTCCTCCTATCCTCCTCCTGTTCCATGATATTTCTGATGATTCTGATGTGGATCAATCTGATGTTGAAGACCATGATGCATAGGGTATTCTGTTCTTGCTGTCCCTGAGACTATTGCAGTTCCCTACAAGCTACAATCTGGGAAGACTACAACTACCACCAAGCCCTTGTCTGAGGCCAAAGCAGTTGTCTCCTGCCCCTATCTTACTCAGGCAAAACGGTCCCCTGTATTAGTGGAATCATCAGAGGAAGCCACTGAAGTTGCAGACGCTGTTTTCAAGAATGTATCTGTCTCACTCCCTCTCCAGACTGTATATAAGGAGTTTCTGGGACTACAATGCATGATTGAGAAATGGGACAAGGAATTAGCTGAGGCACAGGATATCTTGGCTGTGTTGCCACCCTTTGGACGCACCACCACCTGAGTAGAGATATCTACCCAAAAGGTCAAGATCAAAGCCGTCCTGGACACTGGTTCTCTTTGGTCAACGTTGTTTCTTCTAAACTGATTCAGAAGCTTAAGCTGGCCCCTGATCTCAACTACCATCAATTCTATGGCACTGCTGGTCTCTCCATGACTTGCGCCATTGGCGTGTACTCCGCCTTGCCAATGTGATTTGGTAAACTCCTGTTGGCTGCGCCGGCTGTTGTTCTAGAAAATGAGAGCTATGACCTTTAAGTTGGTACCCAGTTCCTTTGGGAATATAACAGGATCATCAACCTAAAGGATGGGTATCTTTCTATCCTAGGGTACAAAGTCCCTCTGGTCTTTGAGGAGTTAATCAAAGTTCCTGGTAAATGTTTGAAGACATGTACTCTGGAGTACCCCACTGGGGTTTTCACCCTAAAATACCAAACCCATTCCACCAATATGAAGTGTCCTCCCATGGCTTGTCCTGCAACTGAGGGAATTCCTCTCATGGCCACGTCTGCTGTCACCATCTCTCCTGGTTTTCAGGCCATCATAGACTCCCAGATATCATATGAACTACCTTAACATACTTTCTTAGAGCTTTACTCCCCTCCTTTGCTGGGGCGTAATGAGCCTTACCTTTGTTCTGGAATTCTGGACGTCTCCCACAAGGATCCCGTTCAATTACTAGTTGCCAACCTTACTGCGCTTCCTATGACCGTATCCAGAGGACAGGTTGTTGGTTACAGAAAGTTGTTAAATGCCCCTGATGTCTTGTCTCTTCACCCTTTTGGAACGTTTCAAGATTTTAACCTACCTGAAGACAAGCCTCAAGTCCTATCTCTGTTCACTTCCCAAGACTTCCCTCAGTTGTCCCTGGTTCAACAGAAAGAGGTGCTTGATTTACTAGACCAATTCTCAGACATCTTTGCTAAAGATAGCACTGATTATGGGCTGGCCAAAGGTGTGACTTGTCAGATTGACACATGAGACACTCCCCCCTTTTGTTCTAAGCCATATCACTGCAGCCAAGTGGAAGATGCACAGGTTTCTAAGGAGCTCAAACAACTGCTGGACGCTGGACTGCTAGCTCCCTCACAAAGTCCCTGGGCTTCTCCTCTGCTCATCTTAAAGAAAAAGGATTGGGGCCATTGGATTGTGATGGACTATCAAAGGTTGAATTCTCTAACCAATAAAGATTCCTATCCATTACCATGCATTGATGACGCTCTTCAATGCCTTGGAGGTTCTAAGTTTTTCTCTGCTATGGATTTGGCATCTGGCTACTGGCAAGAGACCTTTCCCCTGAAGACCGTCAGAAGGCTGCGCTCATCACATCAGAAGGACTGTTTGAACCTACCTGCATGCTGCAAGGGCTCTGTAATTCCCCAGCAACTTTCCAGAGGGCCATGGATTCCATCTTGCGTGACTTGAAGTTGCCGTGTGTCTTAGTCTATCTAGATGATATAACAGTCTTCAGCGCAACTTTCACTGATCACCTAGCCCATCTTAAAGAAGTGTTCATAAAGATCTGAGAAGCTGGCCTCAAGTTAAAGCCCTCTAAGTGTGCTTTCTTCATAGAACGCCTTGAATTCCTGGGCCATGAAGTAACCCAGACAGGGATTTGTCCATTGACCAAGAAGTTTAAAGCCATTGACAAAATGCTTCCGCCCACCAACCTACAAGAAGTACAAGTCTTTCTGGGCATGATGGGTTACTACAGACAATTCATTCCTGATTTTGCTGATACTAGCAAACCCCTGTTCCAACTGTTGCGTAATGTTCCTTTCAAATGGACCGCCAGCCAACAGCAAGCCTTTGAGACTCTAAAGCAGAAACTCAAAGAAGCACCCATTTTAGTTTACCCCAATTATGATAAGGAATTCATCTTGTACACTGATGCTAGTGACCTTGCTATTGGGGTTATCTTGGCTCAGCTCAACAATGAAGGTGTGGACCACCCTGTAGCCTATAATTCCCATGTGCTAAATAAGCATGAAAAGAATTATAGTGTTACAGAGAAGGAGAGCCTCACTGTGCTGCATGCAGTCAAACAATTCTGCCACTATGTGTATGGTACCCATTTCACTTTCAGCACTGACCACACTTTGCTCAAATGGTTACAACAACTTAAGGAGCCTGAAGAACGCTTATCCATATGGGCCCTCTGCCTACAAGGTTATGACTTCACTGTGCTCCATCACCCCAGTATTCAACATCAGAACACTGATGGGTTGTCCTGAATGCCCATCCTTGCCCTACATCCTTCTGAGGCAGACCGCCTGTACAAGCTAATTGGCTACCATTCTTCCTGGGAAAGTGAGGCAGAAGAGGTTCAACTTGCCCTGTCCAAATTGTCTGAAAATACCCTCATACACGATAACCAACTCTTCAAGAAGGTGCAGGGTCAATACCTGCCATACGTGTGCCCCAGTCTTTGCCTCTCTTTGGTGTTACAAGCCCATAAAGAGACTGGCCATGGAGGCATTACCAAGACCTTTGACTGGCTTCAGAAGAATTACTTCTGGGAGAATCTTTGCCTGTTGATCCCAGATGTCATAGCTAGTTGCCATGACTGCTAACTCCAGAGGCCCTGAGCTGCTTCTCACAAATTCAAATTGGTTCCCTCTCAACACGCTTTTCATACGGATAGCATTGATGCTGTAGGCCCTCTCCCTTTTTCATGCTCTGGATCCCAATTTATCCTGATTGCCGTTGACCACTTCAGCAAGTGGGAAGAAGCTCACCCTACTAAAGACATCACTGCTAAGACTACTGCTGCCTTCCTGCTGCAGGATATTTTCAACCGCCATGACTGCCCTCAAGTGCTGTTATCAGACAACAGAACAAACTTCAATGCCAAACTTGTAAACTCAGTTGTTGAAGCTCTAGGAACTCACCAGTCTTTCTCTGCCCCCTATAATCCTTCCACTAATGGGGCAGATGAGCGTGCAAACTTGACACTAGTTTCTATCATGAGAAAACTCACCTACTCTGATGCTGCCAATTGGGATCTATACTTACCTTCTGCACTCTTTGCCTATTGTCTGAGCAGGAATTAGATCACAGGGTACTCCCTCTTTGCCATGTTGTATGGGCGTGAAGCCACCACTCTGTTGCTCTTGGGGGTTCCCCTACTCTCCTCTGATAAAGCCATAAACCCTGACAACCACATCAGAGACTTAGTCAACCGCATCATTGATATACAGGCCACTGCCTACACTTCTGCATATAAGACTAAGGTGCTTGAGCTCTATCCTTACAGCGCTGGGCGCTCCCCCTTGCCTGAGTTTGATGTTGGTGACCATGTCCTGTACTACCAACACTGTGTGGGTGGGCGTGCGCATAAGCTGGACTCCCTGTGGATTTGTCCTTTAAAGGTGACTTTCAAACGAGGATCTGAGTACACTATAAAGCTCCTCTCCAGTGGTTGTCCTTTTGCTTGCGTACACGCCAATTTCCTCTGCAAGTATCACCCCCCTAAGGCCAATCTAGAGGGGGGCAATGTCATGAATAATGGCATTCACCATGTTTCAATTTCGCCTTTGGTGGACCATTTCAAAGACAAATCTCTTGCTTTCCCTTTAGACCCTCAAAATGAACTGGTTTCTGCATCAAAAAATATGATTGTTTGGTTTCCTGACTCTAAGCAACTCACTTTCCCCACTCATGCTTGTGGCAAGTGATCCTACTGTCATGGTAGTGTTTTGTGGTATTCCTAACCACTATATAATCTATTTCCTATTCTACCAATAAAATTAAGTTCTATTCACATTTTTGTCTTTGTGTTTTCTGTACTTCTGCGCCTCTCTCTAGCCACGCCTAGTAGAAAATATACATCCAGGGCCGCAAGGTAAACACATTTGCCTTCCCTGTCATCTAACTGAGACTTAGTACAAATCCAATCCTAAGGTTAGGATTCCCCGTTGTGTATCTGTGCCGCGCCTCAGAACACGACATCCACTGTGGCTGCAACCCTGTGAGCCCGCGCCAATTGTGGCCCCCTCCCAAGAAGACCCCAACAGGAGCCCGTACGTCAACTGATAGCAAAAAAGCTCATCCCCTTATGATGGCTATCATTGAGTGTTACCCGTGGATGCCCCTGGTCTAGGTTTTTCTTCAACTGGGACTCCATGGCATTTTCAAAAATAAAAGAACAGTCAATTTGTGGATGCACAGAGTTGTAGTTGCTGCTAGAATCTTGTCCAATCAAGTTTTCATTGGCCCCAGTTGAGTGGATATCAACCCCTACAATCCAACCATTATTAGTTTTATAAAAGGAAGGGCAATGATGGCCTGTAATGACATCATTCTCTTGTTGTATACCAAGATTTCTGTAAGTATCCAAGACTATGGAAAAAAGTGTATCCAATCTGATAATTACAATTGAAGCCAATTTTCTGTATTGATTTTTGGGGTTTTATTAGCAGTTTCCCATTGGGTGCCAATTATTACTCACCAATATCAATCATTGCAGATAAGTATGCCTACCAGATGGAGCTTAAGGACATGCTGGAGGAGTGGGCTACCCAACAAGCCATGTACACAGTTATAATGAGTGCTGAGATGTAACAGTGTGAGTAGGTGACCAAAGAAATTAGGTCTGCAAGGCATACATGTTGGTCCTACCCCACCAACCACGCTGACATACATCTTGCAGATGTATGTCTCTACAATTTTGGTTCAGCTCTCAGGCGCTTAAAGCCTGCCACATGCAATGAACTGTGCACCTGAATTGAGAAGGGGTATGAGCTTTCCCAATCCATATTTTTCCAGGAATTATCAGATCTTGTAATATTCTATGCAAGTGATAGTGATAACTCCAGACAGGACTCCTGCTTCCCCCCACGCTCATCCATTTGTTTTGTTAAGCCCAAATATGTGATAGACAAAGAATTCAAGAATTTGAGCAATTGAAGCAATCAGCTCTTGCTGTCTCTTCCCAGTCAACAAACCCTGCCTCCCCAAACCCCCATCAAGACCAAGCCACCTGCCTTTCAACCCTGACTCCCAAATCACCACACATCCCCTCCCCACTACCTCTGATGCTATCCCTTTCACAGGCACAGATGATGGCAACGTACATTCCACACATTCCCTCCCCTACTTGTCCTTTGATGAGTAAAATAAAACCTTTCTTTGTATAACCTTATTAAAATTGATAATATTTCATCCAATTTACAATTAATAATATATTTAGTATTATTGAAATTCCCCATAATTAATAAAAAGTTGTACATTTGATGTGGTATCATATGACTATTTGCATGAATATTTTTCATTATCAATAATGAGATAAGGACCAAAAATTTAAATGTTATATCAAATAATGCAGGTATGTATTAAATCCTGATATTTAAATATTAAATGAATAACTCAAAGCATTTTGCATAACAAAATTCATTGTAAAAGCGGCCTTTTCATTGTAATTTATATAAACAGACTGTGTTTATATTAGGGAGCCATTAACACTTAGTACAAATATTGATACACAGTGCATTTTAAAGCCTGTATATTTACATATTGTTAATAATTCTGTAAACTTTTTAGTCAGATTTTGTGAGGTAATCATAATGTAATGGGTTAATAAATTACTGTGTATTATCATTAATTGGCTGATTTTCTTTGCTGAGGCAATAGTGCATTTTCTGATATTTACACACTGGTATCCAATTGGTTGGTTTCACATCTAATTGCGCAGGCAATAGGCAATCAAGCCTCCACCCCAAGACCAGATGTGGTCTTGGGGTGGAGGCTTGATTGTCTATTGCCTGCGCAATTAGATGTGAAACCAACCAATTGGATACCAGTGTGTAAATATCAGAAAATGCACTATTGCCTCAGCAAAGAAAATCAGCCAATTAATGATAATACACAGTAATTTATTAACCCATTACATTATGATTACCTCACAAAATCTGACTAAAAAGTTTACAGAATTATTAACAATATGTAAATATACAGGCTTTAAAATGCACTGTGTATCAATATTTGTACTAAGTGTTAATGGCTCCCTAATATAAACACAGTCTGTTTATATAAATTACAATGAAAAGGCCACTTTTACAATGAATTTTGTTATGCAAAATGCTTTGAGTTATTCATTTAATATTTAAATATCAGGATTTAATACATACCTGTGATAAGGAGCGCCAGTTGGGGAAGCTTCAAATATGGAATTAGGAGAGAAGAGAAGTATCTTTTATTTGATAATATTTTAGACTAATACTGATTGGGCTGTGGCGGAGATTTAGTTGATTCAAACCTAGGGGTTGGTATGTGCGGGATGGGTTTGAGCCACTGGATACTTGGATTGTCATGTGATATTGCTTGGTTACCATTCTCAGTATGTCAAACAGTATATTGGAAGGGCACCAAATTGGGCAATGGCTGGATGTTAAGTAGGTTGGTGGTATTCAGAATGCTTGCACATCCAGACATTTGACACCTGCATTATTTAATATAACATTTAAATTTGTGGTCCTTATCTCATTATTGGTAATGAAAAGTATTCATGTGTTGATGATAGTTCTATAAAAACCAGTTCTTTGATGTAATTCAAACAAAATATCAAATATTTACACCCTTATTAATAAATTAGAGTTAGCCCTCCAAAAGGTTGTTGAGCTTGAACATAAAATAAGGAAAATTGTGGTAAATCAACTGGGAAATGAGGGAAGGGCCTTGGTCCAGCAAAACAAAACTGCAAAAAATAGCCTGGTAACAATAGTCAACAAAGAACACAAGGAAATAGTTTTAAATCTTCAAAAAGAAATACTCAAGTGGTTAGATTTCAAAAGTGAAAGTTACAACTTGTGGGAATTTGAAAAAAAAACAATATAAAGAATACTCAAAAAATCAAACTAATTGAAAGAAATGAAAGCTCAAAGTAAATTAATACTAATGAAGATGATATTAATCAAAGTGAAACAGATGAAAACAAAATACAATCAAGAAGCAGAAGTGCCCAAAAAACAATGAAAATATATCAAATGAAAATCAAGAGGAAGCACAAATAGCACAGAAAATAAGGAAGATCAAGCCCAGGAAATCAAATGAAGAGCAGCCAACACTCATGAAGTTTGCTGAAGGGGCGCTGGTGGCTGAGGGGGCTGTAGGGGAAATAATCAGTAAGTTTTTTATGTTTTCTTTAAATTTACTTTAGTTGTAATAAGAAATGGAGACAAGACTTTTGAAGGGAAGGCCTTTACACCCAGTTGATTTTACAGGGGTTACCAATCACTGGTAACCTCTGTAAATTAAATAAATAAAAATGAAATTAATAAAAAAATTCAAAATAACATCAATCAATATGCAACAAAAAAAGCAATGAATAGGGAATTCAAAGAGCCAGACGGAAGTTCAACTTAGGTTAGAGAAGCCTATGAATTAGGCACAAGTATCAATTTCAATGAAATGATGGAAATTAAAAATAAATTTCAACATAAATTTTGACAAATATATCTTTGAATGTCTTGAACAACTTCAATTTAACAACTATGAACTCATATGAAATAAACATGGAAAAAAATAATTTCAATCTCCACAAGAAAAAATCAAGGCAGCAATCTTCAATAACCTAATCAAATAAATATCAAATTGAATTGGCAAAGTATTTTTAGTCAATAAGATGATACCTTTATTCATATCTTTTTCAGAGGTATGGGTGGCCAATACATCCAAAATCCCTTAATTGCCTTTAAACAAATTTTCAAATACATCCTATACAAAATAGAGTAGTCATTATATACAAGAAATTCTGCTTATTTTCAGAAATCTACTGTGACAGATTCAGGTCTAATCAGTCAAACTTACCATTATCTTGCCCTTGACTCTTGTTACTGGTACCTTCCTGTGACAAAGCTTCCAGGAGCTTTGCCTCCAGGGAGGCAATTTTGTGAGATAACTCTTTATTGTCATCTCTCCAACAAGCCATAATTTTGATACTCTTTTCCTCTCTGTTTCTTAACGCCTCAACTTCATAATTGGCTCTGCCCTTTACTTGTTGCAAAATTTCATTGAACCCTAACAGCAAGTTCCAGGAGTCCCATGCATAAACTCAATTTCCTTGTGCCAGGGTTCCCTATCTGGAAAAATAGTTGGAGTATAGTTCTTCAAAAGCCCTTTCACTTCTACCAAAGATTTCTCAGGTGAAAAACTTAGAGACCTCCAAACTTGCCCAGCCTCCTCAAGCAAGCTGGTAGGAACTTCCTTTCTTGCAGCAGCAGCCCCAACACAAAGCACCACAAATTTGCTCTTTCAAATAGTAATAAAGAAGACATGATAATCAAAAAGAAGTTGAGGGGAAATTGCCAAAATTGACAATATATTTTTATTTAAAATTAGCTGTTTTTGCTTATATACCATTTGGGACATATTTGGCTGAAAACCCCTCTGGTTCCTGAATCAACCTATGATTCATCTCACGTGGTCTATGACATTTTAGTCATCCAAACCTAGATCTTTACCTAAAAGATCACCAATAACTCTCAACCTATGAGAATCAACCTACAATGGTAAGAAGTCATCTGACTCCATTCATCACAATGTACCAATTCAGCATGGAGCTTCCCCAGCTCCTGGCGCCAAATATCAGCTATTGATGTTCCAACTGGGAACCAGCTGATCAAACCTGAATTCCTAGGCATCACTGCCTTTATTTAGTTATATTTGCGTTTAATGGTCTTTTGCCTTAAAACCCATTAAAAGTCTTAGAAACTCAAACCAGGCGCCTCAGCGCCCCAGCGCCTGAAAAATTCACTGGGTGGCGCCTCAGCACTTCTCAAATCAATTAGGCGGTGCAGCAGCGCTTCTAACCTAATTGATTTGCCAAAACAGCGCCTTTAAACCCAAAATTTGGGGGGTTAAATTTTGATTAACCTTAACCAAACTTCTTGACACAGTCAAGGCAATTAACCAATATAATTAAATCCTCAGGTATTTCTTAATTAATTTTCCCAATTAATTAAATTGTTTTTGAGACACCTAGTCTCCAAGATTGATTTGGTTAATCTTACCTTCTGTTCTTTTATTGAATATAGATACTAAGTTCTCAGAAATCATTATCTGAAGAATTCCAGCCAAACCTATCTACATAAAACAAACAGCAAAAACAGAGCAACTTTATGTCTTGGAGTATTTATTTGGCTAAATACTTAACAGTGACTGCACCTTGCTGTTTACCTTGGGTTAATATTCCACTGCATCATGAAAGCCAAAGTGTAAAAGCAGGAGGAAACCCCACTTCAAATGAATTTCTGCTGGCTGGCACTGGACAAAATGAAGACACTGCATGGCTACTGAACCTTAGAGCATGTCCTATACAGCTGTTTTATATTAGCTTTGTTGTACTGATACACAATACCTATTAAGAACTAACTCCTAATCAATTTGCTTTGACAACTGTCAAAACAGCAGGCTCAACCTGCCAGCAAGGTTCCAAGTAAGCAGGTTTGAGACCCTCAATCCAATTACCCGGCCACTCAAAGCCAGACTAAGAAATCAACTCAAATTGCCAAATTCAACCACATGAACAAATGCTGATCCCCTACAGTGGATACCTTGTTTTGGCGCATGAATCATTACCAGGATCAAGATCCCCCTTCACCATCCAATCATATGATCCACACTATCATGTTCCTGTTACCTATGATTCACACCAACTATATAATCATTATCTCTAAATAAAGAATATTATCTAGTTTCTAAATATTTCCCCCTTATAACTCTGCTAAAACAGCACAGTTACAACATTGGTAGCACAGGTATGTTCACCATCCTACCACATCTTGTAAAATTCTACATGTTGCCTGTACTTGCCGCAGCCAAAAATCCTTGACAGAATCATGTCTGGCCTCCCACCTGACTGGACTCTGTACACCCCTGGTGCTAAAATACCTGATGGCTTTGTCCTTTACCAGAACACAGTGATTCTATTACCTGCCTTCAATGTCACATCTGCACAAGGGTTCTTCCAGACGGCTGCCACCATTCCGCAACCAACTAACAAAAACACCATGTCCGCCTACATAGCTCAAAGACTCCAAAGTGCTGCCTTGGAACCTTTTGCTGGGGCCAATGACAACAACTCTGCCACATGGATCCAGTCTGCTCAAAGCAAGCTGGCCCAGATGGAATGCCCACAGCAATTTTGGATTGTGTAAATCTCCATCCAACTTACCTACAATGCTGGCACCTGGTACAACAAGTGGCACAAAGAATATACTGAGAAGAACTGGGATACCTTCAAACAAGACTTCTTGGCAAGATTTTTGCTTAAGGACACAACATTCATGATCATACATCAAGTAAAGACCTTAACCCAGACAGGCGCCATGTAGGAACTCGCCCACACCTACAAGGAGCTCTGACTATGTGTACGCTCAAACATGGCCTTTGATACCCCAGCCGCAAACCTCATGTACTATGACGCCCTCAAATTGAGTGTAATGAGGCACATGAACCTGGACCAGGTGACCAATCTACAAATCCTGTATTGTGAGGCAGAGAAAGAAGAATAAACATCCATGCTCTTCAAAAGGCACAAACTGGAAAACAAGAGAGACACAAGGACTCTTAAACAGGCAAGGGCTCCACCTGACCACCCCCTGGAAACAACAGGAACAACACCAATCATAAACCTGCAGGTTCAAATGGACATGGAAGTGGGAACAATGGCCAGTAAAATTGTACACATTTCTGTATCACTGCCACACAAGGCAATCAAAATAGAGGAAAACCCCAGGGAGAGCACTAAGCAAGCCAAGCTCTCCCCACACAACTCCTGACTTGCCCAATGATGAGTACCAACCCAAGGACGTGTGCTAATGCCCAATGATCCAAGTGCCCTTGGAGGACCAAGTACTGTACACTATTGCCAGACATCCCAATAAACTGATGTCCTATCCTTTCTGTTTTTGCAGTTACACAGGCTCGGCACTCCTAGACTCAGGCGCAGATCAAACCTAGTCAACAGCAGCTTTGTGGACAAGTTCAAGCTAGCCACTAATGCTTTGCAAATTAAAAACTTGGTCTTGGCTGATTAATACCACATTGCTATGACAAGGGAAACTTCCCCTTCTCCGTCATGCTTGAGAACCTCCACTCCACCATTCAAGGTCCTGTCATTGACTTACCAAAGTTTGAAATTGTTCTGGGTTTGGATTGGTTGCAAAAGAACAGTTCTCATGAAGAATGGGCAACCTTGGTGTTGACTATCAAGCATGAAGGTGTCAACCACTAAATATACCCTGACTCAGTGGATCAACTCCTACACAACCACTTCTTTGTGTGCATTATAAAGACCCTGAACAAAAAGGAAAACCTGAAGGCAATTAACTAGGACTTCTGCCAGTACAAGATCATACACTTTAAAGATCATCAGGATACCTCCATACCTCAGGATTGTGAAATTATGGCCCACCATTTTGAAATCTTCAAGGAAGTTCTACCTGGGCTACTCCCAGAAAAATACATCCAACATTCCATTCAACTCAAAAGAGCTGTACCCAAAGCATGACCTATCTACTGGCTGACCCCAAACAAAGACAACGCCCTATGCACTTACCTCAAGGAAGCATTGGAGAAAGGACTTATCCGCCTTTCACAATCTCCCTTTGGGGTTGCTGTATTCTTTTTGGCCAAGAAGGATGGTATCCTGAGTCTAGTCACAGACTACCAAGCCCTAAACAAAGTTACCATCAAGAATTGTTACCTGTTACCACTGATTGACAACCTCTTTGACGCCTTGGGTGGAGCCATGGTCTTCTTCAAGATTAACATAACTGCAGGCTACAATCAGATTTGTATTAAGGAGGAGAACATTCCCAAAACAGCCTTCTGCACTAAATCCAGCTCATACAAGTGTATGGTACTCAACTTTGGTATGACAAACGCCCCCTCAACCTTTGTGACCTTCATGAACAAGGTGTTTGCCCTGCACATAGGTAAGCATGCCCTAGTCTACCTAGACAACATCATTTTCTCTAATCTCTTGGTGGAGAAGCACCACAAAGACATAGAGGCAGTCTTTGCTACCCTGGCACAGCACAAACTTCTGGCCAAGCCCTCCAAGTGCCAGTTCTTCCGCAAGCAACTGCCTTTCCTAAGGGCACATAGTCTCAAGAGACAGCATCAAACCTGACAGTCAAAAGATACAGGCCATCTGCAAGATGTCATCACCCAAGGATAAGTCAGAACTCTGTACCTTCCTGAGGATAGTGGCTTATATACACCACTTTTTACCTGACTGTGGCGTTTTGACTGCCCTCTTATCTGCCATAACTGGCACCAAATCCAAGCTTGTGAGGACCCCCAATGTGACCTTTGTTTTAGATGTCTCAAAGAGAAACTCACAACAACTTTCATCCTGCAATACCCCAAGCATGACAGGGAATAACAAATGGAAACCAATGCCTCAGACGCATCCATTGGGGGAGTACTACAAATCAAAAATATTAATGGTGACTTCCTGCCTGTAGCCTATGAATCACAAAAGTTGACAGATGGCAAGTGTCAATACCCTATCCACAACAAAGAACTGCTGGTCATTGTGCACTTCCTAGTCAAATGGCGCTAATACCTGGAACATCAGGAAGAATTTACAGCATTAACCAATCACAAGTCACTCATCTATTTTAAAACTCAAGAAAATCTATCACGCCATCAAGCCTGCTGGATGGAACTCTTAGAGAGATTCAATATTCTCATACAATACAATTATGGTCCAGAACTTGCCATGGCAGACGCCCTCTCACGCCTGTATGTCCGTGCCACAAGAAGAGAAAATGGGCTTGATCCTGACTGGTCCCTCTTGGTACTACAGACAAAAGACAAGGGTTTCCCCCTAGCACAACTGACATTACAAAGGAAACAGTAATAAAAAACAAACACCTATTTGCTGACGTGTATGAAACCTTACACCAAAAAATGTCCAATGGAACTACCATCCCTTACATCCCCACACACCAGCAAGTGGACACCATCCTTCAATACCATAAAGACCTAGGACACACCAAGAGCTGCAACCTATATGAGTTTTTAAACACAAGGCCTGGTGGCCAACCCTGTATCATGACGTTCAAGAAGTCCTAGACCAATGTGAAGTGTGTGAGAAATTTGAAAAAAGCAAAACCCCACCAAAATCAGTACTAACCATCTGCACACAACTATCCTTCAAGGTATGGGCCCTAGACATTGTTGGCCCCATACCAGGGAAACACAATGATAAGAAATACATCATAACTTCTATAGACTTTGCTACACAATGTCCAGTAGCCCAAGTAGTAAAAGTGCACACTGGAAATGTTGTGTGGTAGTTCATAAGAAGAGAAATAATCAGCAAGTTTGAAAAGCCAGAACTCCTGATAACTGACGGAGGAAGATAATTGACTTCAGAAGACAACAATGTATAACTCACCAAGAATGGGGTCAAACACACTGTGATAACACCATACCACCTGCAGGCCACTTGACGTGTAGAGCGTCTAAATGGCAGCTTTATGAAAGCCTGGGCCAAGCTCACCACCGGGAGCCCTGAAGACTGGTATAAGCAGCTATCAACTGCACCACTTGTGTGCCAAACCCGGGTGAACAGATCCACCATAAAAAGCCCTTTTGAGTTGATATACAGCACACTGCCCAATATCATTAAAGCATTGACAGGATCCAAGGAGGAAATTCCAAGCAAAGTCCCCCTTGCTTAGACCCTCAAGTTATAGAGACCAAAAGTAAGCAAACAGAAAAGGAAAACAAGCATCTGTAAAAAACCTTTTGTCCCCATCCAAGATAGACACAAAGTTGGTGACAAAGTTTGGGTCATGAACGTTGATAAAAGCAAACTACAACCCAAAAAAAGTAGCCCCAGAAAAAATCCTTAAGGGAAAAAATATCACTTACCTTGTTCAAAAGACTCAGGAAGCTCAAACAGGAAAAAATCCTCCACCATGATTGCCTACAACCCTGAAAAGCAAGACAAAAACAATGCAAAACTGCCCTGCCCGCCACAGAACAACAGTGAGTCCATTATGGCGCCAAAGCTCCTGAAACCTTCCTAACAACCTAACCCCAGAGAAGGCCAACCTTCAGTTGGGGGTGTCAAAACAGCAGGCTCAACACACCAGCAAGGTTCCAAGTAAGCAGATTTGTGGCCCACAATCCAATTAACTGACCACTTGAAGTCAGACTAAGAAGTCAACTTGAATTATCAAATTCAACAACATGAACAAATGCTGATTCCTTACAATGGATACCTTTTTTTGGCGCTTGACTCATTACCAGGATCAAGCCACATATCTCTTCAATCCAACCATGTGATCAACACTATCATGTTCCTGTTACCCATGATTCACACCAACTATATAATCATTATCCCTCAATAAAGAATATTATCTAGTTTCTAAATATTTTCCCCCTGTAACTCTGTTAAAACAGCACAGTTACGACACAACTGCATTTTTAAAAGACACTCCACAGCCACTGGGGTGCTGAGCGCCACCCCTCTTGAAATTGCATCTAGAGCTGTCCACCACATAAAAAAGAGTTCATGGTCTCAATTGGACACAATATGTCAGGAATGACAATTTGGATGCTCCTAAATCTCAAAATACAGAGCCAGAGTCAAACCCTGGACAAAACATTTTGTGGACCACCAGACTCATAGGTTGGGAACACAACAACCTGCTACTAATTAAAGAAGTTGCTACCAGCCTGCCAGGACCCAAACCCTTAGCTGTCCCACAGGATTCTGCAAGCAAACTGCCAGTGCAAGATGCTGAGAATTCCCCCAAGGTGCCAACGCCTGACACCTGTGGTTTGACCAGTGAAATTGACAAATCTCCCCCTGGAAATTATTCCAAACTCTCCCAAAGTCCTGGGGAAGGCACTGAACCCAAAGAGGCACCCAACACTTGAATTAATAAACAGAAGGATTCAAAGTCTTCTCACCCCAAAGCAGCCAGTGGCAAACCGCCAGTGCTGAGTGCCACACTGCCATTTGAGACACCTAATGCCAACCTGCCTGAGTCCAGAAAACCCAACCAAGAAGTGAAGCCTGGTAGTGTGGGATAAATACCCGTCAGGCCAAGACCAAAACTCCATTGTCATTTTTAAATAAAGGTTATGAGATAAGGGTTTCCCCAATTATTGCCATATTTTATCCTTGTAATCTGTCAGTTCACTTGAAGATCCTCCAACCCCCCTGCCAACCCGCCAGCTACGTACCGCCTACCAGGTGCCCCCTTTGGTCCTGTCCATTTCACAAAGTACCCCCTAAAGCCCAAGTACAGAGACTATACCGCCGACAAAATACTAGCCCGGGACCCCTGGGCCAGAATCACTGAGAGAACCAGATGAAACCAAGAAGGACCTTGGTACATTAACAAACCCGGCCTGTTCAGAGATAAATACAACTTCCTCCCTGCCTACCAAATAGACATGGAGCCACCCGTCACCCCCAAGCCAATGCCCGCCTTTGCTGCCAAACTCCTACTGGACCATACCAACAAGTTTTTTGGAATTGTATATATAACTCTCACGGGAGTAATAGATACTATTGTCCCTGCCGCTGGTCTGTGGTTGTGGTTGGGCAAGTCAATGTCCTACCTCATTAAGTTAGCACCAATCCTTTGGTGGGCCCTTCCCACCCAGTCCACAACCTTCTAGTTCCCAGACGCTAGCAAGCTGGCCAGTCAGCATTGGTTCCCTGACAGGAACACACAACAGAGTACCAATGCACCAGCTGTGTGCCGCAGTTGTGGTTGCCCCCACGGGTCAAAGAAAAGAGTTATGCAACCCAACTGCCTACTCAGGAAGGAGACAGGAGAGGAGAGTTCAATAGTGACACTGTATTGACACAGCCGGTTCAAGGAGCATAAGCTGCTAGGGTGAAGAGCATCAACTCTTGGGTCCCCAAGCTGACCTGGAAGCCCACCAAGGTTACCTTTACCCATAAAGTTAGAAACAAGGAGGTAAAATTTACTTTGTATGTGTTTAACGTCTTGTACCAGCAAGAGTCAGTCTGGTCAGCCATGCTGGAGAAGGTAAGCCTTCACTTGATACTAGCTACAAGCCCTACATCAGTGATGGAAAGCAGGAGGAGGACAAGGAGCCTGAGTTAAATCAAACTAATGAGGTACAGTTAGTGCTCAAAAAGGTTGCAGCCTTCTACAACAAGGTGCTCATGTCTTGCAAGCCTGTCACCAATCAGGATCCTGGCTTGTCTGAATCCTCAAAGCCCGCACAGAAGCACATCCCAGATATCAAATGCATCATCCTGCTCAAGCTAATACATGAATCAGGTGATTAAAAGGCAGTCACGGCTCTTGTTGGGGTGGATCCCAAGTACTCTTCCAAGACCTTCAACAGATTTATCAATACCGGCCATGTCCTTGCCGCGGAAAAATCCTTGCATGTGTTAACCATGCTCATCAAGGAGCACAAATTGACAATCCACCAGTGGATAACCTGGGACTGTCATCTTGAACTGGCAAATATTCAGGCCATAGTCAAATCTACTTTTGGGGTTGAGGCTTTGATTTTCTTTACTACCATCTGGTGAAGGGAATGCCATTTTCCTGGATAAAGCTCGGGGTATCTCCCTACAACAGAAACAGCCCAGCCAATGTCAAGACCCATAAAAAATACACAGAGGCGTACACTGCCCTCAAAGCCAAGGGGACTGTCAAATTCTATTAAATTGAAAAATCACCATTTGCCTCATCTATGCAGAATGAATATGTCTATGTCCCAAAAGGCTCAAATGAAGGGGTGGCTCAGCGTGCTGCAGTCCGCGCCATAGCCTATTCAATGGTGGCTCTCCTTGGTCCAAAGGGGGTTGAGCTATACTAATGATATTGGGTTTGCATAATAGCAGGACCTTTCTATCATTCCTCTGATTGGTTCAGGAGCACCTGAGGCACACAAGCCTGGGCTTCACCAACATCATTGTTCTGGACAATGTTGGTCTCCATAAGGTGGCAGATATTCTCAAGGATTTCCTGATGATTGGCACTAGCATTGCAGTGGCCCCCCAGAAATTGGCCACGGCAAATTTGTGCCTTCTCTTCCTCCCCGCTTATTTACCTTTCCTAAATCCCATCAAGGGAGACTTTGGGTGGCTCAAGCAAGTTGTCAAGCAAGGAATCCCAACTGGGACTGAGGACCTCTTTGATATGCTGTGGGATGGGATCTACATCATCCCAGCTGAGACTGTGACCAAATTCTATGGCCATGCTGATTTGTTCATCCCTGTGTGCCTTGCCAAACAGCCAATCAATTAAAGGCTTAGTGTATCCAATTTTTTATATTCTCTAATTTACTATTTAAGATTTATTAATTATCATTTTATATTTAGATGTTTCCAAGCCTGCAATCACATTCAGCAGGGCCATCAATGGAGGTTAGTAATTTATTTATTTTATATTTATTTTTTCATTATGCCATCTGAGGTTATTCCAAAGACTTGATTCTGGATTACTCAAATATATTTATATTACTCTTATCAAATAAATATAAAAATCAAATTAAAAAAATTAAATGTAAAATGCACAAGTTAGAATTTATTTTATTAATGTATAATTTTATGCTTTTATGAAACTGTTTCCGCAATATATTTTGCAAAATTGTTTGCTGAAATAAAAATTATATAAATTTAATAAAATTTATTTGAATCATATTTTTATTGTGTGTGCCTATAATGAGTCCTTTGGTATGGACCCACCCTGCAATGGAGGTGGTGCACAACCTTCACTGCCACACTGTGGACAGTGACAACCCTGGTTAAAATATTCTTGGCAGCTAGTAAAAGGGAGAAGGGTCAGGTGGGAATGTAGGAGCAGCTTCTCTGGCAGGGCTGGAAACCTTTAAATCTCTGCCAGCCCCAGGGCATCTTGTATCACGTGGTCCACTGAGTTGTATCCAGGGGGACCTTCTTCCCATCCAAAGAAAGCCTGGCCTTGTCAATCCCTAGAAGGACCACATCAAGATCCTCAACATAAGCGCTCATCCCAAAGTAAAACAGGAACCCCAGGTAAACCACCAGATGAAACCTTAGTCCAGCAAAGGCTTCAGTGAACTTGCACAGCTTATTGTATACTGTACTTATTTTCTTTTTGTGTTTGGTTTAAGCAAAGGTCAGCTCCAGGGCCGCAGAAAGCCCTGTCTTGTCAGCGTTCCAGGCCAGCCCAAAGTCTGCCAGAAGAATTTTGGTTTTCTTGATGGCTATGGCGTCTGCAACAGCCAATTTTGACACCGCACGCCCAAAGTTCTCCAACAGGTAAGATATTGTGTGCTCCACTGGGAAGCAGAAGCAAGCAGCCACATGATCCTGGCCCATCTCCAGTATACTCTTGAATGGGAGCGTCTCCAGGATATCCCAAACAAGCTCAATGGAGTTTACACAGTAAACTTGACTGAGTGATACTGGGTTCAGGCGGACCAGTTGGGCATCCTTGTAGGCAGTAACTGCCCACTCAGATGCCCCCTTGGCATGCATCAGCCCAGCTAGTGTGTCCCTTGTCATCAGAAAGGCACCATGGATCCAGTCTTCCAGCTTCTGCAAGACAGGGGGCAACAGAAACAGCTGCTTGGCCACATGAGTGGCGTAGTTGGTGCAGAAGGTGGGAGGACAAAAGGGACCAGGACCAGGTGGAGTTCACTGTCTACGTTTTCTAAGAAAAAAATGTAAGTATTTTGAAAATTTATTAAATTTATTTTTTAGGTTACCTTCTTGTATTTCTTCCTTGACCGCAGCCTTGCAGTTTGGCCATTATTGGCTCAAGAAGTTGAGCAGGCAATTCTGTGTCCTCTTTCCTGGCGCGCTTGGCTGGCTTAAGATGGGCATACATTTACGGGTCATCTGTCCAGACAGACAGCACAGAGAGGGAAAATGACTTGAACTAGAGGCCCTTGACCACAGTTTTTTGAATATTTAGTAGGTGCTTGATTGTCTTCTCCAGGGTGTCTGGTATTTTTGTCATAAGGGCCTTTGCAGGCACCTTGTCTATATTGTCCCCTTCAAGGACAACTGTAAAGTTACGCCTCCCTCTTAGGCCTCCACTTCAATTCCTGCCAAATGTTTGAGAATTTATACCAAATTATGTTTGAATATTTATCTAAAAGATTACTGAAAAAGCTCAATAAAGGCCATAAATTTAATATTTTGGAATTATTTTGAAGATGCCCTCACCTAACCTACCCAAGAGACACCTCTGGTTAAATATAATGTTCAAGAGTGGCCAAGAGCAGTGATAATTGCATCCAAAGCATATTCTGATGTTAGTTGGTTTGGTTTTCCTTTTGACTATGTCCATTCAAAATTTATCAAGAACTTCCTACCCCAAAAAATGCATTTGTATCCGCTCATATCATTGTTAAATTGGTTTTTGATAAAAAAATCTACCACCCCAATCCTATTTTCAAAACCGCAGGCTCAACCCACCAGCAAGGTTCCAACCAAGCAGGTTTGTGACCTGCAATCTAAATATCCAGCCACTCAAAGCCAGACTAGGAAGTCAAATCAAATTACTAAATCCAACAATATGAACAAATGCTGATCCCCTACATTGGATACCTTGTTTTGGCGCATGACTCATTACCAGGATCAAGACACACCCCTTCACCATCCAACTGTGTGAAAACACCATCATGTTACTGTTATCCATGACTCACAATAACTATATGATCAGTATCTCTCAATAAAGAAGTATCTAGTTTCTAAATATTTTCCCCTTGTAACTTTGCTAAAACAGCACAGTTACAACATTGGTAGCACAGGTAGGTTCTTCATCCTACCTTATCTTGAAAAATTCCGCCTATTGCCTCCACACACTGTGGCCAACAAATCCTCAACAGAATTATGTCTGGCCTCCCACCTGACTGGACTCTGTACACCCCTGGTGCCAAAATACCTGATGGCTTTGTCCTGTACCAGAACACGGAAATTCCATTAATTGCCTTCAACACCATGTCTGCACAAGGTTTTTTTCAGGATCCCTCCTTGATGCCGCAACTAGCCAATGAAAACACCATGCCCGCCTACGTAGCTCAAAGACTACAAAGTGTCACCTTGGAATCTTTTGCCGGGGCCAACAACAACAACGCTGCACATGGATCCAGTCCGCCCAGAGCAAACTGACCCAGATGGAATGCCCACAGCGGTTTTGGATTACAGAAATTCCATTTTCCTGACCCATGACACTGGCACCTGGTGCAACAAGTGACACAAGGAGCACACTGACAAGAACTGGGATACTTTAAAGCAAGACTTACTAGCAAGATTTGTGCTCAAAGACACAGTGCTCATGATAATATGCCAAGTAAAGAACCTAACCCAGACAGGCACTGTGAAGAAGACTCACCCACGCCTACAAGGAACTCCAACTTTGTGCATCATCTGACATGGCCTTTGACACCCCAGTCACACACCTCATGTACTACAATGCCCTCAAGTTGCATGTGATGAGACATGTGAACCTGGACCAGGTGACCAAACCTCAAAGCTTGGTTGTGAAGTGGAGAAAGTGGAACAAACCTCCAACGCCTTCATGAGGCACATACTGGGAAACAAGAGAGACCCAAGGATTCACATACAGGCAGGCGCTCCACTTGACCACCTCCTGGAGACAACAGGAATAACACCAACCATAAACCCACAAGCTCAAACAACATGGGAATGGAAACAATGGCCTGTCAAACTGTACCAATTTCCGTGTCACCACCACGCAAGGCAATAAAGACAAGGGAAAAGCCCAGGGAGAGCAATAAGCAAGCCAAGCTCTCCCCACACAAATCCTGACTCACCCAATGATGAGTACCAACCCAAGGACATGGACCAATGCCCAATGATCAAAGTGACCTTAGAAGACCTGGAACTGTACAGCATTGCCAGACATCCCAATAAACTGATGTCCTATCCTTTCTGCTTTTGCAGTTACACAATATCAGCACTCCTAGATTTGCGACCAGATTGGACCCTGGTCAACAGTAGCTTTGTGAAAAAGTTCAGCCTGGACACTAATCCTTTGCAGATTAAAATTGTGTTCCTGGCTGACAAACACCACATTGCCTTGAAAAGGAAAATTGCCCCTTCTCTGTCATGCTTGAGAACCTCCACTCCACCATCCAAGGTCCCATCATTGACTTTCCAAAGTTTGAAATTGTTCTGGGTTTGGATTGATTAAAAAAATCCTCATTTAGACTGGGCAACCTTGGTGTTGACTATCAAGCATGAAGGTGTCAACCACCAGACCTACCCTGACTCAGTGGATCAACTCCTATGCAACCATGTCTTTGTGTGCATTATAAAGACCCTGAACAAAAAGGAAAACATGAAGGCAATTGACTGGGACTCCTGCCAGTACAAGATCATACACTTTAAAGATCACCAGGATACCTCCATGCCTAAGGATTGCAAAATTGTGGCCTGCCATCTTGAAATCTTCAAGGAAGTTCTACCTGGGCTACTCCCAGAAAAATACATCCAACATTCCATTCAACTCAAAAGAGCTGTACCCAAAGCATGACCTATCTACTGGCTGACCCCAAACAAAGACAACGCCCTATGCACTTACCTCAAAGAAGCATTGGAGAAAGGACTTATCCGCCCTTCACAATCTCCCTTTGGGGTTGCTGTATTCTTTGTGGCCAAGAAGGATGGTATCCTGAGTCTAGTCACAGACTACCAAGCCCTAAACAAAGTTACCATCAAGAATTTTTACCTGTTACCACTAATTGACAACCTCTTTGACGCCTTGGGTGAAGCCATGGTCTTCTTCAAGATTGACCTAACTGCAGGCTACAATCAGATTTTTATTAAGGAGGAAGACATTCCCAAAACAGCCTTCTGCACTAAATGCAGCTCATACAAGTGTATGGTACTCAACTTTGGTATGACAAACGCCCCCTCAACCTTTGTGACCTTCATGAACAAGGTGTTTGCCCTGCACATAGGTAAGCATGCCCTAGTCTACCTAGACAACAGCATTTTCTCTAGTCTCTTGGTGGAGCAGCACCACAAAGTCATAGAGGTAGTCTTTGCTACCTTGGCATAACAAAAAACGGTTGGCCAAGATCTCAAAGTGCCAGTTCTTTTGCAAGCAATTACCCTTCCTGGGACACATAGTCTCAAAGGACGGCATCAAACCCAACAGTCAAAAGATACAGGCCATATTCAAGATTCTGCCACCCAAGGATAAGTTGGAACTCCACACCTTCCTGTAAATGGTGACTTATGTACACCACTTCATACCTGACTGTGGCGTTTTGAAGCCCCTTATCCGCCATAACACGCGCCAAGTCCAAGTTTGTGTGGACCCCCAATGTGACCTCTGTTTTAGAAGCCTTAATGAGAAACCCACACAGTTTCTATCTTGAAATACCCCAAACGTGACAGGGAATACTAAATGGAAACCAACGCCTCAGATGCATTCATTGGGGGAGTACTAAAAATCAAAAATAATGACAGTGACTTCCTGCCTGTAGCTTATGAATTGCAAAAATTGACAGACAGCAAGTGTCAATACCTTATCCACAACAATGAATTGTTGTCTATTGTGCACTTCCTAGTCAAATGGCGCTAATACCTGGAACATCAGGAAGAATTTACAGCATTAACCAATCACAAGTCACTCATCTATTTTAAAACTCAAGTGAATCTTTTGCATCGCTAAGCCTGCTGGATGGAGTTATTGGAGAGGTTTAACATGCTCATCCAGTACAAACCTGGGGCCGAGCTCTCCTTGGCAGACACCCTTTCCTGCCTGTATGTCTGTGCCTCAAGAGGAGAGAATGGGTTTGACCCAGACTGGCCTATTTTTGTACTACAAAAAAGGACAAAGGTTTCCCCCTAGCATAACCAACATAACAAAAGAAACAGTCATCAAAAATGAACACCTATTTGCTGACGTGTATGGAACCTTACACCAAAAAATGTCCAATGGAACTACTATTCCTTACATCCCACACACCAGCAGTGGATATCATCCTACAATACCATAGAGACTTAGGACACACCAAGAGCCGCAACCTATATGAGTTCCTTAAACACAAGGCCTGGTGGCCAACCTTATATTGCAATGTTCAAGAAGTTCTAAACCAATGTGAAGTGTGTGAGAAATTTGAAAAAAGCAAAACCCAACCAAAATCAGTACTAACCATCTTCACACAACTACCCTTCAAGGTGTGGGCCCTAGATATTGTTGGCCCCATACCAGGGAAACACAATGATAAGAAAAACATCATAACTGCTATAGACTTTGCTACACAATGTCCAGTAGCCCAAGCAGTAAAGGCACACACTGACAATTACGTACAACAGTTTATTGGCAAGGAAAAAATCAGCAAGTTTGGAAAGCCAGAGCTCCTGATAACCAATGGAGGGAAAGAATTAACCTCTGAAGACACCAATGTATAACTTGCTAAAAATGGGGTAAAACACACTGTGACAGCACCATGCCACCCGCATGCTGATGGACGTGTAGAGCAGCTAAATGGCAGCCTTGTGCAAGCCTTGGCCAAATCTCATCACCAGGAGACTTTAAGACTGGTATAAGCAGCTACCAACTGCACTACTTGTGTGTCAAACCCAAGTGAATAGATACACTAGAAAAGACCATTTGAACTGGTATACAGCACACAGCCAAATATCATTCAAGCATTGATAGGATCCAAGGTGGAAATTCCAAGCAAAGTCCCCCTTGCTCAGACCCTTAAGTTATAGAGACCAAAAGTAAGCAAACAGAAAAGGAAAACAAGTGTCTGTAAAAAAACTTTTGTCCCCATCCAAGATAGACACAAAGTTGGTGACAAAGTTTGGGTCATGAACGTTGATAAAAGCAAACTACAACCCAAAAAAGTAGGGCCTGCAATAATCCTAAAGGTAAACAACAATAACACTTACCTTGTACAAGGGCTTGGAAAACGTAAGGAATACAAGACCCTACACTATGATTGCCTACAACCCTGCAAAGCAAGACAAAAACAATGCAAAACCGCCCTGCCCGCCACAGAACAACAGCTATTCTATTATGGCGCCAAAGCTCCTGAAACCTTCCTAACAACCTAACCCCAGAAAAGGCCAACTTTCTGTTGGGGGGTGTCAAAACCGCAGGCTCAACTGTCAGCAAGGTTCCAACCAAGCAGGTTTGTGGCCCGCAATCTGATTGCCCAGCTACTTGAAGCCAGACTAAGAATTCAACTCAAATTGCCAAAAATAACAACATGAACAAATGCTGATTCCTTAAAATGAATACCTTTTTTTGGCGCTTGACTCATTACCAGGATCAAGCCACCTATCTCTTCAATCCAACCATGTGGTTGAATTATGTTCCTATTATCCTTGAATTACATTGACTATATAATCACTATCTCACAATAAAGATTATCATCTAGTTTCTAAATATTTTTCCCTTGTGAATCTGCTAAAACAGCACAGTTACAACATTATCACATCCCTTAAATGAATGCAAGAGTTGTAAAAGACCTTGCTTCATCATTCTCTACTCTAATAAAGTTCAAAATTTGTTTGTCTGATCTGGTCATTTTATTTTTTCTGTTGCTCTTGGTGTTCAGTTGATTCCTTCCCCCCTTTGGCCTTCCAGGAATTGTTGACAACAACCTTTTGTTTTTTTGCCAAAACCACAATTTATATTGTGGTTGAGAATTTGGTTTTATTTTTTCTTAGTTTGCTCCCCAATTCTCACACCAGCAGACTTAAATCTTGCTTTGACCTTGTGGTCAATCTCTTTAATTTTAGCAATTAGCAAGCTGAGGTCTTTTAGCAGCTTCTCCAATTCTCTCATTGATTTTTTACTAACCTTTCCATATGTTTTTATAGCTCTTTCTCTAATAAAATCTCTATTATTCTGATACTATTGCCTCTTTGTTTATCCCTGTTTGTTTTCACATTACTCCAATATCCCATTTTTACCTATTGTGTATATCTTTTAATCTCATCTCAATATGTGTTGTTTGCTTTGTGTTGGTATTGTTTCCTTAGTTGCCATATTATTTTTGGCGCTTTGCACAGCCCCTTGTGAAAATATTAACAACATTTTGGTGATAAGCTAAATTTGAATTAGAAAATTATAGGTTAATTAATTTTAGATAAATTTGTTACTGATCCAAATTCAAAACCTTAATGATGAACTTTAAGCCAATCAGGAGCCAAGTGATAAAGTGATTGTTGTGACATAAAGGGTCATTCAATAATTCTTTGATGCATGTGCGCTATTTAATATGATTAGCTAGATATTTTGCCATTGCACACCATTGCTGCTGTGGCAAGTTGTTGATGGACTAGTGCCCAATTAGCTGCTAGGTTAGCACTAGTCCACCAACAACTTGTCACAGCAGCAATGGAGCTCAATAGCAAAACATCCAGCCAATCATATTAATTAGCGCACATGCATCAAAGAATTATTGAATGACCCTTTATGTCACAACAATCACTTTATCACTTGGCTCCTGATTGGCTTAAAGTTCATCATTAAGGTTTTGAATTTGGATCAGTAGCAACTTTATCTAAAATCATTTAACCTATAATTTTCTAATTCAAATTTAGTTGATCACCAAATTATTGTTAATATTTTCACAAAGGGCTGTGTTTAAGTGCTAAAAATAAATGTGTTCTGGATCTAGATACATGGTATAGTAAATATATGATTTTATATAAATAAGCTTACCATAAGAATAAAACCAGCTATAAACAAAGAGAACATGAATAATTGAAACTCAAAACAAAGATAATATAAATTGAAAATGTTTGGTGACAGGGGTTTATTGGGGCAGGGAAGAGTGATGCCTAGTAGGCAGAATGACGCAGGAAGGAGGACGTAGAGGCGGTGCTGGCCTGGGGGGTCTGGGATTGGATGGGTTGGGTTTGCGGGCATGGGGTGTTGGTGGCGGGGGTGGAGGCAGGAGGATTGCGCGTCATGGCCGCTATATACCACTCATTGTACTCCTCATCAGTTAGTGGCTGGATGGGCTGGTAGGTGGCTGTGGCACAGGGTGAGTGGCGCTTATCCTTGCATGATAGGTTGCTCATGTTCACATGGAAAACCATTTGCGCAAACAAGTTAGCCACCAGTTGGTGACCAAAGAGAGAATTGTGGTCAAGGACCCCAAGATAGAGGTTGTTGAAAGCCTGAGGGTGGCGCTCCTGGAGTGTATCTCCAATATTAAAGAACACAACATTGGCCAAATGGATGTCAGCGTGACCAGCTGGGTAAAGGAGTCCTGGTGCCCGTGTTCCTGGATTGCCTTGAGGGCAGTGGAGCTACTCCCATCTGGTGGCTCAAGAAAACCTGGTACTTGGAATTTGAGCCATCCCAGGAGTCAAGTAATCCACTGAGGATATGGCTGTACAAGTAGCCATTAATAAAATATGGGTTTGTTCAATAATAGACAAAACCCTTGGCTCAAACAGCCAGAAATGCACCAATGAAAGTCTCTTCTTGACCCACTTCCTTCCTTCCTTTTTGAGTGGTGTCTCTTTCTTGCTTGCTGAAATCATCAAAATTTTATGATAGCTTGTAATAGGAGATGAACATGACATCATCAGTTAGACTAGTTAGGAATTGAACCAGGGTTGATTTGATAACAGTTTCATATGGGGAATCTTCAGCACCATCTCATTAATTGCTGGCAACATTGGTTATCACACAGAGTGACGCCACCTTCCCATACATCCAGAGATGCACCATGCGCTCAGACACCCAAATGGCATGGTTTTCAAATTGCTTCTGGACCTGGGTCAAGGGAAGTTTTGGGTCCCACTGCAATAGATCAAGCATGATTGGGTATGCTTCATTGATTTGGGACTTGGGGGCCTTCTTGGGCTTCTTGGATGTCCCAATTAGATTCCCCCTGTGCATCAGGTTTTTGATATACCACATGACAGTAGCTTGGGTAAATTGCAACTGGGCCGCAATCTGTTCCCAGGACAGACCCTGTAGGTTCAGTGCCATAATTTCTTAGAGAATTTGGGCAGTAATTATTCTGTGTTTGGGGCGCTGGGCCACAGGAGCTGAAGCCTTATTGGCTGTAGGGGGGAAGGTTGGCTGATGGCAGGAAGTTGTTCCAAATTAAGGTTGCCATCCTGATTGGTTGTTTGGTGGGCAGCTTGTGCAGGGGTGGGTACAGGAGCAGGGGCAGAGCTAGACACTAAGTGACTACTGAACAATTCAAAGCCATATGGGTTGGGGGTCAGTAATAGGTCAGCTTTCTTGTTACCTGCCTCAAAGGCTTGGGTGTAAACAAGTGCCTCCACGCTCTGACCCTTGCCTCCATTGAAGCTGGCTAGGATGCTGTTGGCTTGGCTGCTGGCGCCATCAAAGATATTGCTAGTAAAAACCATTGTAAAAAACCTGGGATAAAATCACTAAAAGTAGGAGTTTGAAATTTTATGATTTATTTTTATTTTAATCACCATTCCATATTTGGAAGATTCTCAAAACCATTCCATACAATTCTGGAGCCATAAAAATGAATAAAATGCCTCTGTTCCTAAATTGGATAGCTGTTAATTGGCTGTTAAACTGTTATTTTTCTATTTTAGGCTGCTCATACTACACATCTTGTGTGAGTTTATTTTGTTTTTTGCTTGTGGAATCTTGCTTCTAGATTGCTCTGATTTTGTTTTATTTTAGTCCTTTTGTTGGTGCCTCATATGAGTCCTGCTTGGATTATAATATACTCTGGAACAGCATCCATCCATTTCACTTATTGCGTCAGTTCATTTTGTTTGTGGTTTGAACTACACCGCTTGATGTTTGATATAATTTTGTATGATGGGCTAGTAAAATTTTATTTTTTGTTTGAAAGTTCATTTATTAACTAAAATTTTATAAATTAATTGAATCCTGAATCTTGCGCAACTTGGATTTCATTCAAATCTGAAATTATTTTGTTTAAATCTAAGGTATTTTTGGTTGTTGTCAAAGCCTTTAATACTACTGTAATGTAATGGATCAATAAATTACTGTTTATTATTATTAATTGGCTGATTTCCCTGCTGTGGCAATAGTGCATTTTCTGATATTTATGCACTAATTTCCAATTGGTTGGTATTACACCAATTGCACAGACAATAGGAAATCAAGTTGCCATCCCAAGACCAAATGCTGTTGGGGTGGCAACTTGATTTCCTATTGCCTTTGTGTTTGGATGTGAAATTAACCAATTTTAAACCAATTTGTTAATATCAGAAGATTCACTATTGCCACAGCAAAGAAAATCAGCCAATTAATGATAATAAACAGTAATTTATTGATTCATTACATTATTATTACTCACAAAATCCAACTAGAAGGCTTACAGAATTGTTACTAATAGATAAATATTCAGGCTTTAAAATGTACTATGTATCAATATTTGTACTTAGTGCTAATGGCTCTATAATATAAACACAGTCCATTTAAATAAATAACAGCTAAAAAGGCCACATTTACAATGAATTTTATTAACAACATGCATTGAGTTATGCACATAATATCAAAATATTAAGAGTTGACGTCTAATTGCAATATTCTAATGTAATAATTACATTTATAGGTCTTTAATTTATTATTGATGATGAAAAATATTCATGTATCAAAGGTAGTACTGTAAAAACCAGTTTTTTGATGTAATTCAAACAAAATGTCAAATATCTACAGTTTTATCAACAAATTAGAGTCAGCCCTCCAAAAGGTTTCTAAGCTTGAACATAAAATAAGGGAAATTGTGGTAAATCAACTGGGAAATGAGGGAATGGCCTTGGTCCAGCAAAACAAAATGCAAAAAATAGCCTGGGAACAATAGTCAACAAAGAACACAAGGAAATAGTTATAAATCTTCAAAAAAATACTCAAGTGGTTAGATTTCAAAAGTGAAAAGTTACAACTTGTGAAAATTTGTGAAAACCAACAGAAAGAATACTCAAAAAATCAAATTTATTAAAGGAAATGAAAACATAAAAGGAAAATTAAACCATTTGAAGAGAAACCAATCAAATAGAAAAAGATGAAAATGAAGAACAATCAAGAAGCAGAAGAGCTACAATAAACAATGAAAATGTATCAAATCAAAATCAAGAGGAAGAACAAGTAGCGCAAAAAATAAGAAAGATCAAGCCCAGAAAAAAAGAACAGCCAACACTCCTGAAGTTTGCTAAAGAGGTGTGTGTGGCTGAGGGGGCCACAGGGGAAATAATCAGTAAGTCTTTTTATGTTTTACTTATATTTACTTTAATTATAAAAAGAATGGGGACAAGTTTGTGGAAGTGGCAGTTTTCACACCAAGTTGGTATTACAGGAGTTACTAATCACTGGTTGTTCCTGTAAATAAAATAAATAAAAATGAAATAAATAAAAAAATTCAAAAGAATATAAATAATTTTGCAAATAAAGAAGCAAAAGCCAGTGAATATTTACCACCTGCAGGGTGCTTGTGTTGCAACTGAATCAATGAGGATTCAGTATTTGGAATTAGGGAAGATAACAGTCCAATAGAAAGGACAGAATAATAAGAATAAGGTATCATTTATTTAGAATATTGTGATTAATATACTATATGGGGAGAAAGCCACAAGGCCACAAAGGGGTGTCATAGTGGGAAGTTCCATGTAAGGTTTGAAGCCAAGGAATAACTTGTGTGGGAATCAGCAAGTTGAATTGGCAGCGCTCCTAATTAGGATGAAGTAACCATCATTTGATATTGCCATCAGATTACCCCATAACATTAGATACGTCAAGGGGCAACTCATCAAATGCCCCCTGTGTATTGTAAGATACGTTAGCAGGCAAGTCTGGAAACTTTGTTGCAACACCCCCCTTGTCCCCTGCTTGTTGTCAGACACCAGGACTGGATTCTGCAGAAGTCTGAGAAGGTCCACACAAACAACTTTTGTGTGGGGATAGTGCAGCAGGGGCGCACACAATCATGGTGAAGCTTCTTGGTGTTTCCTTGAGCATCTTCAAGTTGGTAGGTGTGATTGTCATAGACTGCAGTTATCTTGAAGAGCCCTAGGTGATTGGGTTCCAACTTGGCAGAATTGGGATTGAGGGTGTAGACGGGGTCACCTACGCCATACCTAGCTTTGAGGTGCTTTGTCCCTCCTGCAATCTGCTTGTGTTCAATTTCCCAGGCCTTGGCTCACCATTGATCCAGGGATGGGGTTGTTGTTAGGGGAGGCTTCTTGGGAACCTTGGACTGTAGCTTTTCCTGTTCAACCCCTGTCAGGCTGTCAGGTGTCCCAAAGGCCAGGGTGCTGGGGCTGAACCCTGTGCCCTTGTTGATCCTTGCTCAAAGGATGAGTAGAGCGGTGGGCAGGTGTTCAGTCCACGCGGTGTTGGGGTTCTCTTTTGAAATCTTTGCAATCAGTTGGCCAGTGAGACATTTAACTATCCCACACGTCCATTGGCTTGAGGATGGTGGGGGCTGTAACTATATGTTGGAGTGCGTTCTTGGCGCAGTATGCTTTCATGACATGCCCAACTAGTTCAGAACGCCATCTGTGATGAGACGTTTTGATTGCCCAAAGCAAGCCACAATCTCTTTGTCAATAAAGCAGGTAATGGTGGTGGTGTGGTTGGTTGTTGCCCAGGTCACTGGCCAACAAGTGAAGTAGTTGATGGTAGTGATAATGTACTTCTTTCCCAGTATGTCTTTGGTGAGTGGCCCCACAATATTGAGGACCCACTGTTTGAAGGGCTCCATGGCCTTGATGAGCAGGACAGACTTGGGGGTTGCAGGTTTGGACGTGTTCTTCTCACACAGCACACACATTTTGAGGAGATCCAAGATGTCTTGACGCATGTGCGGCCACCAAATTTTAGTTTCATGATCTCAAAGAGGTTACGCCCTCTGATGTGACCTAGGGTTTGGTGGTAGTGCAATATTGTGTCCCCTTGTTGTGTGGTGGGAATGTAAGGAGTCTTCTCACCTGTCTCTGCCTGGCGGCAGACGTTAGCAGCATTGGTGGTGAACTGACTTTTGATGACCTTCAACTTGGAGATGGTGACCAAGTTAAGGCCCTTGTAGCAGGTCACCTCAGGGCGGAGGTAGAGCATGGGCCAATATGGATCAAAACCATTGTCCCCAGTGATGGACACTATGTAGAGTCACAAAAGAGCGTCAGCTGTGACAAGTTCCATCCCAGGTTTGTACTCAATACATAACTGGTAAGGGGATAGGCGCTCCACCCATCCTGCTTGGCAGTGTGTCAGGTGAGACTGTGTGTTGAAGTACTGAAGTGACTTGTGGTCCGTCAGAACGTGGGGTGGGAAGTTAGCATCTTCCAGGTAACAGCGCCACTTCTCAACGCAGTGTACACTGGCTCCCAATTCTTTATCATGGATGGGGTAGTGTTGTTCTGAGTCAGTAAGTTTTCTGGACTCATAGGCCACAGGAAGAAAGACACCATTGTCAGCTTCTACCCTTAGCACTCCCCCTATGGCCCTGTCAGAGGCATCAGTCTCTAGTTTGTACTGTTGGTTTTGATTGGGGAACTGCAGGACTGGTATGGTTGTGAGCCTTTGTGTCATAACTGTGCTGTTTTAGCAGAGTTACAAGGGGAAAAAGATTTAGAGGATAGATAATAATCTTTATTGTGAGATAGTGATTATATAGCTTTGTGAATCAATGGATAGAAGGAACAAGATTGGTGATCACACGGCTGGATGGAAGAGGGGGTGGCTTGATCCTAATAATGAGTTAAGCGCCAAATCAAGGTATCCACTGTGAGGGATCATCATTTGCTCATGTTGACTAATTTGGTAATCCAAGTTGACTTTCAGGTTTGGCTTTGAGTGGCCGGGTAATTGGATTGCGGGTCACAAACCCGCTTGATTGGAACCTTGCTGGCGGGTTGAGCCTGCAGTTTTGACATTTGCTTCAACATCTTGAAGGCTCAATCTCTGACGGGGGTCCAATGAAAGCGCTGCTTGGTATTGAGGAGCTCAGTGAGAGGTGCAATTAGCTCTCCTCAATTGGGGATAAACTTGCGCAAATAGGCAACCATGCCCAAGAAGGTACACACCTGACCCACATTGGTGTGAGGTGGCATGCTGGTGATTGCCTTGATCTTGGCAGGGTTGGGCTTTATTCCTTGAGCAGAGATGGTGTGCCCAAGGAATAGTAGCTCCAAAAAGAGGAATTCACATTTGGAGGGTTTAGCTTTTAGCTGTTTTTTCCAAAGGGTGTCAAGGACAGCACAGAGGTGTTGGAAGTGTGTGGTTTAATCTTGACTGAAGACAATAATGTCTTCAAGGTACACAACCACACATTTCCCTATCAGTTCCTCAAATGCTTTGTTCATCAACATGGCAAAGGTGGAGGGAGTGTTAGTCATTCCAAAATTCATGACACAACACTCAAACAACCCGTAGCGTGTGCAGAAGGCAGTTTTTGCCTCATCCCCTGGTGCAATGCAGACCTGGTTGTACCCTGCAGTGAGACCAATCTTGATAAAAACTTTGCACCTGCAAGTGTATCTAACAAGGTTGTCAATCAGCAGCAGGGGGTACTTGTTCTTAACTGTCACCTCATTCAGGGCGCGGTAGTCTGTGACCAGGCAAAGAGACCCGTCCTTCTTGGCTACAAAGAAGACTGCTGCCCCATATGGAGAGAGCAAGGGGCAAATGAAGCCCTTATTGAGCGTGTCCACAAGGTGCTGGTGGAGGGTTTCATCTTTCTTTGGTGTGAGACGGTATAATGGTTGTGCTTTGGGTAAGGACCATCAAAGTTGTACAGTGTGCTGGATCTCCCGGGGAGGAGGTAGTTGTTCAAGTGTCTCACTGAATACATCCTTGTACTCCTCAAGGAGTGCCGCAAGCGCTGGTGATGGTGAAGATGTCAAGGGAGGGACCGCTGGTGATTCAGCACGGATAACTTTGACTGATCATTGGCTAAAGTCTAGTTTATCCTCCTTGAAATCATATGAGCATGTCTCTGTTATTCTGACAAAAACAGTATCATAGAGTAACTTGCTCATTTCCACAGGTTAAATCTGGGATCCCACCCCATTTCTGTTGAGGGTGATGACCAAGGTATACCAATTGATGTAGGAGCGGTTGTGTCAAAGCCAGTTGAGAACAGCAATCATGTTGTGGCTGAGCCCTGCCATGATTGGCCCAGAGAGCTTAACCTGGATGTTCCATATTCTCACAGAAAAGGGTACTGTCTTGTGGGTGATGGCTACTCTGCGGGAGTCAGCTACCCGTACTACTTTGAACCTGCTGGGCACTTGGTCTAATTGCTGAGAGTTGGCAAACGCCTGGTCCACCATATTGTGGTTGGCCCTGGTATCTATCAGTAATTTGTGGGTGTTCCCACGGAAACAGAAGGGATAGAACAAGTGTGTTACTTTATTTGAGGAGTTGCTTGCTTGTAATATGGGGTCATCACTGTGAACTTGAAAGACGTCCAGGGTTTCAACTTTGTGAACATTGTAGTCACAGGGATTTTTTGCAAGCAGGGATTGAGAGGATGGGTCAGGTGGGGTTGTAAGGCCTCTTTTCATTACAACCCCCAGGCTTTTCCCAGGTCCTCAATCTGCGCTAGCTGGAGCTCCCCTTGTGGGGGCGTTTGGCCCCATTATCCTGCTGACAAGGTTGACGGCGGCCTACTTGACTATGGCCATTGCCTGATGTTATACGTGGTTGGGGTGGAGTGTTGCTGGTAAGGCAGAAGCCCATTGAGGCCTGGTTGTTAGCCTCCACAATGGCTTTATAGCAGTCATTAATGGAGGTACAGCAACCTATGGGAACCCACTTGCAGATATGGGGTTTTAACCCATTGACAATCAGAGTGAATAGCATTGTGTTTCCATTGGTCACAGCTTCTGGGGCAGCAGCCAGGGCTTGTTGCCAGGCGGCAAGGTACTCAGGGACAGAACCAGTTTGCTTGATTGCTAGAATAGGAGTTCCCACAACAATGGGAGAGAAGGTTTCACTGTAACAGGACTTGGCGGCGTCTCAAAATGTTGCCCAGGTGACGTCAAATTTCTGGCTGGCCCAGTTGGTGAACTACACAGCAGCAGGCCCTTTAAGGCGGCCAGATGCGGTGGCAACCCACATGGACTCAGGAACCTGACAGATTCAAAGGCGTTTTTTGATGGACTGGAGCCAACTAACAATGTCAGCTCCTTTGACACCACCAGTGAAGGACTCTAGTTGGAGGTTGAGCATACATTATGACAGATCTAACTGTGGCGGGGTGACGCTAGCGTCACGCTGCCCAAGGCAGAGCCAATTGTATACACTGGTGAGAACTAGCTGATCTTGATAGATGACATAACCTTTGGGAATGTCCCCCTTGGGGATAGGAAGTAATGTCTCTTGTTGTGGAGTAGCCATGTGGCCCGTACTCTGTCCTTTCTTGGGGGGAATTTTGTTTTAAATTAAGTTGCAACCTACTTCTGCTACCACTGTTGCAACTGGACCAATGGGGATTCAGTATGATAAATTGGGGAAAACAACAGTCCAATAGGAAAGGACAGAATAATAAGAATAAGGTATCATTTATTGTAGAGTGTTGTGATTAATATACTATATGGGGAGAAAGCCACAAGGCCACAAGGGGGTGGCATAGTGGGAAGTTCCATGTAAGGTTTGAAGCCAAGGAATAACTTGTGTGGGAATCAGCAAGTTGAATTGGCAGCGCTCCTAATTAGGATGAAGTACCCGCCATTTGATATTGCCATCAGATTACCCCATAATGTTAGATACGTCAAGGGGCGACTCATTGAATGCCCCCTGTGTATTGTAATATATGTTAGCAGGCAAGTCTGGAAACTTGGTTGCAACACTTGCTGTGGATTAGGAAAGTATACAAAATAGGAGCAAATATCAACTTCAAAGATATGACTGAAATTTGTGGGGATATCACAATAAACTATGATAAATATATTTATGAAAGTATACAACAATTTCCCTTTTCAAATATCAATGAATATGAAAAAACTTAATAAAAAAATTTCAAAAAGGAACTAAATATCTTAAAACTGAAAATTTCTAATTAATTATTCAAAGCATTGTCAAATAAAGTCAGGAACGCAGTCCTTGTGAATACATTAACCCTTTATTCATTTTGTTTTCAGAGGCATGGGGGCAGATACAAGTTGGGCGCCCCCAGGAACCATTTTCAAATTCAATCAAACATCCTATATCAACAGATTAGTTCAAGTATACAAAAGATTATGCATGGTTCTGAAAAATATACCTCACAAAGAATTCACGTCACAGTATACCTAGGAATCTGACACATTGCATATTAAAAACCAATGTCAAAAAAGTTGGAGGATATACATATACAACTCAATATATGCCAATTAGCACTAGAACACCAGAAGACACTGCAGGGGTATAGGACAGTCAAGCACGTCCTGTACAACTCCTTTGCATTGGCATTGTTGTATGGGGTTACTACATGCCTCCCAAAAAGAATCTGCTGATAAATTTACTTACCTGCCTCCCTTTTTTTAAGCGTTTGGCAACCATCAGGGTGCAGCATGCCACCCCTCTAGCAATTGCATCTAGGGTTGTTCACCATGTACAGAAGAGTATGGGGATTTAATTAGATGCATTACTGAAAATTTGATTTTGGGGTATAATTTCTCTGGAATAATCACATTCCATTTGTAATTTGCATCTCCCTAATAAACTATATTCCCTTGCAATTTAACTTTTTAATAATCTTTTTTTTATTTCAAATATTAAAATTTAAATTTTAATATTTAAATTTTATTAGTAATATATCTAAAAATATAATAAGACATTAGTTATAGTTGCAAACACTTCAAATAATAAAAAAAATTAAAAATCTCACTATTTACTAGCTCAGCAAGTATGGGTTCATTTATTACATAGTTAAGTAATGAGAACTGAATTTATCTGCTTCAAGCGGCCTGCTCCACTTATGTTCTAAATAAGTGATTGTTTAGAACACAAATTACCTTTCCCTTGTAATATGATTTGATAAATATATTTGCTATGCTTAACCTGCGTCATAAGTACTAATTAGAAAGAGATACACAAAAATCATTGGTATTTTGTGCTATGTGGCTATAGTGGCACTAAATCAATAGGACAAGTGCCTATGGTCAAAGTTTCTAAGGTCAAAAGTGCAGAACTCAAAAATGGGACCCCCAAAAAGTGCAAAAATTGAAACACTATGTAGGGTGCAAAAATTGAAAATACCAAAGATCAAAGTGAAAAAATAGATTTTCCAGAGGTTAACTTCAAAGCCAAATAAAATACAGTTCTCAATATAAAACTATTAATTTTTAAATATTAATAGACTAAAAAGACCCCAAGAAATTCATTTATGCAATAAAAAGTATATGCTAGATAATAAAAATATGCTTAAATTTACTGTTTTTAAAAGAAAGTTTATTTTAGTTTCAAAAGAAAAATTAGACTAGAATTTATATATAACTGTATTCAATCATATATAAAATACAAAACTACACAAAAAACTGCTTTAAAATGTATTTGAATGGTAAGATTTTTATTGTCACAAGATAAAATTAAAAGAAAGTAAAAGCAATTCAAGATTTTATTTGAATTATTAAAGAACTTTTGCAATGTTCTCAAGATGAGTGAGCCAGTTGAAGGAGTTGTAAGGAAGGAGGGAGTTTTTATGTGACTATCTCAAAGCTGTTGAGATCCTTGCTTCTCTGGGAAACACTTTGGCGTCCATCTAAAAACTCCTGGTAAAGAGTTTCATTGGTTGCTTGTTCAACTTTGAGCTTGTTGATCAGTACATTAAACTTGGGTTTCTTTGCCCCAACACAGTTGGCAAACTTGTTGTGCCAGCTTTCCAGGGATGAATTAGTCTTCATGGTCTTATTCTTAACAAACTTGAACTGGTTCCATTCAATCTTTTTTCCTTTCTTCCATGGCATCTGGTTTCAAGTTTTCCAATCCATTGGCATTCAAAGTAATCAATAAATGGAGAAAAGACAGCTGCATTGTCCTCCATATACTTGGTATTCTTGAATGCCTCATAGATCTTGCTAGAGTCCTCCTTTCTCACCTAGACAATGGCAGAAAAGGAGTTGAAGGCCACCTTGGGCTCCTGGGAGGTTGATCTGGTAACCAGTCTGTTGAGCTCAGTAAAGCTCTGCAGCTTTCTTCTGAGGCATTGTCTGAAATGAAAGAAGCAACCATGAGGCTTGCTCTTAAATACCTTTTTAAAGGTGTTAGCTTGAGCAGGCTCAAAGTCAACAAGGAGATGGGTATGGTAAGGCTTTGATGTTTCCTTGTCATCAGGTTGGCTTGGGGTTTTAGACTTCTTCCTCTTGGGGGTAGAAGTGGGGGCATCAGTAGGGGGAAGGAGATCCAGCTTCCCCTTTATAATCTCCAAGGAATGAGTATAGTCATCCTCATTTTGTCCTGACATTAGAAAGTAAACCATTGGTAAAACCTTATCACCATACTTCCCATGTATGCACAAAATCTGGGAAAAGATCTTAGGGCATGATGAGAAGGTCCTATCAGCCAACCAGATATTGGCTGTCATCAACCTCTTAAGGTTCTCCTGGGTGGCATAGCAGATGTTTCTTTTATGCTCATCTGGCCCATAATCACAAAGGAGAAACTGTTCATCCTTGGAGGTGATTCTGAGCTCATTTGGTATATCCAGTTCCAGGAGGAAGGTGGCAGATCTGCCCAAATTGTCAGACTTCTGGCAATTATCACTGACATACTTCTGAAGTGATCCAAAAGTTCCAACAGCTATCTTTTGGAAACTGATCAAGTTGTGAATAGCCCTAGTGACTATCTCCTGGGAGGTAAGGCCCCTTTTGAAAGGCTGCCTCTGGCGCAGGTACCACTTTATTAGGCACTGATATACCCCAGTTGGTTCCAGGCAGGTGTGCTGATTGTTCAGCTTCTTAAAATGGGTAAACTCAGTTGTAGTCAGACAGGTGGGACAGGCAGGCCCCTCACACTTGTAATGATGAAGCACCAAGTTCTTCTGCTCATCATTACACTTAAACATAAAACCATCATGGTAGAGCCCAGCATTGCCCTTAGAGGACATTATTGGGAAGGAGATGGGTAGGACATCTGGCAGTCAGAACTCCTCTTCATAGTTGCATATATTATGGACTTTAAGGATATCCCAGGTCTCAAGGCCATCCTCAGTTAGTGTAGCATCTCCAGAGTTGTACATGTCTTCATGTTTTTCTTCTGAGATGTGGGGAGGCGTCTCCTCTTCATCTGCCTGGCTGTAGACAAACCTGTGCCCAGTTGGGCTCTTGGAGGGGCTGGGGGTAGTTCCTACTCAGAAGGCTCCTCTTCTGGAGAGGGAGAGGGCTCAGGGGTCTTCTTGGTGGCCTTCTTGGTGGTCTTGGGGCCAGGCTTCTTGGATCTGGAAGTGGTGGCCTTCTTTATGTTGATGGGAGTTGAATTAGGGGGCATCTAAATGGCTCAAAATTAGTATTTTTTGGTTAGTAAAAAAGAATATAAATTATTAATAAAAATATTTTTTTAACAGAATCTGAAATTCAGAGTGCTTTTTACTATATTTTATTAGTTTTAATAAGTATTTTAATTGAGGTAGTCAACTCTATAATGCTTTTGAAAGGAGCAAAAAAGGGGCTTTTGATCAGACAATTAGGGAGTTTTGATTTTGGCACTTTGATCTCAACACTCCCTAAAAACATAAGGAAACATAGTAATATATTAAATTAATTTAATGTTTTTTTCAAAACTGCCAAAATCTGCATTTTTTACTAAACCCGTTAAAAAGTTACACTAATTTAACCCAAAAGGCTTGAAATTCTACCATTTTCTAAAGAAAGTCTTTAACCTTTAAAAAGCTTATTTTAAGCTATAAACTTACACCGGCTAAATTATTATGGTTTTGTAAAGTAGAGAGTTTGTTTGGTTAAAATGCACTTTCAATTATAAACACCTATTGGAGCTTAGTTAATAAACTATTAAATTACAATCATAATTTAAAATATACTGGTGAGCACTAAATCAGTGTGTTTTGAATTTCAATTTGAAGCTTTTTTGATTTGCGCACTCTATTACTACACCCAGTAAATTACTAAGTGATCATATAATATTTGTTTCATTCAGCACTCTATCTTTTACATAATAAAAATCACTGAAACTATAATCAAATGCTTTACAGGTGATTGTGAACCTGTATGATAGGTTTTAGTTTATTTGGTTGAGTATGATATGATTTTGAAGCTTTTCTGATTACTTACATAGTGATAGAATCAATATTAAGTGACATTTTAATTTCTTAATTTTGGGGCCCCAAATATTAAATTGAAAAGACTTCTGGACTTTGATTTCTGCACTTTTAATTTTGTCCCCTATATTCAAAAGGATGAATAAATTCTATTTTAAAAACCAAATTAATTTAAGGTGTGTTTTAAATTGCATCAATTTGGGCACTTCAAACTTGGTTTTTTGATTTTAGCTACTAGTAAATTTTTTTTAAAAAAGTCAAATTTAAGAAAAATATTAAATTTTTTGGGAAAATTTTTTATTGAAAAAAAGTGCGGATATCAAAAAATCCATCAATTTGGAGATTTCAATCTCCGCACTTTGACTTTAGGCACTTGCCCAATCAATAAGATCAGGTGATGACTCACAAGATTAAACTTTTGGCTCAAAAAAGCCAATGCACTAAAAAGGGTTCAAACTTATTTAAATAAAATTAATCTATTTCTTATTTTTTTAATTTATTTATTTTTTTAGCTCTACAGTCAATACAAATTTTGGTACATTATAATAAAAATACATGTCTCTATATCTTATATAATTAATTTTATTTATCTTTTGTACAAATTCTTATATGTCTATAATACTTCTAACGTCACGTCATTATATAAATAATCATTTTTGAGTCCTGAAAAACAAAATAAATAAAAAATAAACCCTGAGCGCCCATTTATCTGATTGGCTCAAAGTTGAGGGCTTTGGGGAGAAAGGATTCCAAGTGCTCATAAAAAGCTGCCACCACATTGGGTGGCATTGCAAATTTACTGACCTCAAAGATGCTTAAGAGATCTTTGGTGTCCTGTGGGAGCCCCTTTTCAACCTTATTCTTGATCCACTTGAAGACCTCCTTGATTGGGTTAAGGAATGGAGAATATGGGGGAGTAAGAGGAGTCTCACTAGGCAGTTTTTAAGCCGGTGGCTGACCAAATAACTATTTTTATTGATTGGGGTAATTTGAAAACAACCAGATCCACTTTGTGGAGGCCAACATTATCAAGCACAGCAATGTTGGTTGTGCCGCTGTACTTCATTCAAAGGTATTCCTTCACGGCTCAGAGAAAATTGAGAAAAGCCCCGCTATTATGGGAACCCTTGATCATCTGATATTGGTCCAACCCACAAGGACCCAGAAGTGCTACCATTGATTAAGTCTGGGAACAGACAGCTGCTTGATGGAATACACTGTCCTTGGACCCCTTCTCAACCCATCCATGCCTAGACCTGAGTGAGGAGGAAAACAACAATTTATCAATGTAAAAAAACTGGACATTAAGAATCTGCTTAAGAGCCACATAGGTCTTGGCATAAATCTCTCAATCCTAATGGTCTTAATGCTGTTCCTAATATACAGCAAAACTCCCTGTACTTTCCAGGAGAAGCTAAAATTAACCATTGTTTTGTAAACAAGGGTTTTGGAAACAAAAAGTTCAAACTCTGTGGCAAGCATTAATTGGACAGCAAGTGAGTCCAGGTGACAATCCTTGGTTACCCACTTCTTGATTGCCTTAAAATAAATGAGTTGAAGTAGTTTGGGCTGGCTTTTTTCCTTGGTGGATTTGGCAATTTGCCCGGTGTTGTCATACTTTTTGTTGATATTGCCAATATATCTGACTGTGATCCCAAATCAGGATGCAATATCCCAAACTGCCATTCCCCATTCAAGCAGTTGAGGATAGCTTCACACTCACTATCTGCCAAAATGAGACTGGCCCTTGGCAGGTTCTGTGGCATCCTTGCTAGCAGGCTTGACACAGGGGATGAGGACCTTTGTGTAGAAGGTGGGATCACCCTTGGTTGCGCTGGCGCCGTCAATGATGGCATACATCACAGGTGAAGATGGCTCCTCAATTGTGACCAATGGCTCATAAGACATGTCAAAAATGTGGGGGCAGGAAGTTGCAACTCTTGGATCCAGAGTGCAGGGCTGGATTTATGTTAGATACACAGTGGAGTTGTAAGTAACCTCATTGTTACTGGTGACCCTGGTATAGTAGACTTTGGTGGCAGGCCTTGAGAGCAGCTTCTGTATGGGATTCAGTCTGGGAGTTCTGGCTTATGACATGGGAGGTGGTTGGCTGGTGCTGACACTTTGGGAGGCTGTGTATTGGCATTACTCCCCTTGATTTATGTTCTAGGTCTATTATTAGACCCTCTGGGGCACCCTCATAATCAGGCTGCCTGTAGGCTTGTACAGGAGCTGAAATGAATGGGAAAATCTGTTCATAAAAATAAAATAAAAATATATTTTTAGATTAACTATGTGTTTTTTAGATTTTAGTTTATTTTTGGTAGTTATTTCTCTCTTGATTTAGCCTTGAATAGTAACAGAATTTCTATATCCGTGAATTGAAGTGTATAATATTGTATATTTTCCAGGTTTGAATAATTTTAAAGTTTAATCACTTTTTATGTCTAAACATGGCTATTGGGATTGGATTTTTAGCTTGATTATAGGTGTGGTGGAGCTTCTTTATTTGGGTTGGTGTTTCCTAGTGTGCTTAATGTACATTAAATTTGGATTAAAATTCCTGCAATAATTATTTGAGTTTACTAGTGGCATTTGTTTGTGATTTGAAATTTGGGTTGTGGATTTGACAATCCTGCAATTTTAAAAACATAGTAAACTTAATGAAACCGGTTGATAGATTTGAATGCTTCAAATCTGATCTCAGTTAATTCATTTTGTCCATTGAAATGTGCAGTTTGACTTGAAATTTGCAAAGTGTCTACAAGTTCCTGCATTTTTAAAAATTCAAATAAAAATATAAAAAATCAATTTAATTAAAAAAGGCCATCCTGCAAAAGGGATTCAAAATTTGGACCAAGGATTTGACAATCCCGTATTTCTATGTTTAAGCTCTGAATTTACAGTAAGATGATAGGATTCTATTTATCTCAACAGATTATAAATACTGTATGTCACTATATTCAAATACAATCAACTATTACACTAAGTTCAATCTTGTTCATGATACAGGATTTTACAGACAAACTGTACTACCATAACAATGTTGTTTAAAGTTTCCTAGAGAAAAATTGAAAATAATATTAAAACTTGATAATTAATACGTTTTAGAATAAATAAGTATACAGTAGTTTTAAAAGCTATGGCAACAAGCAAAAATAATTCAGATCTAAACAAAATTAATTTTATACAAATTTATTTTGATTTACAATAGATTTGGTTTCATTTCAATTTTGTTCAAAGCTGAGTTAATTTTGTTTAAATCTAAATTGTTTTTGCTTGTTGCCATAGCTTTTAAAACTACTGTATATCATTTGATTTTGCCCTTGGGGGGATAGTTATTCTACTGAATGGGGTGCTATTTTGGGAAGTTAGCTGTGTAATATATATGGAACTAGTTAGTATAAGCGTTTTAAATGGCATACAAGTTTGATAAGTCTTGGATACTGTTCTCATGTGGATTGATTTAAGTCAAGCCATGTGTAGTTTTTTGACTCAACTTATCCAGGGAGGTGCAACTTGCACTTTCAACTGTATGGTTTGGTGAGATGATGTAAAATTAACCTTTTCTGGGTGCTAATTTTTAAGCCAAGTGTCTTACTAATGATTATTATTAGTAATTTCTTAATTTTGTTTTGAATGTAATTGTGTCAGGAATATTCCTGATATAAAAGAAAAAACTGACAAATAACAATCAACATAATATGATTTAATAAAGAAGATTTAAAAAGTAATGATTTCTTCAAAAAAGAAAGAAAAAACCTCAATTACTAGCAACAGTTTCCCCTAATTGTGGAAACTGCTATTAAAATTGAAAATAAAAGTATCATGTTAATAATAAAAAACATTATAATTTAGCCCTACCAGCCCACCACCCAATGCTTGCCCAGTCTGACGGTGCTTGTCCAGCCAGCTCTGCCTGTGTCCCCCATTTTTACTAGGTCACAGTGTCCTGAGGCAGTTACCAAATTGGATAAAATCCTAATTTTTCCCAAATCAAAACAGTTCATTGAAGAATATTAAAAACATGCAATACTTCTGCATTTGGTAATATGTAGGGACCAGTGGCCAAATTTCCTGAATCCAGTTAGCCACAAGAGTCCAAAAGCAAACTTGTTAAGATAAAACAAAGCATTGAATTATCCAATCCAGACAACCAAGGCCAATAAAATGAAATCTTGTCAAAAGTCAAAACTATCCAAGAAGATTCAAATTCATCACACTACCTATCAAATATTCAGAGTTAAAGAAGTCATCCCAAAAGCTTTCTAGGCTAATGGGTGACCCAAGCCAGTGTTTTACAACTACATTTACCTACTTCTACACTAATTATATAACAAAGTTTATCCCTCAATGATAGGTTGTGTTATAACTGAGATAATATACCCTCAATGTTTATCACATTAATTAATATTTTCAAATACACTATACAAGTAAACCTTCAAAAATAGATACACCTCACCAAGATTGGTAAACCATCTCATCTCCACAGCTGTCATGACAGCTTGCCTTAGGATTGGGGGCAACCTGCATCATTTTACTATGGTTAGCCCTGAGCCAGAAGGGCATGAAAGTGTATTTTATCAAGAGCCGGAGCAACCAATCTATCCATTATCTATTTATTGGTCTTCTCTTATTTCTCCTTAATTTATGTTTCCCTTTAAATATATACATTCTATACTGTGTCCTTAGCATATCTTTCTGGAATTCTTGTGTGCCATAACACCCACACCAAGTCTTTCTGTTGGTATATGATTGTTTACCCAATTGCTATCTTGTGGTGGGCTTTCTAATTTTCTAGTTTGCTATCCCATATGATCAACATGATATCTTGTCTTTTTTAAATTAAAATATAGGCTCTAAAAAAATTCAATAAAATTTCTTGATAACCATATTTTAAAAAAAATCTAAAAATTAAAATTTTCCTTATATCTTAAATTTTTTTAGAAAAAAACCAACTAATACTTATAATTTTGTACATTCAGTCTAATCTCATGAAGACAATTGGATGTTTGTTTAGGAAGTTTGAAGCTTCAAAAGAATTTTGTTAGTATTGCCAATGTAATCTACCTGTTCTATTTTAAAGAACACTGTAGATAAAAAGTTAGATTAGACCTTGTAAATGGCTACATTTAATAGAATTTTTTACAATCTATCTAGATAAATAAGACCTTGTTTTTCAGCTGCAGAGTGTCTGTACCTATTTATCTTGTAACAATTATTAGCCTAATATTTTAGAAAGTTCTTGGTGGTCCCTTACACAGGTGATCATTTTTTGCTGTTATTTCCTAATCTAATTGACTCTCCTAGGTTTATATCATCTGCTTGTCTTTCCAGGGTGTGTACAGTGTTTCTGATACAGCCCGTACTCTTGCTGGGCTGGCCTACAAGCAGTTGTTAATTGGCTGCTCTTTTTTGCGCCTCAGGTGACACTGAAGAGTTGCACAACTTTACAGAGTGTTGTGACTGTGCTGTTTTAGCAGAGTTACAAGGGGGAAAATATTTAGAAACTAGATAAATTCATTATTGAGAGATAATGATTATATAGTTGGTGTGAATCATAGGTAACAGGAACATGATAGCATCAATCACACAGTTGTATGGTGAAAGGGGGTGACTTGATCCTGGTAATGATTCAAGCCAAAACAAGGTATCCACTGTAGGGGATCAGCATTTGTTCATGTTGTTGAATTTGGCAATTTGAGTTGACTTCTTAGTCTTACTTTGAGTGGCCGGGCAATTGGATTTCAGGCCACAAACCCACTTACTTGGAACCTTGCTGGTGGGTTGAGCCTGCTGTTTCAACACCCCCCCAACAGAAGGTTGGCCTTCTCTGGGGTTAGGTTGTTAGGAAGGTTTCAGGAGCTTTGGCGCCATAATAGACTAGCTGTTGTTCTGTGGCAGGCAGGGCGGTTTTGCATTGTTTTTGTCTTGCTTTGCAGGGTCTCAGGCAATCATGGTGGAGGAATTTTTCCTGTTTGCGCTTCCCAAGTCCTTGCACAAAGTAAGTGTTATTCTCGTTTACCTTTAGGATTATTGCTGGCCCTACTTTTTTGGGTTGTAGTTTGCTTTTATCAACATTCATGACCCAAAATTTGTCATCTATTTTGTGTCTATCTTAGATGGGGACATAATTTTTTACAGACGCTTTTTTCTTTTTCTGTTTGCTTACTGCTGGCCTCTATAACTTGAGGGTCTGAGCAAGGGGGAACTTTGCTTGGAATTTCCAGCTTGGGTCCTTTCAATGCTTGAATGATATAGGGCTGTGTGCTGTATATCAACTCAAAAGGGCTTTTTCTGGTGGATCTGTTCACCTGGGTTTGGCACACAAGTAATGCAGTCAATAGCTGCTCATACCATTCTACAGGTCTCCCAGTGGTGAGCTTGGCCAAGGCTTGCTTGAGGCTGCCATTTAGCTGCTCTACACGTCCATTATCCTGCGGGTGGCATGGTGCTGTCACAGTGTGTTTGACCCCATTTTTAGCGAGTTATACATTGGTGTCTTCAGAGGTTAATTCTTTCCCTCTGTCAGTTATCAGGAGTTCTGGCTTTCCAAACTTGCTGATTATTTCTCTTTCTATGAACCGCCACACAACATTTCCAGTGTGCACTTTTACTGCTTGGGCTACTGAACATTGTGTAGCAAAGTCTATAGCAGTTATGATGTATTTCTTATCATTGTATTTCCCTGGTATGGGGCCAACAATGTCTAGGGCCCACACCTTGAAGGGTAGTTGTGTGCAGATGGTTAGTACTGATTTTGGTGGGGTTTTGCTTTTTTCAAATTTCTCACACACTTCACATTGGTCTAGGACTTCTTGAACGTCATGATACAGGGTTGGCCACCAGGCCTTGTGTTTAAGGAACTCATATAGGTTGCAGCTCTTGGTGTGTCCTAGGTCTCTATGGTATTGTAGGATGGTGTCCACTTGCTGGTGTGTGGGGATGTAAGGGATGGTAGTTCCATTGGACATTTTTTGGTGTAAGGTTTCATACACGTCAGCAAATAGGTGTTCATTTTCGATGACTGTTTCTTTTGTTATGTTGGTTATGCTAGGGGGAAGCCCTTGTCTTTTGTCCGTAGTACCAAGAGTGGCCAGTCTGGGTCAAGCCTATTTTCCCTCTTGTGGCACAGACATATAGGCGGGAAAGGGCGTCCGCCATGGCAAGTTCTGGACCAGGTTTGTATTGTATGAGCATATTGAATCTCTTCAAGAGTTCCATCCAGCGGGCTTGACGTCGTGATAGATTTGCTTAAGTTTGAAGTATATGAGCAACTTGTGATTGGTCAATGCTGTGAATTCTTCCTGTTGTTCTAAATAACAATGCCATTTGACTAGGCAGTGTACGGTGGCAATCAGTTCTTTGTTGTGGATAGGGTATTGAGACTTGCTATCTGTCAACATATGTGATTCATAGGCTACAGGCAGGAAGTCACCATTAATATTTTTGATTTTTAGTACTCCCCCAATGGATCTGTCTGAGGTGTTGGTTTCCATTTGGTATTCCCCGTCACGTTTGGGGTATTGCAGGATGAAAGCCGTTGTGAGTTTCTCTTTAATACATCTAAAACAGAGGTCATGTTGGGGGGTCCACACAAACTTGGACTTGGCGTCTGTTATGGTGGATAAGGGGGCAGTCAAAACGCCACAGTCAGGTATGAAGTGGTGTTCATAGGCTACCATTCCCAGGAAGGTACAGAGTTCTGACTTATCCTTGGGTGGTGGCATCTTGAAGATGGCCTATATCTTTTGGCTGTTGGGTTTGATGTCGTCCTTTGAGACTATGTGTCCCAGGAAGGGTAGTTGTTTGTGGAAGAACTGGTACTTGGAGGGCTTGGCCAACAGTTTGTGTTGTGCCAAAGTGGAAAAGACTGACTTGAGGTCCTTGTGGTGTTTTTCCACCAAGGGGCTGTAGACAATAATTTTGTCTAGGTAGACTAAGGTATGCTTGCCTATGTGCGGGGAAAACACCCCATTCATAAGGGCACAAAGGTTGAGGGGACGTTTTTCATACCAAAGTTGAGTACCACACACTTGTATGAGCTGTATTTAGTGCGGAAAGCTGTTTTGGAAATGTCTTCCTCCTTATAAAAATCTGATTGTAGCCTGCAGTTAGGTCAATCTTGGAGAAGACTGTGGCTCCACCCAAGGCGTCAAAGAGATTTTCAATCAGTGGCAGTGGGTAAAAGTTCTTAATGGTGACTTTGTTTAGGGCTTGGTAGTCTGTGAATAGACGCAGGGTAACATCCTTCTTGGCCACAAAGAATACAGCAGCCCCAAAGGGAGATTTTGAAGGGCGGATAAGTCCTTTCTCCAATGCTTTCTTGAGGTAAGAGTATAGGGCGTTGTCTTTGTTTGGGGTCAGCCAGTAGATAGGTCATGCTTTGGGTACAGCTTTTTGAGTTGGATGGATTGTTGGATGTGTTTCTCAGGGGGTAGCCCAGGTAGAGCTTCCTTGAAGATTTCAAGATGGCAGGCCACAATTTTGCAATCCTGAGGTATGGAGGTATCCCGGTGATCTTTAAAGTGTATAATCTTGTACTGGCAGGAGTCCCAGTACTTGCCTTCATGTTTTCTCTTTTTGTTCAGGGTCTTTATAATGCACACAAAGATGTGGTTGTGTAGGAGTTGATCCACCGTGTCAGGGTATATCTGGTGGTTGACACCTTCATGCTTGATAGTCAACACCAAGGTTGCTCAGTCTACATGAGGATTGTTCTTTTGTAACCAATCCAAACCCAGTACAATGTTGAACTTTGGAAAGTCAATGACGGGACCTTGGATGGTGGAGTGTAGATTCTTGAGCATGACAGAGAAGCTGGTGGTTTCCCTTGTCACTGCAATGTGGTGTTCATCAGCCAGGACCACAATTTTAATCCTCAAAGGATTAGTGGCCAGCGTGAACTTGTTCACAAAGCTACTGTTGACCAGGGTTCAATCTGTGCGCAAATCCAGGTTTGCTGAGCCTGTGTAACTGCAAAAGCGGAAAGGATAGGCATCAGTTTATTGGTATGTCTGGCAATGGTGTACAGTACCAGGTCCTCCGAGGGCACTTGGATCATTGGGCATTGGTCCACAACCTCTGGTTGGTAATCATTATTGGGCAAGTCAGGAGTTGTGTGGGGAGAGCTTGGCTTGCTTAGTGCTCTCCCCAGGCTTTTCCCTTGTCTTGATTGCCTTGCCTGGTGGTGACACGGAAATGGGTACGGTTCAACTGGCCATTGTTTCCAATTCCATGTCCATTTAAACCTGTGGGTTTATGATTGGTGTTGTTCCCGTTGTTTCTGGGGGGTGGTTGAGTAGAGCGCCTGCCTGTGTGAGAGACCTTGGGTCTCTCTTGTTTTTCAGTTTGTCCCTTGTGAAGAGTGTTGGATGTTTATTCTGCTTTTTCTGCCTCACAATACAGGCTCTGTAGATTGGTCACCTGGTCCAGGTTCATGTGCCTCATTACATGCAATTTGAGGAATTCATAGTACATGAGGTGTGTGGCTGGGGTGTCAAAGGCCATGTTAGAGGGTGCACATAGTCAGAGTTCCTTGTAGGCTTGAATAAGTTTTTTCACTGTACCTGTCTGGGTTAAGTTCTTTACTTGAAGTATTATCATGAGCACTGTGTCTTTGAGCACAAATCTTTTTAGGAAGTCTTGTTTGAAGGGATCCCAGTTCTTCTCAAGATATTCTTTGTATCACTTTTGCACCAGGTGCCAGCATTGTGGGTAAGTCAGATAGAGATTTCCCCAATCCAAAATTGCTGTGGGCATTCCATCTGGGCCAGCTTGCTTTGAGCAGACTGGATCCATGTGGCAGAGTTGTTGTCATTGGCCCCAGCAAAAGGTTCCAAGGCAGCACTTTGGAGTCTTTGAGCTATGTAGGCGGACATGGTGTTTTTGTTAGTTGGTTGCGGAATGGTGGCAGCCGTCTTGAAGAACCCTTGTGCAGATGTGGCATTGAAGGCAGGTAGTGGGATCACCATGTTCTGGTACTGTAAATTCAGAACCTGAACGCAAAAATGTGGGGTTGTCAAATCTCTGGTCCAAATTTTGAATCACTTTTGCGGGATAGCCTTTTTTTAATTAAATTGATTTTTTTGAGTATTTATTTGGATTTTAAAAAATGCAGGAACTCATAGACACTTTGAAAAGTTCAAGTCAAAATGCATATTTCCAATGGAAAAAATGAATTTACTGGAATCAGATTTGAAGTGTTCAAATCCATCAACCATTTCCATTAAGTTTACTATGTTTTTTGGAATTGCGGGATTATCAAATCCAAGAACCAAATTTCAAATTGCTTTTTAATGCCACTAGTAAACTCAAATAATAATTGCGGGAACTGGAATCCAAATTGAATGTACAGTAAGTAACTAGGAAACACCAACCCAAATAAAGAAGCTCCACTCTGTATAAAATCAAATGGAAAATACAATCTAAACACCCATGTTTAGAGATGAAATTAAGTGAAATAAAAAATTATCTAAACTGGAAATGATGCAATATTCTGCACTTTAAATTGCTAATATAGCAACAATAAAACCATACAATGATTTATGAGCTACTCTCCTGATGACGCAAAAAAATTTTAAAAGTTTTTTGGCCCCCAGCGTAGCCAGGGGCCATAAACACTTGTTCCAAGGAAGAAGGAGAGGGGGAAAAGATAAATCATTAGTTTACTAACTATGTATTCATGTATTGCTACTAAGAATACTTGATTATAGTAGATTTTAAAAAACACTAATAATAAAGTAGAATTATATATTATAATCTATCTTATCATGTTATCTTTCCTTTGGTGTGTTGATAATGTGCTTGCAATTAATTGGACAGCTTCACCTCCAGTTGCCTTGGCAATAGAAAATCAAGCTGCCTCCGCAACCACAGTTGGTCTTGGGGAGGCGGCTTGATTTCCTATTGCCAAGGCAACTGGAGGTGAAGCTGTTCAATTAATTGCAAGTACATTATCAACACACTAAAGGAAAGACAACATGATAAGATAGATTATAATATATAATTCTACTTTATTATTAGTGTTTTTTAAAATCTACTGTAATCAAGCATCTAAATTTTAGCCGTCCTAAAATGGAATAGGATGATTTTTTGAGAATGCCTATGATTACTAAAAGAATTAGCACAAATGCACTCTATATCTTTTAGCATCCTTTTTGAGACACCAATAAATTATATTTATTTCAAATTCCTTGCAATAATGATTTGAAATTTGGTTCTTGGATTTGACAATCCCACAATTTCAGATTTGTTAATTTTTACATGATGTCCATGATTTGATTGAAATACAGGTAATCTCAAATTGTACATTAGAATCCTGCATTTCCGATTCATATATCCCACATTTGTTTGCTGAGTTTTGTCTTTTGTTAGTTGAGTTATCTGCTCAAGAGATTCAAAATTTGCCAATTTAAATAAACCAAAAAATCAAAATAAATGGTTGATTTTATTAAATTTTTTATTTTTCACTCATCTGAGTTGCCCGCAAAAGTGATTTGAAATTTGGACCAAGGATTTGACAATCCTGCATTTTTACGTTCAGGTTCTGAATTTACAGTACAGGACAAAACCATAAGGTATCTTGGCACCAGGGGTGTACAGAGTCCAGTCTAGCAGGAGGCCAGACATGATTCTATTGAGGATTTGTTGGCTGCAACAAGTACAGACAACATGTGAAATTTTGGGGGATAAAGTAGGATGGAAACCCTACCTGTGCTACCAATGTCATAACTGTGCTGTTTTAGTAGAGTTACAAGGGGAAAATGTTTTGAAACTAGATAATATTCTTTATTTAGAGATAATGATTATATAGTTAATGTGAATCATGGGTAACAGGAACATGATAGTGTTGATCACACAGTTGGATGGTGAAGGGGGGAGGCTTGATCCTGGTAATGAGTCAAGCGCCAAAAGAAGGTATTCATTGTAAGGAATCAGCATTTGTTCATGTTGTTATTTTTGGCAATTTGAGTTGACTTCTTAGTCTTACTTTGAGTGGCTGGGCAATTGGATTGCGGGCCACAAACCCGCTTACTTGGAACCTTGCTGGCGGGTCAAGCCTACTGTTTCAACAAGAGGATGTTTTTTAATTGTTCTGTATTTATTGTTAGTATGGGAAAGCTGGAAAGTGGGCACATTATTTCATGTGATGGCATTAATCTGGGGTTTTAATAGGACAACCTGCCCTTCTGGCTTTTTAATTATATGGATTTAGTTGGTGATTATACACTGTAAAACAGCCAATTTTATTCAATATCAAGTTGAGGATTATAAATTGTGCAATTGTTACCCATAAGATTATCGCTGATTACACAACTTGTAATCAATAAATGATCAATTGATTACACCCACTATATCCAACTGGATAATGATATTTTCATTCCTGCCCCATCTAAGAGGTACATAAACATATCAAACTAATGGAGGCACAAAAGACATTGAAATAAAGATTTTTTAACAAAATTACACAGCAAATAACAATGGGTTAAATATTGGACTTATTCAGCTATTATACAGTGTATAATCTCCAAATCAACCTGTAGTATTAATAAGCAGAAGGCTTTCTATCAAGATTTAAAGCCCTGGATTGTTTATTATTATCATAAATCATTGTTTTTATTGATATCAGATTCTATGGGGACAATTTATGCTACCAATTGAGCCGCAGGGAAGTCTGCAGGCTAGTGTCTCTCTTTATCTGGCCTGCAGGCGGCAAGGAGTTCTTCTACTTGGATACTCTAGCTGCTATTCAACAGCTAGCAGCAATACACTGAGATAGAAACCCTTTTCTCTATCTGATACTAGTAATTAAGCTGCTCAATCTTGTGTAAGGAGAGCACTTTTTATAGGATTTTTCATCCTCTTGCTCAGATAATCATCTGGTGCATCTGACTCTTAATAGCTAATCTATCTATTCCACAGACTGCTAGTTTCAGCTCCAGAGTCAGGAATCTATGCCACACCAGAATGTGGTTCCAATATTTTACAGTTCACTTGTACTCATTTTACTCATAGCATTCTGACGCCATATTGTCTAGACACAAAAGGGCATTTCTGGCTTGCAGGTCCTTACATCCTGTATTGGTGTGCTTTTGACCTGCATATCAGGGAAGGAATTATGAGGCCTTCTCTAGCAATTGAAGATTGGTGTGGGTTGTCCAGCAGGGAATATTATGTCATATTCCAGGGACCATACTTCTGGATCATTTGCTCAACTAATCAGAATACCGTCTTTGACTTGGATCATATTTGGGTTAGTGGTTCTTTCCATCACTCTTGATTAAGCTGAAGATCTTATTCTAGCTGATTTACTTGATAAGAGTTGACAGTATAATGATGTCTATCAGTCTCTACAATTAGGAGGCTTATAAATGATGGTTCAGCCTAGCAATATAGTCAGAACTCCTTACACTTACCATTAAAGAAATATTTGCTGGTGAGATTCAGAAAAGGAAAACAGGAATACCAACATTCTACTTTCCAAAGTAGGATGACAGAACTGGGACTGTTTCTAAGCATCAATCAAATACAGTGTAGAACTTTATACCATTATAGGCATATAAAGGTGCAGAAAATTTATAACTGTCATTAGGCTAACTCAGGTATAGCGTATGCTGTAGCTGAAGTGCTTTAAAAGCCTGGAAGAGGCCATTAGAGATATACATGCAGAGGACAGCCAATCAGGATAGGTTTATCCTACAAGAATAAGAGCTATTGCAAAGGTAGTCACTGGCAACTGTTTGAAAGGACAAAAGCAAGGATTGGTGAAGTTTTTATATACAGACAACTGAAAGTGAGGACAAGTTCTTAGTTATCCCTGTATAGATTGCAGCTGTTGTCTAGACTGTATTCCAGTTTAATTAATGTAGCCTTTTACAAGTTCTATCTACCTTTTTGTCTGCAGTGTCCTTTAAAATAGAAAAGTTAGATTACATTGGCAAGGCTAACACAATTTTTGTAGCTTTGAACTACCAGGCAATAACCACAAATGCTTCACACATGGATTTAGCTTCTATTTCTACCAAAAAGGTTGAAATATTTTGTGTGACTGAAACAATTTGTTCTTAACTGAACAATTTTTGTTTATCTCAACAGGTTTGAAAACTACTGTAAGAAAATTTTAGGGTTTAATTTTTTGCATCCTAGTCAATTTTTCTTAACACCATTACTTTGAAAACTACTGTATAAGTGAATACTGTAAATTCAGAACCTGAACGCAAAAATGCAGAATTGTCAAATCCTTGCTCCAAATTTCAAATCACTTTTGCGGGCAACTCAGCTGAGCAAAAATTAAAATATTAAATAAAATTAACAATTTCATTTGACTTTTTTTGGTTTATGTAAACTGGCAAATTTCAAATTTCTTGAGCAGATAACTCAAATAACAAAAGACAAAACTCAGCAAACAAATGCAAGATAAATGAATTAGAAATGCAGGATTCTAATGTACAATCTGAGATTTCCTGTATTTCAAACAAATCATAGACATCATGGAAAACTTAACAAATCTGAAATTGCGGGATTGTCAAATCCAAGAATCAAGTTTCAAATCATAGTTGCAAGGAATTTGAAATTAATATAATTTATTGGTGTCTCAAAAAGAATGCTAAATGATATAGAGTGGACTTGTTCTAATTCTTTTAGGAATCATAGGCATTCTCAAAAAATCACCCTATTCTATTTTAGGATGGCTAAAATTTAGATGCTTGATTACAGTAGATTTCAGAAAATACTAATAATAAAATAGAATTATATATCACAATCTGTTTTTACCATGTTGCCTTTTCCTTGGTGTGTTGATAGTTAATTTGCTGTTGATAAGGTGTTTGCATTTAATTGGATGGTTTCACCTCCAGTAGCCTTGGCAATAGGAAATGAAGCTGCCTCCCCGAGACCAACTGTGGTTGCAGAAGCGGCTTGATTTCCTATTGCCAAGGCAACTGGAGGTGAAACCATCCAATTAAATGCAAACACCTTATCAACAGCAAATTAACTATCAACACACCAAGGAAAAGGCAACATGGTAAAAACAGATTGTAATATATAATTCTATTTTATTATTAGTATTTTCTGAAATCTACTGTAATCAAGTATCCTTAATAGCAGTACATGAATACATAGTGCAGTAAGCTGATGGTTTATCTTTTCCTCTCCTTCTTTTGGAACAAAGTTTTGTTGGCCCCTTGGCTACGCCGGGGACCAAAAAACTTTTAAAAATTTCTGTGTCATCAGGAGAGTAGCTCATAAATTATTATATGGGTTTATGGTTGCTTTATTAGTGATTTAGAGTGCAGAATATTGCATCATTCCCAGTTTAGGCAATTTTCATTTCACTTAATTTCTTGTCTAAACATTGTTGTTGAGATTGTATTTTCCATTTGATTTTATACAGAGTGGAGCTTCTTGATTTGGTTTGATTTGTCCTAGTTTCTTACTTTACATTCAATTTGGATTCCAGTTCCCGCAATTAATATCTGAGTTTACTAGTGGCATTCAAAAGTGATTTGAAATCTGGTTCTTGGATTTGACAATCCTGCAATTTCAAAGAACATAGTAAACTTAATGAAACTGGTTGATAGATTTGAACGCTTCAAAACTGATCTCAGTTAATTCATTTTAACATTTTGAAATGTGCAGTTTGACTTGAACTTTGCAAAGTGTCTATGAGTTCCTGCATTTTTAAAAATTCAAATAAAAATATAAAAAATCAATTTAATTAAAAAAGGCTATCCCACAAAAGTGATTCAAAATTTGGACCAAGGATTTGACAATCCTGCATTTTTACGTTCAGGTTCTGAATTTACAGTAGTAAAAAATGAACTTATTCTACAATGAACTTTATATTTAAATCTAGTCAGCTAAAATTTGCTAATTTTTTATCTTTTTATCTAAAATATCAATTAAAATTATTATTACTATTCATGAATTATTTGAATATAGAAATGAAGATTTTAATTAAATTAATATAATTCTATTCTTTAGAATATAGAATGTATTTTTAATTAGTCTATTATAGTTTTAAGCTAAAGCCAATAAATAAAATAATTTTTGTGAATCATTTGAATAATTTAATTATAAAATAATAAAAGTTCTAATTATACTTCTAAAACACGTAAAATCAATTATTGACTTATATTATCATTTTAAATAAAATAAAAAAATTCACTTTATATAAACAATAAACATCATCCCAAATAATTAAATGCTTAGTAATTATTGTCGGTTAACTAGGATTTTTTTGGATTTTGGCTTTTCTTAAAACAAACATAAATTAAATTAAATTAGCTTTCTAATATATAAATGGCTTTTAATTCAAACTTCTACTTAGTTTATCAAAATATAAGTAGTTTTTTGATTGAAAAAAAATTGTGAATTAAATTTGCGTATGATTTATTATGTTCGAATAATTATTATCTTTTTTTATAATTATTACTAGAAAATCTGATTTTTATTCTATTTTTGTTAACTATTCTTGCCCCAAATATTTTTTACAACGAGCTACAAATGTTTTAACGTATTCTCTTTATAATATTTATTAAAATCTCAACAAATAGAAAAAAACCAAAAGGATTTAGTATCATTTTTAAAAGCAAATAATACCAGTTGATAAAATATAGAACACCCAAAAAGCATAAGATAGTATTTCTTTTAGTTTTAGCTAAGTTTAAATGAACTTCAGCTTGGTCTAAGGGGATGCATTTATAATTCCATCATAAAGCTATATATCTCTTTTGAACATATCTATGAAACTAAATCAGCTTCAGAGAAAGCTAGGATTCCCAGAATGTAGGAATCGTGTTAATATTTTTATATTTAACTTCTTTACCAAGTGCTTAAAAAAGGGATTATTGCTTTACTATTTTCCAAAAAAGATCTTTGTAAATGGAAAGTTAGTCAGGCTCCCTGGGGTAAGAAATGTTAAAGCTATTTATTTATTTAAGTCTATTTCCAAAACAAAGTTTTTAAATGAAGAAATAAAGCTTTCAGATATTATTATAGGTAATTTTAATTAAAGATATCAAATCCACAATTAGAAGAGGATTTATTAAATATAAATAAATATATTTCCAAAGAAATCAAAGAAGAAAATATAATTAAAAACATGATTTTAAATGATTCATCAGATTACAATACAAAAGAAATCCATGAAGAAAAAGTAAAAGAAGCCAATAGAAAGCAAGACAGATTAAAATTCTTAATTGAAATTAAAGGCTTAAATAAAAATAAAATACCAAAAAGGGGTATAAATATGCTAAATAAAATCAATTCAATTGTTATTAATTATAAAGATGAGAAAAACAAACTTATAAACATTCCTGAATATTACTGGAAATCTTCATTTGATATCTACAATGATTATTATTTATTTTTAGATAAAAAACTTAAAGATTCCAACAAAAAGTTAATGATGGATGATTATTTTCAGTTTATATATATATCAATAGCAGTAGGGTATTATTTTTCACTTGATGTAAAGGTTGAGACTGACTTTAAGATTTTTCATAATGATAAAATTTCAAAAGAAGATTGTTTAGAAAATACTGAAGCTTCAATTGATAAAAAATCATTTCCATCATATGCTAAAATAAGAAGATGCTGTAAAGGAATGTGGAATGTAGCAAAGATATTTGGATCAATAGTATATACCAAATATTGTGAATTTATTCCATTATATTGTTATGAAGATATAACTGAAAATGCTGTAACCCTTTGGTTGAAAGATAATGAAGCCTTATGTGAGGATCTATCTGTGTGGAACTTTCCAAAAATTCAACATGTAAGATTATAAAAAAAATTTAAATTCTTAAAAGATTTAGTAAAAGCCTTTAAAATTTAAGCCTATACAGAGATATTTATGACTTTCAAACTTTAAAGATAAGCTGAGATTCATTTAAATTGGTTAATAAAATTACAAGCTTTCTATTTAAAAGTTTAAAAATCAAAATAACTAGAATATAGTTTTAAAATATTTTAGACAGAGAATCAAAGCTAAACTACTGATTAAAATGTGTAAAAGTTATATTTAGTGATTAAGAATATTTTAAATTTTATAATTATTCATATTTTTAAAATAGATAAAAGTAAATAATTTCATCTCAAAGCTCATACATACCTTATTTCCAACACTATTATTACTAGGTGTATATTCCCAACATTATTTCATCATTCTGGGTATCTTAAAATATTTTTTTACTTTCCTATAACAATATAATGATATTTTTAAGTCAAGAGGGCTATCTCTGTTGCCAATTTATCTCATGATACACAGGGGGTGCCCAAAAAGTTGCTTTATGACAGACTCAATTTTTATCCTATCTTGATTCCTCCATTATAATTGATCTCATATTCCTATAAAAGAGGTAAATATAATTGAATGTTGATTACAACAATTATCTTATCTATAATATGGTTGAAACTTATTAAGATCAATTCCACAAACACCACCTCCTTAGTTCCCAATAGCCCTTCACCAGGGTGCTATACCTGTAAGAGCTGTAATAATATACAAAAAAACAAGTGCAGAGCATACAAAAATCATAAAAAATAAAAAGTTTTATGTTAATTAACAATTAAATTAAATCCATTGAAGATTACTTCTTAGTATAACTTTGGTGCACTATATTTTTTCTGCTTTAACAGCTCTGAATAGTACATAAAAGCTCACATCATTTCCAATAATTATAAAACTAACATACTCATTTTTCATGTCCTTTCCTGAATTGTTGTATTTCTTACCCAAATAATGAACAATACAAGTTCAGTTGTAACAATTTTAAAACAAGTTCCTATCAAAAATGTTATCATAAACAAGGTGGAAAATCAAAAGCTATGAAAAAAGGAATATATCTAAATATGTAAATTAAATTATTTTGTGAGTTAAATAATTATTTAATGAGATGACCTAAAGCCCTAAGGTCTCAATCCTTAAAATTATAGGTGAATTCATAGAGATGTTTTTTCAAAACCCATTTCCTTTGTATTCAGGTATACTTTATAAAAAATGAAACTATTAATATGCACTATTAGTTAAGTGTATAATACAAGGATTTAAGAAACAGTAGAAGGAATACAAGAATAAAAACACTGTGATTATAACTTGAAGAATTGCAGAAGAATTCTCTAGCTCCTGGCCTCCAAGTATATAATTTAAGGAATTTTTGCACTGATCTTCTGGGCCTTCATGAAAGAAAAATCTTGAATCTTTAATTTAATTTGATTAAATGATAGTAAAAACATACAGGATATCTGTCAATTTGCACTTTATTATTTGACACAATAAAAAACTTGGGCAAAGGTCTTAAATACATAAGTCTGGGATTCTTGCTTTAAGCCTGTTTGATATGGTATTATTAATAGATATCTTCCTAGAAAATGGAAGATTTGCACCAAATATTTAATGACAAAATTAATGAGCAAAAATGAACTTATTTTATTGGGGAAAGTGCTTTCAAATTTTTATCAAAATATTTGATCCTAGTAGCCTAAGTGGAGGTACCCCAAGTGGCAAGAGGTCAGTAGGCATCTGAAAGGTTCAGCTATTGATGTAAACCAATATTTGGGTAAAGAGAACTCAGCAAGTCAAAAGCAAAATCTAAGGGTTTTGCATGATCATTCTTCAAACAATCATTTACTTGGCCAGTTTTAACTCCTTGTGAATTTGAATTCACAACAATATATTTTCATAGTTAAATACTATAACTTAAATTCTTTCAAATAAGTACAAGCACCACTGGTTTCTAGTTAATCCTATATGTTAATAAAACTTAATGAATATTTTGTAGAATATCACATAAAATTAGTCTTTACAACCAGAACATGAAATTTGAATATGTACTGTAATGATGCTAAATGTTGTAAATGTGCTGTTTTAGCAGAATTACAAAGGGGGGAAATGATTGGAGACTAGAAAATTTTCTTTATTGAGAGATAACTTTTATATAGTTGCTGTGAATCTGGATATTGTATCATGATTACGGTAATCATTTAATTGGATAGTTAATGGGGTGGCTTGATCCTTGTAGAGAGTCAAGTGCTGAGTTGAGGCATCCATTGTGTGGGGATTGCTATCTGGTCATGTTACTAGGCTTGGTAATTCAAGTCAACTTCAACATTTGGCTTTGGTTCACTGGGAAGTCAGACTGTGGGTTTCAAACCTGTTTAGTTTAAACCTTACCGGGGGTCAACCCTGTTGTTTTGATATAAAGATTACTTTTGGTCCTAGGCGCTAGAAACTTGGAGACACAAATAACTAAACCTGTGGGATTTATGAATAGGATAGTTAATCATTCTTTTTATAGACCCTATGTTTAGGATCCTCTATGTCAATCTTGAGAGATGTAGTTGAATACTAACAAATTCATTTAATATAAGTAGCTTATAGAATTATGTAAAATAAAAATGAATAGCTATGTTTTAGGATAAAAAATTATAGATCATCATGGAAAGTCATTATATAGATTCTGATATCAATTATGGCAATTGAATTTTTATGTGAGAAATCAATAGAAAATGCTTGTACATCTTTCATCCTAGAGAAACTGAATGCACACATATTTGTGATCTAATTGCATTAACATATATAGAATCCTAATAATGATGTTAATGCACACTATCTCAAAAGAACCATCTGAAAATAGAACATCACAATTTTGTTATTGTAAGTCAAATTAATTCACCTTATTTTCCTAGCTTTATTTAATATGAAACCCCTTAGCCTGGGGTTCATTTACTGTTGTAACTGTGCTATTTTAGCATAGTTACAAGGGGAAAATATTGGAAACTAGATAATTTTTTTTATTTAGAGATAAGGATTATATAATTGCAGTGAATCATTTTAATATGAACATGGTTATGCAGATCATTCAATTGGATGGTGAAGGGGGTGGATTGTTCCTGGTAAAGGGCCAGGCGCCAAATTGAGTCATCAACCAAATAGGATCATTGTTTGTTCATGTTGTTGCTGTTGGGAATTCAAGTTGACTTCCTTGTTTGGGACCAAGTCACAGGGAAGTTGAATTGCAGGTCACAAACCAGCTTAGTTGGAACCTTGTTGGTGGGTCAATCCTGCTGTTTTGACATTAAACTGTCTTATTATTTACACCATATTAATTTTAGCCATTTATTAAAAACAAAAATACGCTTATTAAAGCATTAAAGCAATTTTTTTGTATATTATCAGAGCATGTTATTATAGTATTAATAAAAGAGATTAATAGTAAGAATAACCTAAAACGACAACACTAAGACAGTCCTATATTGATTACTATTAGAGTTTAAAACACTATTTCTATATATAAATTATAGTTATCTATACAAGAATATACTGTAGGGGTTCTTACCAAGAAAAGTTATAAGGGAATTCAATATGTATATTGGTAATTATGCCATTTTAACTTACCCCATTTCAAATCCTACTGTGTTTCATATCACTCAGTTGTTCTATTACACACAATGTATATTATAAACTAAGGGGAGATTACATATGTCACTAAAATATACTGTATAAATCTCTAATTTTGATTCTTGCTTTCTACTTTTCAAAAGAATTTTTTACACTATAAACCACTTAATTACAAAATTTTAAGAAGCTTCTTCTTGACTTTAGAAAGAGGAGATTTGGTAGGTTTGCTGTTAGGGAGAAGAGTATTGATTCCTTGTATGAGGACTAATTATGTCAATACACAATTTTTAACTTCAATGTACCTTTAGCTTAACTAGGTAGACCAAAACACAGTCTTCACTATCTTAAACACAGATAAACCTTAAGAAAGGGTATACTTGAAGAATGCAAGAGTTGAATCTTTATTGTTATTAGAAGAATATCCTTTTATAGGATTTTTTCTGCATGGGTAATTGACTAAGAATACTAGAGGCTGGACTGGTCTAATTGCTGGGGTTTTACTGAAAAGTATTTTCCCAAAAGACATCTTGCTCTATACTTCATTGCAGAGTTATTATAATTGCATCCTTTCTGCTCCTGATTTTATCCTAAGGCAAGTGTGATGCCAGCTGTTATGCCAAGATGCTATTATGGCTTTCTTCCTGAAAACCAGTCCATCCATCTCATGTTCTATAGGTAGGACCTACTCCATTGCAGAGTATAATAAAAGAATATATGGAAAATATATAAAGGGTTTTTTGGGGGGTTCAAACCCAGCAAATTTAGGCAGAATTGGGCTAAACCATAGACTAACCACTGTTGTGGTTATGATAATTAGAGTGAGAACCTGAAAGTGCATTAAATGCCAAGTTTACAGCTCCTATGGAGCACTTAAATATTTTTGGGTTGTGCTGCTGCACCGCTGGATCAATCAAAGGTGGATACTTGATTTGGGTTGGATGGGTGCAGATTGGTCTAATATTTTTGGGTCAGGAAAGATCATTCTTAATTCTTAGAACGTTTGGCCTTAGTGCTGCTGAATATTCCTGGGGTATCAGCTTCTGAGTCAAACATCAATTTATTCTGAGTATCTTCCAGATTCCAATCAGTAAGATTGATGGTTGGATTGTCAAGTCAAAAAGCCAGGGATTACACACTTATGAAATTGAAAATATGTTTTTTGATCTCCTTTAAAAGCTGGGTACTTTTTTACCCTCAGTTGTATAAACTGATTCTTTTAATATTAATATTTTACTCTTTAGTCCAATTGTGGTACTCCACCAACGCTTTATTATTTTAAATAAAACAAGTAAGTTATATAAGTCTTTAAGCCACAGCATCTTGAATATGACATCTTAAATATACCATTTCAACTTCAAGTTTATATTGAATTTAAAAGTTTTGCATACTTGCTTTAAGAGGAATATTTCCTACATTATATAAACTCTCTATTTTTGATATTGTATAGTTGTGGTGCTAAAAGGGTTTAAAGATAGGACTCTGATAGCTGAGCAGCAAAAAGGGGAACACAACAAGACTAGTATCTTCTTCTTTACAGGCCCTCTTTACACCATGCTCTGCAAGTATTATAAGAATTGTAAGTCTGGTGTTATGTTTGATTTAGTATTTTTCACTAGGGCTCTCTGTGGTCTTTTTATAGTTAGAAGAGGAGAGGAAAGGAGAAGGATGCGCCATCCTGACTCTAAAGCCTGGGCTTGGTAATACCTGAGGTATTCTTCAAGGGCTGAAACATTTTGGAAAATATTAAGGAAATAAAGGCCTCATATTGGGTGGTTTAGAAAAATATAGACATGTGGTTTTTGGGGTCAGGTGGTTGCAGCAAAAAAGGACTGTTTCTTGGGAATAGGGTCTAGAATTGGGCTTTAGAATGGATTTCTGTATAGGAAATTGTGCTTTTTTTTGCTGAGAGGAAGGGTACTAATCAAAACTAATAGTGGTAGACATTAATTGGTCAATAATTGACACATCTGCAGCTTGCCGCAGATGGTCCACTGGGTCACTAATTGTCTCATATGCTGCCATCTTTAATTTGTTGCTTATAAAAACCAATCCTTTAAGTTTAATGATAAACTATATAATCAAAAATGCAAAAAAGGGTATTAGTATACCTAAAATTTTCCTTATATACCAATAGACTTAATTTAATAATTGCTGAAAGTGGCACCCTACACCACATTGTTTCAACTGAACCAATGAGGATTCAGTATTTGGAATTGGGGAAGACAACAGTCCAATAGAAAGGACAGAATAATAAGAATAAGGTATTGTTTATTGTAGAATATTGTGATTAATATGCTATATGGGGAAAGCCACAAGGCCACAAGGAGGTGGCATAGTGGGAATTCCCATGTAAGATTTGAATCCAAGGAATAACTTGTGCGGGATCAGCAAGTTGAATTGGTAGCACTCCTAATTAGGATGAAGTACCTGCCATTTGATATTGCCATCAGATTAGTCCATAACATTAGATACATCAAGGGGCAGCTCATCAAGCGCCCCCTGTGTATTTTAAGATATGTTAGCAGGCAAGTCTGGAAACTCAGTTACAACACCCCCTTGCCCCCTGCTCATTGTCAGACACCAAGACTGGAGTCTACGGAAGGTCTGAGAAGGTCCGCACAAACAACTTTTGTGTGGGAATGGCGTGGCAGGGGCTCAAGCAATCATGGTAGAGCTTCTTGGTGTCTCCTTGGGCATCTTCAAATTGGTAGGTGTGATTGTCATAGACTGCAGCTATCTTGAAGGGCCCTAGGTGGTTGGGTTCCAACTTGGCAGAGTTGGGATTGAGGGTGTAGACAGGTCACCTACACCATACCTAGCTTTGAGGTGCTTCGTCCCTCCTGAAATCCGCTTGTGTTTGATTTCCTGGGATAAGGCACGCCATTGGTCTAGGGAGGAAGTTGTTACCAGGGGAGGCTTGTCAGGAACCTTGGATTGTAGCTTTCCCTGTTCAACTCCTGCCAGACTGTCAGGCGTCCCAAAGACCAGGGTACTGGGGCTGAACCCTGTGCCTCTGTTGATTCTTGCCCGTAGGATGAGTAGGGTGGTGGACAGGTGTTCAGTCTATGTAGTGTTAGGGTGCTCATGTGAGAGCTTGGCAATCAGTTGAACCAGTGAGCCATTTAACTGTTCCACGTGTCTATTGGTTTGAGGACAGTAGGGGGTTGTAACTATACGTTGGAGCGCGTTCTTAGCGCAGTATGCCTTCATGACATGCCCAACAAGTTTGGGGCCACTATATGTGATGAGACATTTGGGTTGCCCAAAGCAGGCCACAATTTCCTTGCCAATAAAGCAGGTAATGGTAATGGTGGTGGTGGTGTGGTTGGTTGTTGCCCAGGCCACTGGCCAACAAGTGAAGTAGTCAATGGCCATGATAATGTACTTCTTCCCTAGTCTGTCTTTGGGGAGTGGCCCCACAACGTCAAAGGCACACTGCTTGAAGGGTTCCATGGCCTTGATGGGAATGACAGACTTAGGGGGTGCAGGTTTGGACGTGTTCTTCTCACACAGCATACACATTTCAAGCAGGTCCAAGATGTCTTGACGCATGCATAGCCACCAAACCTTTTGTTTCATGATCTCAAAAAGGTTACACCCCCTGATGTGACCCAGGGTTTGGTGGTAGGGCAATATTGTGTCTCCTTGCTGCGTGGTGGGAATGTAAGGCGTCTTCTCACCTGTCTCTGCCCGCCAGCAGACATTATCAGGATTGGTGGTGAACTGACTTTTGTTGTCCTTCAACTTAGAGATAGTGACCAAGTTAAGCCCCTTGTAGTGAATTGCCTCAGGGCGGAGGTAGAGCATGGGCCAATCTGGGTCCAAGCCATTGTCCCCAGTGATGGACGCTACATAGAGTTGCAAGAGAGCGTCAGCTGTAACAAGTTCCTTTCCAGGCTTGTACTCAATGCGTAACTGGTGGGGGATAGATGCTTGACCCACCCTGCTTGGCGGCGTGTCAATTGGGACTTCATGTTGAAGTACTGGAGCAACTTGTGGCTTGTTAGAACTCAGGGTGGGAAGGTAGCACCTTCCAGGTAATATGCCACTTCTTAATGCAGTGTACAATGGCCGTCAATTCTTTATCATGGATGGGATAGTGTTGATCCAAGTCAGTAAGTTTCCTGGACTCATATGCCACATGGAGAAAGACACCATTGTCAGTTTCTACCCTTAACACACCTCCTATGGTCCTGTCACAGGCGTCAGTCTCAAGTTTGTACTGTCGGTTTTTATTGGGGAACTGCAGTACTGGTGCTGTTTTGAACCTTTGCTTCAACGTCTTGAAGGCTCAATCTCTGATGGGGGTCCAATGAAAGCCTGTTTGGTATTGAGGAGCTAAGTGAGAGGTCAATTAGTTCTCCCCAATTTGGAATGAACTTGCAAACGTAGGCAACCATGCCTAAGAATGTCCGCACCTGGCCCACATTGGTGGGGGGCGGCATGCTGGTGATTGCCTTGATTTTGGCAGGGTCAGGCTTTATCCCTTGGGCAGAGATTGTGTGTCCAAGGAATAAAAGCTACAACTTGAGGAACTTGCATTTGGAGGATTTAGCTTTTAGCTGGTTTTGATAGATAACGTACCTGTTGGGATGTCCCCCTTGGGGATTGGCAGTAAGGTCTCTTGTTGGGAAGTAGCCATATGGCCCATACTCTTTTCTTTCTTGGGGGAATTTTGTTCTAAGTAGGTTGTAAACCTACTGCTGCTACCACTGTTGCAACTGAACCAATGAGGATTCAGTATTTGGAATTGGGGAAGACAAGAGTCCAATAGAAAGGACAGAATAATAAGAATAAGGTATTGTTTATTGTAGAATATTGTGATTAATATACTATATGGGGAAAGCCACAAGGACACAAGGGGGTGGCATAGTGAGAAGTTCCATGTAAGGTTTGAAGCCAAGGAATAACTTGTGCAGGAATCAGCAAGTTAAATTGGCAGCACTCCTAATTAGGATGAAGTACCTGCCATTCAATATTGCCATCAGATTAATCCATAACATTAGATACGTCAAGGGGTGGCTCATCAAGCGCCCCCTGTGTATTGTAAGATACATTAGCAGGTGAGTCTGGAAACTTGGTTGCAACAACATACCCTGGATCAGGATGCATCTCCATTCAAAAAAGGAAATTTGAGGTCTTAGAGTATCTGGTGGATATGTATCTCAATTCTGAAACCAGTTTAAAGCAACCAATGAATGCCAAGTAGCCTGATATTATGTGCAAATTAGACTTAGATGGACAAGTCATACTTGTTGTGATCTGAGGCGCAGCACAGAGTCACAACAGGAAATCCTAGCATTAGGATTGTATTTGTACTAAGTCTTGGTTAGAATGGCAGGGGGGCTATGCAATAACCTTGTGGCCCTGAATGAATAATCTCTACTAGGCGTGGCTAGAGAGAGGTGCGGAAGTATAGAAGACACAAAGACAAAAATTTGAAAATAACTTAAATTTTATTGAAAATTAGGAAATGGATAATATAGTGGTTTGCAATACCACAAAGCAATACCAGGACAGTAGGATCACTTGCCACAAGCATGAGTGGGGTGATTGAGTTGTGCAGAATTAGGAAACTGAACAATTGTATTTCCCAATCTGGAGCCAGACTCATTTTGAAGGGCTAAAGCAAAAGAGAGAGATTTGTCCTTGAAAACCCCATTGAAGGCTAAATTGAAACATGGTGAATGGCGGCATTCACAATATTGCCCCCCTCTAGATTGGCCTTAGGGGAGTGGTACTTGCAGAGGAAATTGGCATGCTTATGTACAAATGGTCAACCACTAGAGGGGAGTTTTAAATTATACTTGGATCCTTGCTTGAAGGTAACTTCCAAGGGCTCAATCCACAAAGAGTCTAGTTTATGAGCACATCCTCCTACTCTATGCTGATAGTAAAGAATGTGGTCCCCAATGTTGAACTCAGGCAAGGAAGATTGTCAGCATTGTCAGGACAGAGCTCAAGCATCTTGGTCTTATAGGAGGACATGTAGGTAAAGGCCTGAATATCAATGATTCTATTGACTGGATCTTTGATATGATCATCAGGGTTCATTACCTTATGGGAGGAGAGTAGGGGGCCCTCAAAACAACGGGGTAGTGGCCTTACAACCATACAGAATAGCAAATAGGGAATACCCAGTGACAAGATAATTGCTAAGGCAATATGCAAAGAAAGCAGCAGGTAAGCATAGATCCCAGTTGATGGCGTCAGAGTAAGTGAGTTTCCTCATGATAAAAACCAGAGTTGAGTTTGTGTGCTCAACTTCCCCATTGGTGGAAGGATTATAGGGGGCAGAGAAGACTGATGAGACCCCAAGTCTTCAACAACAGAGGTCACTAACTTGGCGTTGAAGTTAGTCCAATTGTCAGACAACAACACTTGAGGGCAGCCATGGCAGAAGAATACATCTTGCAGCAGAAAGGTGGTGGTTGTCTTGGCAGTGATGTCTTTAGTAGGGTAAGCTTCTTCCCACTTTCTAAAATAATCAACAGCAAATAGGATAAAGCAGCAACCATAGCAGGAGCAGGGGAGGGGCCCTACAGCGTCAATACTAACAGTGTGAAAGGTGTGTTGAGGGGGGACTAGCTTAAACACAAGAGTGGTGGCTTTAGGTTGTTGGAGTTGGCAATCATGGCAACTAGCAATAGCATCTGGGATCAGCAAGTAAAGATTTTCCCAGAAGTAATTCTTCTGGAGCCAGGCATGGGTCTTGGCAATGCCTCAGTGTCCTGTCTCTTTATGAGCTTAAAGCACCGAAAAAAGGCTAAGGCTAGGCCTTACATAAGGCAAGTAGTGGTCTTGTACTTTATTGAAAAGCTATTGTCTTAAATGAGGGTGTTTTCAGATAAATTAGAAAGGGCAACTCAAACTTCATCTGCTTTGTTCTCCCAAGACAAAGGATATTCAATTAGTTCATACAGTTGATCAGCTTCAGAAGGGTGTAGAGCAAGGATGGGCATTCAGGATAATTCATCAGCGTTCTGATGTTGAATCCTGGGACAATGTAGTACAGTGAAGTCACAACCTTTCAGGGAGAGCCCATCTACCCAGTTGTCCCTCTGGTTCCTTAAAATGTTGTAACTACTTAAGAAAAGTGTGGCCAGCAACCGCTGTGAGTGGGTGCCATACACATAACGGCAGAGCTGCTTGACAGCATGCAGCACAGCAAGGCACCCTTTCAAGGTCACACTGTAATTTTTCTCATACCTATTCAGAAAAAAAGAGGTATAAGCTATAGTCTGATCCACACTTTTATCATCCAATTGAGCCAAGATGGCTCCAATGGTCAGGTCAATAGCATCAGTATAGAGGATAAATACCTTATTGTAATCATGTTATACTAGGATAGGGCCTCTTAAGCTTTGCTTAAGAAACTCAAAGGCCTATTGCTAGCTGCCGGTCCATTTGAAAGGGACATTACACAGTATTTGAACCAAGGGTTTGCTAGTGTCAGCAGAATTGGGGATGAATTATCTGTAGTATCTCATCATGCCTAGAAAGACTTGAACCTCTCACAGGTTGGGAAGCATAAGCATTTTGTCAATGGCCTCCACTTTCTTGATCATATGGTGAATCCCTGTCTGGGTACCTCATGGCCCAAGAATTCAAGGTGTTCATTGAAGAAAGGACACTTGGATGGCTTCAACTTAAGGCCAGCTTATTAAACCTTTATAAAAACTTCCTTAAGGTGGGCTAGGTGGTTGGTAAAGATAGCACTAAAGACAGTTATATCATCTAGATATACTAGAACACACAAGAGCCTTAAATCACAGAAGATAGAGTCCATGGCTTATTGAAAAGTAGCTGAAGCATTGCAGAGCCCTTGCGCATTTGAATAGGCTCAAAAAATCCTTCAGAAGTGATGAGCGCAGCCTTCTGTTTATCCTCAGGAGAGAGATCAGCTTGCCAGTACCCAGAGGCTAGGTCCATAGCAGAGAAAAATTTGGAACCCCCAAGGCGGCAGAGAGCATTATCAATGCATGGTAAGGGATAGGAATCTTTTTGATTAAGGAGTTCAATTGTCGGTAGTTCATCACAATACAATGACCTCCATCCTTATTTTTAGTATGAGCAGGGGGATTCTCAAGGACTTTGGGAAGGAGCAAGCAGTCCAGAGTCTGGAAGTTGCTTGAGCTCTTTAGAAAACTGAGAATCTTCTACTTGACTGCAGTGGTAGGGTTTAGCGCAAAAGGGGGCATCACCAGTATCAATCTGGTGAATGACGCCTTTGGCTAAACCATAATTCATGCTATCCTTAGCAAAGAGATCTGAAAGCTGATCCAGTAGGTCAAGCACTCCTTTCTGTTTGACCAAAGATAGCTGTGGGGAGTCTTGAGCAGTGAACAAGGATAGCACTTGGGGCTTGTCCTCAGGTAAATTAAAGTCCTGGAATGTACCAAAGGGGTGTAGTGATAGGATAGCAGGGACATTCAAAAATTTGCCATAGCTAACAATCTGCCCTCTAGACACATGTATGGGGAGAGCTTTCAAGTTGGAAACCAGAAATTGAACAGGGTCTTTATGAGAGACATACAGGATTCCTGAACCAAGATAGGGTTAATTGCATCCTAGTAAGGGAGGAGAGTATAACTCTAGGAACATATACTCTGGTAGCTCATATGGTATTTCAGAGTCTAGGATAGCCTGAGACCCAGGAGTAGTGTTTACAGCAGAGGTGGCTAAGAGAGGAATCCCTTCAGACACAGGGCAAGCTATAGGAGGACATTTCATGTTGGAGGAATGGGTACAGTATTTTAGAGTTAAAACACCAGTGGGATATTCTAAGGCACATGTCTTGAGGTGCTTCCCGGGAACTTTAACTGGCTATTCAAAGATCAGAGGGACTTCATATCCCAAGATAAAGAGGGAGCTGTCCTTTAAGTTGATGATCCCATTATATTCCCAAAGGAATTGAATACCAACTAGGAGTTTTTAGCTCTCATTATCCAAGACAACAGCAGGCGCAATCAAGAGTAGTTTGCCAAACTGCATAGGAAGAGTAGAGAAGCTCCTATAGCACAAGTCATGGATAGCCCACCTGTGCCATAAAACTGGTGATAGTTAAGGTCAGGGCAGGTTTGAGCTTCTTGACAAGCTTCAAGGAGACAATTTAACAGGAGACCCTGTGTCTAAGACTGCCTTAATTTTGACTTTTTGGATGGAATTTCCACACAAGTGGTAGTACAACCAAAGGGAGGGAGGACAGCAAAAATGTCTTGGGCTTCTGCTAGCTCTTTGTCCCATTTCTCAATCATGCATCTCAAGCCTGGAAACTCCTTATATGCAGTCTTGAGAGGAAGCAAGACTGAAAAGATTTTTGAACACAGCGTCAGCAACTTCAGCAGATCCCTCAGAAGACTTGAAAAAGTACAAGAAACTCTTGCCTTTAGTGAGGTATGGGCATGAGACAACCTCTTTTGCTTTAGGCAGAGGCTTAGTGGTTGTCTTAGTTTTCCTAAAACTTAGCTTATAAGGGACTGCATTAGTTTCAGGAACAGCCAGGACAAAGCACCCATAGGCATCAGGATCTTCTATATCAGAATCTTCCATGTCAGAGTCATCAAAGATGTTGTGGAATAACAGCAGGATGAGAGGAGCCTCAGTGTTAGCAGGCTCAGAATCAGTAACAGAGGGGGGAATAGAAGAGACTGGGAAGAATTTTCAACCAAAAGTGTCTCTGCCTCTGGGTTGACTGTTCTTTTCCTGCCTGCTTTTTGGGTCAGCTCCTTCAACCCAAGGATTGGTGCAGACTCGGGAATAATGACCTATCTGCCCACAATTATGGCACCCCTGGTGTTGAGGAGATTCTGCAAGTTTATGATGAGGATACACGGGCCATATAAAGACAAACCAGAATTCAAGGCAACACAATTCTCTTGCAAACCACCCCTGAATGGATAAGTTGTATATCCTGAAACTATGTCTTAGTGCTCTTCATAGAAGAAAACATGGCTTTACAAGACTTAAAGTAAAGACACATAATCTAATTACCTTGAGGTCTTGAGCGCAAGCCATTTATGCTTCATGCGCGGTCAACTGGCAGCTTGTAATCAGTTGCTGTCCTTCCAGGTTAAATCTATCTGCAAATTCAGCTAGGGTATCCTTTGGTTTGAAGGCAATGTGCATGAATGTGTCCTTCTTCAATTCCAAATTAAGATCACCATCAATATTGTCAATCTGAAGCTGCTTCATATCTTCACAGGTCTCAATAGTGTGCAGCTCTGGCACTACTACCTCCTGACAGATTGGGTGCAGACAGGTCAGAATGTGTTCCTTCTTAACCTCATCTGAGGCTCTTCTCATGGCAGTTTCATAGATAGTTAGGAAAGCTGCAATGGTTGAGAGTTTTGGGTCAAAGTCTTGCTTAAAGGTAGGCTTGAAGTGTGTTTGTGGAGTAGGGCCACCATTGTTGCTATCAAGTAAATTTATGTGTGGGGGAAAAATCTGCTTTGGAATTGGTGAGGGGCTGTTAGGCCAATAGCTGGCAAACACTTTCCTCAGGGGTAGTCAGGGTTTCAGCAGCGTGGGTGACCATATTATTAGCTAGGGTGGTCTGCCACTCAGTAACATCCAGGCACTGGCCCTGTGCTTTTACTACCAAGGACAGTTCAGTCAGTTGGGAAGTAAGATACAGGCCCACCAAAAGGCAAGGGGTGAACCTGTCTTTTACTGAATCAACCACTTCACTTAGTTCTTGTAATCTTTATCAAGCTCAGAGTGATCTTGCTTCAGTAGGTCCACTTCATTGACTAGAGCTATCAACTCTCTAGCACAATGAATGGGGGCCTGACAAGCAAAGGCAACAACCATCTTTGTCCATAACTCCAGGTAGACTAACAACAGACGCCAATGCCTCACGCAAAGTAGCAACCTCTTGTTGTAAATCAGCAACCTGAACCGTCAGAGCAAGCACTTGAGGATCAGGCTGAGAAGCTTTGGGAGGGAATCCTGACTTCAGGAGATGCTCTTAAATCTCAAATGGCATCCCAGAGCCTCTGATATCTATCCACTAGCTCATTGGATGGAGGAGCTGGCAGGGCATCTGCTTTGGAGGTAGATAGTTCATTTACTTGAGTCTAGAGTTTGGTAATGGTGGCGCTGGTAGCAGCCCTTTCTTGATCAAAGCACTTGCCAAGTTTGCGGAGGCCCTTTGCAGCATGGACTGCTACTTGATGTAATTGGTCAAAAGAGTAAGCACTGAACTTGTTGAGTTGCTGCACAAGTTGTTTGAAGTTGGTGAGATAGGCGTTTAGAGTGGAGTCTACTTGGGCACACCAGGGCTTTTCCAGCTGGTGGAACTCATGAAGGCGCTCTTTGACGAACTTGGGGATAGATTGGTGCATTTGTTCATTGGATTTGACCAAGCCAGTTTGGGAGGTGACAGAGTTGCACTGATTGTCTGATACCAAGTAAAACAGGGAATGGATCCACTCCTGGTAGGCTGCAAACTGATCCCAGTGATGAGTGACAGTGGCCTGTAGCAATAAAATCTCTTGAATGTGGAGCCCTAATACCATTTGATGATGTGCTAAGGCATTTTGTACAAAGGAGGACAATAAATGTTCAGCAGAGCCAGTTACTGAGAGGAGATGCTGTGGGAATTATGAAACTACAATTAATTTGTAGTATTCTGCTTGGCTGAACTGAATCTGGAGGCAAGGAATGGCCCCATCACAGGCTAACCCAAGGGTTACCACCATGACTTGTTTCAAGCCAGGGGTGCCCTAAGATTAGGCCACTAGGCGGGGACCATTTCCAAGGTTTATCACAGTAGGGACAATAGGCAGGTTGTCGAGGTCTTCTTCAATAGGAGGACTGGTCATTTCAGGCAAAGTCAGCTCTTGTATGGTAGGAGACAAAGGTCCTGAAAACGTAGTTGCAAAAGAAAAAACCAAGGAGCTTACAGCCCCTGTAGTGAGCACCATTTTTGCCATGATCTGAGGCACAGCACAGACACACAACAGGGAATTCTAACCTTAGGATTGGATTTGTACTCAGTCTTGGTTAGAATGTCAGGGAAGGATATGTAATTACCTTGTGGCCCTGAATGAATAATATCTACTAGACGTGGCTAGAGAGACGCCAAAGTATGTGGAGACACAAAGACAAAAAATTTAATAGAACTTAATTTTATTGAAAATTAGGAAATGGATTATATAGTGGTTTGCAATACCACAAAACAATACCAGGGCAGTAAGATCACTTGCCACAAGCATGAGTGGGGTGATTGAGTTGCGCAGAATCAGGAAACTGAACAATTGTATTTCCCAATTCAGAGCCAGACTCATTTTGAAGGGCTAAAGCAAAAGAGAGAGATTTGTCCTTAAAATAACCAAAAAAAGGCAAAAGTGAAACATGGTACATGGCAACATTCACACCAAAGCCCACATTTGGGACCTGTGCATATATGTTAACTAAGGTATTCCAAAACCAGACCATGTCTTTGTTGCAGACCAGCTCCATAACTTTAGCTATTGGTTGCACCTGAAGATCAGATCCAATTTGGTGGTAGTTCTTCTTGGACTGTTTTTCCAGGCACACTAAATTAATGGCCAGTTTGCCCTACAAATCTAAGACTTTCTCCAAGATATCTGGTGCAAGGTAGGAAATGGTCTTATTCTCCAGACCCAAATCTGCAAAGGTATCCTCAATAGCCACACAAGGAGCTGAGGTATTTTCACTAGGGTTCTCTTGCCCCAAACAATACACTACCTCCTAAGTATTACACTGATGCTTGATAACAAGAACCTCTAAAGCCACTTGAACAGCAGCAGAATTCTGGGCTGCTTGAGCTATGATATCACACAAGGCCTTCTCCTCCTCAGTTTTAGGGTCCACCTCAGCTCCTTGGACCAAATCATAAAAGTTTGGTGCTTGGGAGTAGGAGACACAGGGCAACTTGGAGGGCTACACACCTTGAATCCATAGTGAGCCATAGGGTCTTCAGTGTAAAAATCCCTTTTTGAAACTTGTGATGGTGATGCCTCTGGATGTGGACTCTAAGAACACCACTCATAGACATCCATCTGCAAGTAACAATGCCTCTCAGTGGTGTGAACCTAACTGGGAGAAATGTTAAAGGCCACAGAAGTCAAGGGCTCTCTGACTACCTTGTAGTCCACCTCTTAGAGGTTCTATAAAAGATTTTTTTGTTCTGTTAATAATCATATCCCCTGTTCTAAGGCCACCAGTATTTCCTGGCTCAGGATATCAAGAGCATTCTGTAGAGAGGCAGAAAGTTCAAAGTTGCAAAAAGCAGCAGAAGAAAAAGACATATTTTAACTATGTTAAATGTCCTAGAATGCCCCTATTTATGCCCATATTTTCTAATTGATTTGGCTTAATGGTCATTGGATATTAAGTATTATTTTGAATGCCGCCATTCACCATGTTTTAATTTTGTCTTTGATGGGTTATTTTGAGGAGAAATCTCTCTCTTTTGCTTTAGCCCTTCAAAATGAGTCTGGCTCTGAATTGGGAAATACAATTGTTCAGTTTCCTGATTCTGCACAACTCAATCACCCCACTCATGCTTTTGGCAAGTGATCTTACTGTCCTGGTATTGTTTTGTGGTATTGCAAACCACTATATAATCCATTTCCTAATTTTCAATAAAATTAAGTTCTATTAAATTTTTTGTCTTTGTGTCTCCACATACTTTGGCGTCTCTCTAGCCACGTCTAGTAGATATTATTCATTCAGGGCCACAAGGTAATTACATATCCTTCCCTGACATTCTAACCAAGACTGAGTACAAATCCAATCCTAAGGCTAGGATTCCCTGTTGTGTGTCTGTGCTGTGCCTCAGAACACATCAAAAATGGTGCTCACTACAGGGGATAGACAAAAGGCCGCTCTTATCACCTCTGAAGGACTATTTTAGACTACTCACATGCTGCAAGGACTCTGAAATGCCCTGGCTACCTTCTAACAAGACCTGTACTCTATCCTCCGTAATTCAAAGCTTTTGTGTGTCCTGGTGTACTTAGATGATATAACAGTCTTCAGCGCTACCTTCACAGATCACCTGGATCACCTCAAAGAAGTATTAATAAAGATTCAAGAGGCTGGTCTTAAACTGAAACCATCAAAGTGTGCCTTCTTCCAGGAATTCCTTGAGTTCTTTGGCCATGAGGTAACCCAGACGGGGATTCACCCAATGACCAAGAAAGTTGAGGCTATTGAAAAATGCTTTCATCCACCAACCTGCAAGAATTACAAGTCTTTCTGGGAATGATAGGGTTTTACAGACAGTTTATCCCTTACTTTGTCAATACTATCAAACCTTTTTGTTTAACTGTTACGTAATGTCCCTTTTGAATGGACCGCAAGTCAGCAACAGGCCTTTGAGACCCTTAAACAAAATCTCAAAAAAGCTCCCATCTTGATGTATCCTGACTATGATAAGGAGTTCATCCTGTACACTGACGCTAGTAACATTGCTATTGGGGCTATTCTGGCCCAACTAGACAACAAAAGTGTGGACTATCATGTGCCTTATACTATCCGTGTGCTAAACAAGCATGAGAAGAACTATAGTGTCACAAAGAAGAAATGTGCCATGCCATGTTGCATGCAGTCAAGCAGTTTTTTCATTACATATATGGCACCCACTTCACAGTTATCGCTGTCCATGCTTCTCTTAAGTGGTTACAACAGCTTAAGGAACCTGAAGAGCGCCTGTCTAGATAGGCTCTACGTCTGCAGGGGTACAACTTCACGGTGCTCCATTGCCCTGGGATTCAACATCAGAACGCTGATGAGCTCTCCAGAATGCCCATCCTTGCTCTATACCCTTCTAAAGCTGATCAACTGTATGAACTAATTGAATATCCTTTTTCTTGGGAGAGCAAGACCAAAGAAGTCCAAATTACTCTATCCAAACTATCTGAGGACACACTCATTTGTGACAATCAGCTCTTAAAGAAAGTATGAGACCAATACCTGCCTTATGTCCAGCCTAGTCTTTGCCTCTTGTTGGTGCTTCAAGCTCATAAGAAGACAGAACATGAAGCTTTGACAAGACTTATGGCTGGCTCCAGAAAAACTATTTCTGGGGGAAAATTTGCCTGCTGATTTCAAACGTCATTGCTAGTTGCCATAATTTCCAGCTCCAACAACCTAAAGCCACCACTCATGAGTTCAAGCTAGTCCCCCCTCAGCACGCATTTCATACTGTCAGCATTGACGCTGTAGGGCCCCTCCCCTGCTCCTGCTATGGTTGCTGCTTTATCCTATTTGCTGTTGATCATATTAGCAAGTGGGTAGAAGCTCGTCCTACTAAGGACATCACCACCAAGAAAACTGCCGCCTTCCTGCTGCAAGACGTTTTATACTGCCATGGCTGCCCTCAAGTGTTGTTATCTGAAAATGGGACTAACTTCAGTGCCAAGTTGGTAACATATGTTGTTGAGGCCTTGGGATCTCACCAGTTTTTCTCTGCCCCTATAATCTTCTACCAATGGGGCAGTTGAGCGTGCAAATTTGACTCTGATTTCTATCATGAGAAAACTCACCTGTTCTGACGCTGCCAACTGGTATCTATAATTACCCACTGCTCTATTTGCTTATTGCCTTATCAAACATTGTGTTACTGGGTATTCTCCCTTTTCTATGCTGTATGAGCTTAAGGCCACCACTCCATACTTCCTGGGGCCCCCTACTCTCCTCTGATAATACTATGAGCCCTGACAATCATATCAAAGATCTAGTCAACCGCATAATTGACATACAGGCCACTGCCTACACGTCCTCCTATAAGATAAGCTGCTTGAGCTCTTTCTTGACAATGCTGGACGCTCTTCTTTGCCTGAATTCAACATCAGGTATCACATTCACTACTATTAGCATAGAGTGAGAACACACACAAGTTAGACACATTTGTGGGTTGGATCTTTGGAAGTGAGATTCAAACAAGATCATAGTACACTGTGAACTCCTCCCTAGTGGTCACCTGTTTGCCCAAGTGCATGTCAAGTTCTTTTGCAAGTACCACTCCCCTAAGGCCAATGTAGAAGGGGGCAATATTGTGAATGCCGCCATTCACCATGTTTCAATTTAGCCTTCAATGGGGTTTTCAAGGACAAATCTCTCTATTTTGCTTTCACAACTCAAAATGAGTCTGTATCCAAACTGGGAAATACAATTGTTTGGTTTCCTGATTCTGCGCAACTCACTTGCCCCACACATGCTTATGGCAAGTGATTCTACTTTTGAGGTATTTTTTGTGATATTATCAGCCACTATTTATTCCATTTAATTTTCATCAATGAAAAATTAAGTTCTATTCATTTTTTGTCTTTGTGTCTCCAAGTACTTTGGTACCTCTCTCTAGCCACAACTAGTAGAGATTATTTATCCAGGACCACAAGTTAATCACATAGCCTTCCCTGCCATCTAACCAAGACTTAGTATAAATCAATTCCTAAGGTTAGAATTCCCTGTTGTGTGTCTGTGCCATGCCTCAAAAAACAACAACAAGCCACAAGGTTGATCAAAATTAAACAGGACTTCTGCTGAATATCAGTGAAATTCAAGTACAGAGCCTGGTTGAAGTATAGAAGTAGTGGTTCTGAGACCAGAAAGAGTAATAAAAACAGCCAACAATCATCTGAGCAGTAAGTGACGTGTTTTAGTGGACCATTAAAAATCACAGAAGTAGAACCAAAAGGAAGAAGAGAAGATCAAAAGTAAGGAATCAACATAAAAAGGTTATCTAAGTTGAACAGGTGCTTGTAATCTAACATTGGAATTCCCTTTAGGGGTTGAAGTTTAATCCCTGCCTGGCTTTAATCCAGGGTTAACCATGGTGATGAGAACCTGGTTGATTGTTGTTGATGCTGGTATGGAATATTCCAAATCGCCCATAAAATTAAGATAGGCAAGGAAAAAATTCCTGAAAGAAACATATTAATTACTTGATATTACTAAATTCATTCCCCAAGTAATAGCACAAGTGCCAATTATAATCTTACAACAACATTACATTCAGATACACACAAGTATCAGAAATTTGAGTTCCACAAAAAACAATCTTACAACTGAACCAATAGGATTCAGTACTTGGAATTGGGGAAGACAACAGTCCAATAGAAAGGATAGAATAATAAGAATAAGGTATTGTTTATTGTATAATATTGTGATTAATATACTATATGGGGAAAGCTACAAGGCCACAAGGGGGGTGGCATAGTGGGAAGTTCCATGTATTGTTTGAAGCTGAGGAATAACTTGTGTGGGGATCAGCAAGCCAAATTGGTAGCGCTCCTAATTAGGATGAAATACCTGCCATTTGATATTGCCATCAGATTAATCCATAACATTAGATACGTCAAGGGCGGCTCATCAAGCGCCCCCTGTGTATTGTAAGATACGTTAGCAGGCAAGTCTGTAAACTTGGTTGCAACATCCCCCCTTGCCCCCTGCTTGTTGTCAGACACCAAAACCAGAGTCTGCAGAAGGTCTGGGAAGGTCCACACAAACAACTTTTGTGTGAGGATGATGCAGCAGGGGCGCAAGCAATTGTGGTGAAGCTTCTTGGTGTTTCCTTGGGCGTCTTCAAGTTGATAAGTGTGATTATCATAGACTGCAGCTATCTTGAAGGGCCCTAGGTGGTTGGGTTTCAACTTGGCAGAATTGGGATTGAGGATGTAGATGGGGTCACCTACGGCGTACCTGGCTTTGAGGTGCTTTGTCCCTCCTTCAATCCGCTTGTGTTTGATTTCCTGAGCTTGTACTCAATGCGTAAGTGGTAGGGGGATAGACGTCCAACCCATCCTGCTTGGAAGAGTGTCAAGTAGGACTGTGTGTTGAAGTACTGGAGCAACTTGTGGTCTGTCAGAACGCAGGATGGGAAGGTAGCTCCTTCCAGGTAACAGCACCACTTCTCAACGCAGTGTACAATGGCTGCCAATTCCTTATTGTGGATGGGGTAGCGTCGTTCTGAGTCAGTAATTTTCCTGGATTTGTATGCCATGGGAAGGAAGACGCCATTGTGAGTTTCTACCCTTAGCACGCCCCCTATGGCCCTATCAGAGGCATTGGTCTCGAGTTTGTACTGTTTGTTTCAATTGGGGAACTGCAGGACTGGTGCAGTTGTGAGGCTTTGCTTCAACATCTTGAAGGCTTGATCTCTGACAGGGGTCCAATGGAAGCGCTGTTTGGTATTTCTGAGCTCATTGAGAGGTGTAATTAGTTCCCTGTAATTGGGAATGAACTTGCGTACATAGGCAACCATGCCTAGGAATGTCTGCACCTGGCCCACATCAGTGGGGGGCGGCATGCTGGTGATTGTTATGACTTTGGCAGGGTTGGGCTTTATCCCTTGGGCAGAGATGGTTTTCCCAAGGAATAACAACTCTGACTTGAGAAATTCACATTTGGAGGGTTTACGCTTTAGCTGGTTTTCCTGAAGGGTGTTGAGGACAGCACAGAGGTGTTGGAGGTGTGTGGTTTGATCTTGACTGAGGACAATGATGTTGTCAAGGTACACAACCACACATTTCCCAATCAGTTCCTCAAATGCTTTGTTCATCAACATGGCAAAGGTAAAAGGAGTGTTGGTCATTCCAAAGTTCATGACACGATACTCAATTGACCCGTAGCGCGTTCAGAAGGCAATTTTTGCCTTCTCCCCTGGTGCAATGCAGACCTGGTTGTACCCTGCAGTGAGATTGATCTTGCTAAAGACCTTCACACCTGAAAGTGTATCAAACAGGTTGTCAATCAGTGGCAGGGGGTACTTATTCTTAACCGTTACCACATTTAGGGTGGGTAGTCTGTGACCAGACAAAGGGACCCATCCTTCTTGGCTACAAAGAAGACAGCTTCCCTGTATGGAGAGAGCAAGGGGAGGATGAAGCCCTTATCAAGTGCGTCCACAAGGTGCTGGTGGGGGGTTTCATCTTCCTTTGGTGTGAGACAGTATAATTGCCGTGCTTTAGATAACAACCCTTGAAGTTGTACAGTGTGCTGGATCTCCCAGGCAGGAGGTAGTTGTTCAAGTGTCACACTGAATATGTCCTTGTACTCCTCAAGGAGTGCAGCAAGCGTGGGAGGTGATGAGGAGGTCAAGGGAGGGACCACAGATGGTTCAGCGCAGATAACTTTGACTGAGCATTGGTTAAAGTCTAGTTTCCCCCCTTGAAATTGTATGAGCCTGTCTCTGTTATTCTGACAAACACAGTACATGGAGTAACTTGCTCATTTCCACAGGGTAAATCTGGAATCCCACCCCATTTCAGTTAAGGGTAATGACAGAGGTATCCCAATCAATGTAGGGACAGTTGTGCCAAAGCCAGTTGAGGCCAGCAATTACGTTGTGGCTGAGCCCTGCCATGATTGGCCCAGAGAGCTTAACCTGGACGTTCCTCATTCTCACCAAGAAGAGTACTGTTTTGTGGGTGATGGCCACTCTGCGGGAGTCAGCTACTTGTACTTCTTTGAACATGCTGGGCACTTGGTCTAATTGCTGAGAGTTGGTGAACGCCTGGTCTACCATAGTGTAGTTGGCACCGGTATCTACCAGTAATTTGTGGGTGTTCCCACAGAAATGGAAGGGATAGAACAAGTGTGTTACTTTATTTGAGGAGTGGCTTGCTTTTAATACAGGGTTGTCACTGTGGACTTAAAAGACGTCCAGGGTTTTGACTTGATGAATGTTGTAGTCTCAGGAATTTTTGCAAGCAGGGATTGAAAGGATGGGTCAGGTGGGGTTGCAAGGCCTCTTGTTGCTACAACCCCCTGTCTTTTCCCTGATCCTTGATCTGCGCTAGCTGAAGCTCCCCCCTTGTGGGGGCGTTTAGTCCCATTATCCTGCTGACAGGGCTGGCAGCAGTCTACTTGATTGTGGCTACTGCCAGGTGTGGTACGTTATTGGGGTGTAGTGTCACTGGTACAGCAGAAGCCCATTGAGGCCTGATTGTTAGCCTCCACAATGGCTGTATAGCAGTTGTTAATGGAGGTGCAGCAACCTACAGGGACCCACTTGCAGATATGGGGGTTTAACCCATTGATGATGAGAGTGAGTAACATTGCATTTCCGTTGGTCACGGCTTTGGGGGCAGCAGCAAGAGCTTGTTACCAGGCAGTGAGGTACTCAGGAACGGAACCAGTTTGTTTGATTGCTAGAAGAGGAGTTTTCATAACAATGGGGGAGAAGGTTTCACTTTAGCAGGACTTGGCGGTGTCTTGGAATGCCACCCAGGTAACGTTGAGTTCCTGGCTGGCCCAGTTGGTGAGCCACACAGCGGCAGGCCCTGTGAGGCAACCAGATGCAGTGGCAACCCACATGGGCTCAGGAACCTGAAAGATGCAAAGGCTGGTTTCTGTAGATTGGAGCCAACTGACAATGTTGGCCCCCTTGACGCCACCAGCAAAGGATTCTAGCTGAAGGTTGAGCATGCGCTGGGACAGATCTGACTGGGGCGGGGGCGCTGGCGTCACGCTGCCCAAGGCAGAGCCAATTGTACACGCTGATGAGAACTAGCTGGTCTTGATAGATGACGTACCTGTTGGGGATGTCCCCCTTGGGGATCGGCAGGAAGGTCTCTTGTTGGTGAGTAGCCATACGGCCCGTACTCTGTCCTTTCTTGGGGGAATTTTGTTTTAGATAGGTTGTAAACCTACCGCTGCTACCACTGTTGCAACTGAACCAATGGGGATTCAGTATTTGAAATTGGGGAAGACAACAGTCCAATAGAAAGTACAGAATAATAAGAATAAGGTATTGTTTATTGTAGAATATTGTGATAAATATACTAAATGGGGAAAGCCACAAGGCCACAAGGGGGTGACATAGTGGGAAGTTCCATGTAAGGTTTGAATCCAAGGAATAACTTGTGTGGGATCAGCAAGTCAAATTGGTAGCACTCCTAATTAGGATGAAGTACCTGCCATTTGATATTGCCATCAGATTAAACCATAACGTTAGATACATCAAGGGGCGGCTCATTGAGCGCCCCTGTGTATTGTAAGATACGTTAGCGGGCAAGTCTGTAAACTTGGTTGCAACAACAAGATTTGTACAAGATTCATGGCTGCAGTGATCTATGGCAACCATCAGAATTTAAACTGGCTGCATGTAACAACCTTCATGTTGACAGTCCCAAGATTGATTTTGTCTTTAGCTTTATAATTTTACTTAAAACTTAAAAATTAAAATCAAATTTAACTTTTAACAGTAGTTAAAGTTATTTAAGGTAAAAAATCAATAGATATACAATAAAAATTCCAAAATATTTTTGGAATTATTGCATGAAGAATGTTACATGTAGACAGTTTAAATGTTGACAGTTGACTTATTTACATGGACATTATGTGGCTTATTAATGAACTATAATATTCTTCTTTTTTATTCAATAAATATATCCTCATTTTCTTTTTATATCTTTATTTTTTAATATATACCTTAAAGAATAGATTATTGACAGTTTTAGCAAAAGTAGATTATTTACACCTATTTTATCTAAGGTGAAAAATCCCCTAAAACCCTAGAAAATATATTTACTACTAGTTGGACAATATAAAAGAAAATAAAAGACATACCTGAAGGATAGTGTCATGGCCTGGGTGGCTCCCAGGGGAACCTTTGTTCAAGGGGAAGGGTTGAGCCTGGAAGGCCCAGTAGATGACAAGGGCCATCTGCATCACATAAGTGGCAGCTGTGGCCCAAGGATGCCACACTCCCCTGTGGAGTATCACTTGTTCAGCAAGCCCCAGAATGGTCAAGTAGGTGAACCCAAGCTTGCTGTAATCATATGATGAAGCAGAAGAAACAAGAGGAAGCTCTCCTGTGGTGGTGCTCATGGACAGGCTTGGCTGGGCAAATTGGTGGAGCAGAGGAACACCAGGAAAGGAGAGGTGTGGTGAAGGAGCAGGAAATATTTCTTGGTCCAGCACTCTAGGAGATGGTGTAAAGGCTGGTGGTGGTTGGTTGGCGGTAGCAAGAAGTTTCTCAGTTTCCCAGCACTGGCAATTAGTACTGGAGGTACTCTCTGTTTGAAAGCACCATCAGTATAAAATTTGTGATATGTAATAAACCCCTACAAATTATAAATGCTCAGTGTGCATTAACCAACAAGAGTTTATTAAATGAAGATGTCAACAAGCAAAGGGGTTGCCAGTATTTCCAACTATATCCTACTGGGAAACCTCAATTGGACTTACTGAAAACTCCTTATTTGCTGTCAATGAAGTATTCTCAAGTTGGGTTCCATTGATGACTCCTGATTTATCAGTTAGATGGATCATTTCATTATTTTTGCCCTGGGAAAGCTGGCAGGGGAATTTTAGGCCATTTGGTAACCCAAGTCCTCATTCCTGAGTTTCAGAGGGTGTGAGCCTGTCATGAATGGCATTTCAATACTTGTATTGAAAACCCAAGAGTTAAACCCTGGTTCCCAGAAGGCGGGTCCAACCCTCCAGACCAGTCCAGGACCCTTCAATCTGTTAAGAGATGGGCTCAAATTGATGAATTACTCCGCTTTCTGCCGTCCTACTACAAAGGACCCTCCAAAGACGACTCAAGTCACACAAAGTGGACGGGGGACTGCCAACTTGCTAAATTGTGTACTCAAGTTGACAAGTTACTCCGAGAACCGCCAATCTCACAAGGACAATTCCCCAAATGGTCATCAGATTGATGCTAACCTGGAGCCACCAAAGACCCAAACCTACGCAGCGGTTACAGCTTGCCTTAAAGAGATTAAAACAAACCCTATTCTCAACTCTGCCAACAACCTGCCAGCATGCCGCCCAGAAGAGGTAGTACAATTGGATTACTCAGGTGACATAGTGAACAGTGGTGGTAAAACAAAGCATCGCCTTTCTAATTTGCCAAACAGGCACAACCTGAATCTGCCGCCCTTGGGACCCCAAGCCAAGACCCATGTCCCGCCAGCACCTTGTCTGCAAATCTGAATCCTGCAAAAATCAAAGGAGCAAAACCCCATGGTATAAAAACCCCGGCAGTATGGTGAAGACCACATTGTCATTTTGATAATAAAGTTTTATGAACCTTTGGTTCAAACAATCTTACCCTATCTAGTCTTAGTGATCTTCCATCTTAATTCCAGTCAAGTAGACCGCCAGACTGCCGCCCTTCCCCAAGACCAACCTGCCAAATTGCCCCAGGCATTATACTGTCCCCCAGGAGCCCCCTTTGGACCTGTGCATTTTACTGAATACCCCCCAACCTGGCCTATTCAGAGTACAACTTGGAAACCATCCTCATTGCTGACCCTTTGGCAAGGACTAGAAGTACCAAGTACATAGGACACAAAGGAAAGAGGGTTGAGATTCCGCCCTTACTGTTCAAAAACAAGTACAATTACCTGCCTGCCTAATTTGTTCCTATGACTTCTCCTTTAACACCACAACCAGACCGCCTGTTGGAACCCACCGCCGCCGCTGAGACCACCTCTACCCAACTGTTTGGAGTACTCTACATTACTTTGACAGGATTGGTAGATTCCATGGTCCCCACTCTGGACCTTGGTCCTTACTCGGGCAATCTGTATCTTATATTATCAAGTTAGCACCCATTCTGTGGTGGGCCCTTTCCGCCAGCTTGGCCGTACCTCACCCCAAGCCACCCAAGGCCTCTACCTACAACTGGCTTCCTGACATTATGACAATCTTTTTCAAACACGGTAACCTGGGCCCCAAGATGTTATTAACACTTGGGGCAACTTGTATGCTCTTTTTTGTGATAATCACTTATTACACCCATAAGGCACTTACCTCCCTGATAATCCCATGGATGAAGAACCAACCCGCCAAAGAATTGAAAGATCCTGCACCTGGTGCAGAACCCCAGAACCCGGCCACATCACAAGTACAAAATGTGATAGTAAACCAGACCACAACCAAGGTGGATATGCCACAGATGGGCAAACTCACCTTAGAAGAAGCCCGCCAAGCCATGCCTGTCCTCCGCCTCCACTTCCAAACCAACGCCAACGTCTACCCCAGTGACACTGCAAAAGTCTTGGGGGTGGTTGCCATGCTATCAGGAGATGCACTAGATTGGTTCAGGAAGGCCACTGCTGAAGATGTCAAATTTTGTCTTGACTATTTGAAATTTAAAGCTGAACTCATGCGCACTGGCAATGACCAAGACACCAGATACTACACGCTGAACTCTATGTTAGAGATCCGACAAGCAAACCGCCCTATCCAAGCCTATATTAACAAGTTCCTTAAACTGAAAGTGCGCACCCAACTTGAAGACAAATTATCTGCCATTATCTTCAGAAAGGGAGTTAATTCAGCCATGAAAGACCTGTTGAAGCACTACCCACCTACACTGAGCCTAGAGGAATTACTGCCCCTATGCAAAGGCCTGAGTCTAAACCAAGAAGGACATAACGTGAACCCTATCCAAGCTGGCAGAGCCATGATGCCCAATTGAACTGTAATGTCCCCTGGAAATTTACAACGTCACTATTGAGATGGGTTATGTTTCTACTGCCACAAGGCTGGGCATCTAACCAGAGCATGCCCTAAGAATAATACACTTTCTGTATCCTTGGCGCAAATAAACACCTCTACGCAATCTTATAAATTCATCCAAGTGACCATAGACTGCATGGGAATCAAGCGTCAGATAGAGGCCTTTATTGACACAGGAGCCAATGAAAGCTTCATTGACGCCAACCTGGCAAAGGAACTAGGATTAACAGCTTCAGAGCGCAGCCTACAAGTAACCATGGGAAACAGTTTCTGGACACTGGCTATAAGTGCAAATAGGAACTTCCCTTGACAATTGGACAGAACGTGCACCCAACTCCTTTGATCCTCTTGCCGGGATTGCCCCATCCTCTAGTACTGGGGGACTCATGGTCTGACAGACATGGTCTGATTCTAAATTATTGTGAGCAGACCACCACCTTAGGATGACCTGAATCTTGTGACTCTATTCCGTTCTGTATGAGTCCTGGAAGAACCCCAACCAACAGACTCTTAACCATAAGGATGGAATCCAGCGTTGGGACACTGCCTATTCCCCTGAAAAAGTGAAACCATGTATTTAGAAAAGAAGAAGCCACAAAACTACCCAGCCACTCAATCTACAACCACACCATAGACCTACTACCAGGCACCCAACCAAATCATGGCCCCATCTATAGTTGCAATCACCAAGAACAAGTGGCCTTGAAAGCTTACCTGGAGGATATGACAAAAAAGGGCTTCATCTGAGTATCAAAGGCCCTGTGCTTGTCACCGATGCTGTTTGTAGGGAATAAGGACAGCGGAATGTGCCCCTGCGTGAACTACCAGAAGCTGAATGATATCACTGTGAAGAACCGCTATCCCATCCCCAACTCCAATGACCTTTGCAATGTACTAACTGGAGCCCAGGTGTACTTAAAAATTGATCTAAGAGATGCATTCAACCAAATCTGAATCAAAGAGAGAGCAACAAATACAAAACGGTGTTCAAGACCAGGTATAGACTCTACAAATAACTGGTGATGCCATTTAGACTATGCAACGCCCCTAGCACCTTCCAGCGCATGATAAACACAGTATTGGGTGAATACCTTGACCAGTTCTGCGTGGCCTACCTTGACAACATCCTCATCTACAGCAAGATCCATGAGGAACACCTGCGTCACCTGGACCTTATACTAGAAAAACTCTCCCAGGAAAACTTACATGCTAAGCTTAAAAAGTGTGAATTCTTCCAGTCTGAAGTTGAGTTCCTGGGATACATTGTGAAGACTGGCGGGTTTGCCATGGCACAGGACAAAGTAGAAGCAGTAACATTTTGGCCGGTGCCCAAATGCAGGAAAGATGTGAGAAGTTTTTTGGGCCTGGCAAATTATTGCAGGGATTTCATCCAAAAAAAATTCTCTGATAACCTTACCCCTGACCCGTCTTTGCTCATACAAGGTTTCCTTTACTTGGACTGACAATTGCACATCAGTATTTGAGGCCCTGAAGCTTGCTTTCACCTCTTCCCCTGTCCTGGCCATGCCCAACCCTACCAAGCCATTTGTACTGGAAACCAACGCGTCCAACTTTGCGGTGGGTGGGGTCCTTCTTCAGGAAAGAGGGGAAGGTATGCTACATCCTGTAGCATATTACTCCAAGAAGATGCTGCCTGCTGAAGGAAACTACCCGATCTACAACAAGGAGATGCTTGCAATAATGAAGACCCTGAAACATTGGCGTCAGTACCTATGTGGTGCCAAATTTCCAGTAAAAGTCTTAACCAACCACAAGAACTTGGTTTACTTCTTTAAACCCAGACAGCTAAACCAGAGGCAGGCCAGATGGGCCTTGGAACTGGATGACTATACCTTGACCATTGACTACAAGCCTGGGAAGGTGAACGTGGTACCTGACGCCCTGAGTAGAAGAGCTGATCTGATTCCTTCCTCTACAGAAACTAAGGACCACAACACACATGTACCCCTCAACCTGGCCAGCCTAGGCATCCAACTGATGTACATGAAAATCATGGCCCGCAAACCTGACGTAATTGAGGCGCAGAAACAAGACAAATACTCCACCAACCTTGTTGCTGACTTGACCTCAGATCCAGAAAGCCGCCACCACAAGAAAGTATTCTCCCTGAAAGGATCCACCCTGCTATTACACAACCGGATCTATGTATCAGAAGGTGAAACAAGGACCAAAGTACTCATTGACTATCACAACTCAGAGATGGCCGGCCAGCCTGGCAGACTCAAGACACTCTGAGTAATCAAGAAGAATTACGCTTGGCCCCAACTGGACAAAGATGTGGCCGCCTACATTGAAGGCTGTGAGACATGTGGAAGAACAAAAACTCGTAGATCCAAACCTGAAGGCCTGCTAAGTCCGCTAGATATACCCGCGGAGCCCTGGCAGTCCGTTTCAATGGACTATATTGTAGAACTTCCCCCCTCCAATGCGTTTAACGCCATCCTGGTCATGGTAGATAGGTTTACTAAGATGTCCTATTTTGTTCCTACCACCACTCACTGCACCGCCGCAGAGACAGCTAGACATTTCCACAACCGCATCCTAACTCAACATGGCACTCTGTCGGAAATCATCACTGATAGAGGACCACAATTCACCTCCAGATACTGGACTCAGTTGATGAAGGACTTGGGGGTAAAGCACTGTGTATCAACCTCCTACCACCCACAGACCAACAGCCAGACTGAACGTGTGAACCAAATACTTGAACAATACCTATGATGCTATGCCAACGCCAACCAGGATAACTGGGCCAAGATGCTACCCATGGCACAGTATGCCTACAACAGTAAAGACCACGCCTCCACAGGAATGTCCCCCTTCAAAGCCAATTATGGATTTGACCCATCTTGGGATCCCAGTATTGACAGTAAGGAAATAAACCTGTCAGGACAAACCTGGATTGAACAGATACATGACACCCAACAAACCTGTCTTAAGAATCTGACCTGCGCTGTCCAGACTTATAAGGCTTTTGCCAACAAAAAGAGAATTCCTGGGAAACCATTGAAGGTAGGGGACAAAGTCTATCTGGACTCTGAAAATGTGCCTCTGACTGTTCCCTGTCAAAAGTTAGCCCACAGAAGAAGTGGCCCCTACAAGATCACCAAACTAGTGGGTGAAGTAGCATTTGAACTGGAATTACCCCCCTTGTGAAAAATACACAACATCTTCCACTGTGTGCTTCTATTCAAGAAAGAGGGGAACTCACTCCCCCACCAGAAACTCAATACTGAACCCCTTCCCATCCAAGTAGGACGCTCTGAAGAATACAAAGTTGAATATATTCATGGAGACCATACCCACTATAAAACCCTCCAGTACTACATCAAGTGGAAGGGATACCCACCTGAGGAAAGCACCTGGGAGCCATTAAGCAACCTACCCAACGCCCAACTAGCAATCCAACAATACCTTGAGAAGAAGGCCAGAAAAGAAGGGACCCCTGGGAAGGAAGGGGATGATGTCATGAATGACATTTCAATACTTGTATTGAAAACCCAAGAGTGAAACCCTGGTTCCCAGAAGGCAGATCCAACCCTCCAGACCAGTCCAGGACCCGCCAATCCGTTAAGAGATGGGCTCAAATTGGTGAACTACTCCGCGTTATGCCGGCCTACTACAAAGGACCCTCCAAAGACAACTCAAGTCACACAAAGTGGACGGGGGACCACCAACTTGCTAAATTGTGTACTCAAGTTGACGAGTTACTCCAAGAACTGCCAATCTCCCAAGGACAATTCCCCAAATGGTCATCAGATTGATTCTAACCTGGAGCCACCTAAAGTTCCAAACCTACGCAGCGGTTACAGCTTGCCTTAAAGAGGTTAAAACAAACCCTATTCTCAACTCTGCCAACAACCTGCCAGCATGCCGCCCAGAAGAGATAGTACAATTGGATTACTCAGGTGACATAGTGAACAGTGGCAGCAAAACAAAGCATTGCCTTTCCAATTTGCCAGAACAGGCACAACCTGGATCTGCCGCCCTCAAGACCCCAAGCCAAGACCCATGTCCCGCCAGCACCTTGTCTGCAAACCTAAATCCTGCAAAAATCAAAGGAGCAAAACCCCATGGTATAAAAACCCCGGCAGTATGGTGAAGACCACATTGTCATTTTTGATAATAAAGTTTTATGAACCTTTGGTTCAAACAATCTTACCCTATCTAGTCTTAGTGATCTTCCATCTTAATTCCAGTCAAGTAGACCGCCAGACTGCCGCCCTTCCCCAAGACCAACCTGCCAAATTGCCCCAGGCATTATACTGTCCCCCAGGAGCCCCCTTTGGACCTGTGCATTTTACTGAATACCCCCCCCCCCCAACCCAGCCTATTCAGAGTACAACTTGGAAACCATCCTCATTGCTGACCCTTTGGCAAGGACTAGAAGTACCAAGTACATAGGACGCAAAGGAAAGAGGGTTGAGATTCCGCCCTTACTGTTCAAAGACAAGTACAATTACCTGCCTGCCTACTTTGTTCCTATGACTCCTCCTTTACCACCACAACCAGACCGCCCGTTGGAACCCACCACCACCGCTGAGACCACCTCTACCCAACTGTTTGGAGTACTCTACATTACTTTGACAGGATTGGTAGATTCCATGGTCCCCCACTCCAGACCTTGGTCCTTACTCAAGCAATATTTATCTTATATTATCAAGTTAGCACCCATTCTATGGTGGTCCCTACCCGCCAGCTCGGCCGTACCTCACCCCAAGCCACCCAAGGCCTCTACCTACAACTGGCTTCCTGACAGAGCCAATTAAAATATTTTTTGCTTGGATTTGGGACAGTTTCCAATTGCCCTCAGATTTGGCCTTAACTAGGGTTCAATTTTCCACTTGGAATTAAAGTTTATTTTTGGTTAATATGTGTGATCAACAATACAATTGTTTGGTCTTGTGATTGCTCAATTGCAGGCGTTAAACCTATGCAACATAGGGTTTTTTCTGGCCCATTCTGGGCCCTGACAGATATTCATCTTTAATAATTTTTTTACCTATCAAACAGTGAAAAAAATTAGTATAAGAGAAACCTTGAAAAAATCACATCACAGGAAGTGCCCACAATATACTTATAGTATTTTATTTCCTTTGTACTACAAATATTGTTTTTTACAGCCCTATACCAGAAAAAAAGTTGCCCTCTGGTTCTAAAAAATTAAACCAAATTTATGCAATTTTTATCCTTAAAAACTCTCAGCAAGCAAAATCTTGCTCAGTCACTAGAATTACTGCCAAGTTTGTGGATGAATGTTTTTAGGTCATCCCAACTCAAGTTTTAAGATTAGACATGTTCAAAATGATCTTATTTGGCAAGTTTGCACTCAAAGTCACTTTCATAATGATTTACCAAAAACCTAATAAAATCAAGATATCAAGATCATGGATGAGTATATTGCAGCCTACAAAGAAATCCAAAATATATTTTATCCATTTATATGAACTTTATAATTTCTCTGATTTTTGAAATTATACAATTTTCTTACAATCTAATTAATGAAACTCTGAGCTGAACAACTGCACTAATCTTCATTAAACTTTCTGTTGCTATTGGCTCAGGGTTATTGAATTTGACGGCAATATATTGCAGGTCAGATTAATATAGTAATTTCAAACCTATTGATTTAAAAAAGATCTCAGTCTAAAAACAAAAACACCTAAGTCTAAAAGCAAAATCAAAGTGGATCCAAATCTATTGTAATTTAATATAAATTCCCTGATTTTCATTTTTTTTAGACTGAGACTTTTTGTTTATCTCAACAGGTTTGAAAATTACTGTATCTGCTTAGACTATGCACAATTAAAAAACTCCCAATCAATTATTAGTGAACTCTGTATGTTCCAACTAAGCAATAATTGTCTTGGAAGCTAAAAATTGTTGATAAGCCCTGATAGATCATAAATAACCAAGTTGCTTATTTTTGAGCATGATATTTCAAATTGTGAGTGGTTCCAAGATCCCACATATGATAAACAACAATAATACAAATGATAGTTTAATTGCTACAGGTTTCACAGTTGTTTTTCCTCCTTTTTGTATTTATGGGCACAAAATTTCTAGTATATTTTACCAAAATGTCTTATTCCTAATTTTATTATTGAAACACCCCCCAAAAATATCTTGTTATATATATTTTATTTATATATAAATTAAATATGGTTTTTATCTTTTTTTATAATTCTTATGTCTAAAAATAGTATTTTTATTTTGTCTACAGATATCTTGATAGAATAAAATTAAATTCTAAGCACCAACACTTTACAATTTAAACTTTCCAAGAGTAAAACATGCCGTACAGAAAGTGGATAAAAATGCAAGGAGAGAGTAAAATCAATCATCAATACCCATCTAGCAAGTAAGCCCTGTATCACTAGCTTCAATCTCAGAGGAGAAACTCACAATGCTCAAGCCAATAATATTTGGAGCACTAAAAATACCCCTGATATGGGAAAAAGCACAAACCTTCTTAAGTAGGCTGCTCTTTCTATCACAATAAGACTATTACAGGGACCTTGGTGTAAATTCAATCATCATTATTCAAGTACTTTTCAACAATCTTTTACTGTTTGCTACTCAGATAAAGATTTAACTGTTAACTCACTCTTTCTGTTTTCAAGAATATCAAGTAACAGAATTATTTAAAAATGGAGCAGATCAGCCCTATTGTAAAAAAACCAAGCTTATTAATTTACCTAACTTCAAACAAATTGTAATATGTGTGACTATGGTAGACACTAGAAGTGACCTAATCAAAAGAAAAGCCAAAGCAATACAGACACAATAAAATGCATTCAAAATATATTGTTTAATCTAATAATACATGTACTAAAATTAAATATAATTTTAGGACTCAACTGAATTAGGAAGACAATCCATATATTGACTGGGTGGGCTACTTTCTTGACATTTAACAAGACAAATCACATCATCATGTCTACCTGATAAACTTTGAAATTAGTATAAAATACCAAATATTTTTCAAGATCACTGAGAATGAGAAAGAAACTTATACTAGAAAAATCAACTTGAAAACTTGCACTTATTGTCAGGGCCCAAGGGCTCCCAACTCTGATCCATTTAAACTATAGTATAAGAGAAACCCTTTATTTATTATCAAGACCAAGAATGATCACAATGGGAAAAAGGGAACTAGATTCTTTTTATACCATTTTCATTGCTCTTTGATATTCTTCCAAATTATTCTTGAAGGTCTTTGTCTCTCTATCTGGGGGGTCATGCTAAAAGTTTGAGACATCAGCTGATTAATTCTAATCATATTCCTTTAGCCAGATTTGAACTTCATGCTTTGACTCAATTGATCATCTAAAAATACTTTGGCAGAATTTTTCTCATATGAGGCTTTTATCTGAGCGTAAGAACGTCCAAAACTGATCACTGGAAGCTGAGATATGATTGTATTTACCTGCTCACTAATTGTTGCTTTTCTTGATTTGAAATCCAATCTTGCAACCATTTTGGGACATGTTGACAGGGTTTTTGAACTCGGCTATTTAAATCACCATAACTTTCAATCTAAGGTACATAGGGAGATCATCAAGGTGGTTTTCTGACAACAAGAGGTAGCTTTATTGACCCAAGCTTTTAATTGTAATTTTTACCACCACTATATCATGGTGGGCCATGACACTTATTAAATCATTTATTTTAAAGATCCAGAACCCCCACAAGAGCAAGATTTGATAGACCAAATGTTGTTTAAGTAAGCCCCCTCTGTCTTTCAGGGGGAGATTCTGGGACTGCCCCTGATAGAGGCATTTGACATATAATAGACATCAAGGTAAATGTAATTAAGACAAGACACTCATATATTGCTTAAATCACAAAAAGACAAATCACTGAATAAATACCTAAAAAGTGTTAGAAAAAGTTTATAAGACCATAAGTCTCTATTTGGCATGAAAGTTTTTTTTGCCATAAAAGATAGGGAATAATGCTTTTTTACTGATTAGCAAGCCCTTAAAAAAGTAATAATTAAAAATAGTTATCCCAGTCTCTGATTAAATTCCTCTTTAATTCCTTAGTGGGGTTGAAATTCCTCAATAAGATTAACCTGACTGAAAGATATCATCAAATTTGGTTCAAACTTAAAAACATCCCAAAATAGCATCCAGAGCTAAATATGATCCTTAAAGTGTGTAGTTATAAAACTTGATATGCTAATGCCTTAGCACCTTTTTCATATTGATGAGGAGCACCTTTTAGGGAAGCTTTAAATATGGAAATGAGAGAAAAGAGAAGTATATTTTATTGAATAATACTTTAGGCTTATATAGCTTTAGCTGTGGCAGAGATTTAGTTGGATTAAACCTCAAAGTTGATCATGTGCAGGATGGGTTTGAGCCACTGGATACTTGGACAGCCATGTGATATTTCTTGATTGCCATTCTTATTATGTCAAACTTTAGATTGGAAGGACACCAAATTGGGCAATGGCTGGATGTTAAGTAAGTTGGTGGTAGCCAGAATGCTTGTACATCCAGATCCTCAACACCCCCCTTAAGGGGTTACTCTGGTACATCAGGAGGGGGTTTTGTCTTAACAGCTGCCGCCTGATGTTCCTGGAGCTGTTTGATAGTTGGTACCAGCCAGGTTGAGTATTCTCCTTTGCTAAGGCGGAGGCAAGTTCTGTGGTATTTCTTGATGACGGGGTCTTTGGTACCTTGGAATTTCACTAGATAGGTGTTCCTGTCTGGTCTGTACTTGATGATTCTTCCTGGTCCCCTGTGTACTAAGTATAGCTTCTTTCTGTTTCCTGCCAGGACCCAGACTGGGGAGTTGATGGGGAGTGGTTCCTCTGTAGAGGTTATCTGTTGTGTTTTGAGCCTTTTTATTTCTGCTATTTTATCTTTGAGGTGTATGTGTGTTGATTTGGTACTTGCTCTACTGTAGAGGGCTTCCCCAGGGGGATATTTATGTATGGCTGATTGTTGCGGGTAACTATCTCTGGTTTGTATCCATATGTTAGTTCAAAGGATGAGTAGCCTGTCCCTTGATTAGTGCAGACCTGGGATACTAATAAACATGTTTCACGTATAGTAGTCATATGTCTTTAGCTTTGCCATCCATTATTTTCTCTAGGGTCCTGATAAGGCTGCTGTTTAGGTGTTCAACTCTGCCGTTGGCCTGTGGCCTGTAGGGCAAGGTTGTGGAATGTTTAATTTTTTTGGATTTTAAGTTGTTGTTTACTACATGACCTAATAACTTGGTTGCTTCATCAGTTATGATGTAGTCTGAAGTGCTGTAGTCAGCTATGATTAATTTGTTAATGAATTGGTTTATTATTTTTGCTTTATGGTCCTTTATTGCCCAGCAGATGGGCCAGCGTGTGGAAAAGTTGATGGCTACAATTAAGAAACATTGGTTTGTCTTTGTTTCTGGGAAGGGGCCCACTACGTCTAGCCCCCAAACCTTGAATGTTTCAGGTTCAGGTACTGGGTTGACCGTTGGCTGGGGAGCCATTGTGCTGGTGTATTTCTTGCACACTGTGCAATTTTTCAGAACATCAACTATATCTTGTTTGAGGTTGGGCCACCATACTATCTCTTTTAACGTGAGGTATAGGTTATTAGCCTTTGTATGTCCTAGTAGGTGGTGATGCCTTAATATGGTGTCAACTCTTTGTGCAAGTGGGATGTAGGGAACATGTTTGTCATTAATGATTTGGTTTACAGTGCCATTTGATGCATGGAAGTACTTTTTGTTTCTTACTAATGTATTGTGGGTTAGCTGGTGTGTTGAGGGATTGTTCCCTTTGGTTTTATAATCAGTATTTTATGGGTTTGGCCAGTCAGGGTCCAGGTGGTCAGGATGATCCTCTCTAGGCTGATATAGTCTAGAGAGAGCATTAGCCATGACCAGCTCTGCCCCCTTTTTGTATTGGATGTCCAAATTGAGCTGCTCCAATAGGGACATCCATTTGGTTTGTTGCTATGCAAGTGTGTTTTGAGTTTTTAAATAAATTAAGGATTTATGGTCAGTTATTACTTGGACATTTAAATGTCCTTCTAAGTAACATCTCCATTCCTTGCATGTGTCATATATTGCTAGCAATTCCTTATCATGTATTGGATATCTCTGCTCAGTATTAGTTAGTTTTCTGCTTTCATAACATACTGGCAGGAAGTCTTGCTGCCCTGGCTGGCAAATGCGCAGGACTGTGCCAATGGCAGTGTTGCTGGCATCTGACTTGAGCTTGTAGCACCCTTGTTATTAGGGTATTGCAAGATTGGTGCTTCAATCAAAGCTTGTTTTAATAATTGGAAATTCTTATCACATTCTGGTGTCCAGATGAATTTCTTTTTGGCATTATCCTTGGTTAAGTCATTGATTGGTGTGGTTAGTTTTCTGCAGTCTTTGATGTATTTCCTTAGCTAAGCTACCATACCAAGAAAGCATCTAAATTTTTTAATGGAGGTGGGGCGTTGCATGTTAGTTATGGCTTTAATTTTGTCTGGATCTGCTTTGATGCCAACGTCAGAGACAATATGGCCCAAGAACAGGAGTTCCTTTTCCATAAATTGGCACTTACTTGGTTTTGCATAAAGTTTGTGCTTTGCAAGTGATCAAGTGTCTTGCGGACATGCGTGAGGTGTTCCTCTTTTGTTTTTGAGAATATGATGATATTGTCAAGGTAGCATAATGTATTTGAGAGACCATTTAGTTCTTGGTTCATCATGGTGACAAACGTTGCAGGATAATTGATCTTCCAAAAATCATTATTCTACATTCAGAGGATTCAAATTGTGTATGGAACACGGTCTTTGGTATGTCCTTTTCCTTTAATCCAACTTGGTTGTAACCTGAGGTGAGATCAATTTTGGAAAAAATTTGGCTCCTGAGAGTCTTGCAAACATATCCTCTATAAGTGAGAGAGGGTATTTATTCTTTACTGTGTTTGCATTTAGTGCTCTGTAGTCAGTTACTAGACGCAGAGTGCCTTCTTTTTTTACAAAGAACACTGCTGCCCCCACGGGGATTTTGATGGTTGGATGAAGCCTTTAGCTAAGTTGTCCTCAATATGGGTTTTGAGGGTTTGTGTCTTCATGAGGGAGAGTCTTTAGAGGGGTTCAAGTTTGGGCATGGCTTTCCATAGGTCAATGCTATTTTTGCCCTCTTGTTCAGGGGGTAACTCTGTGAGTTCTTCTTTGAATACATGGGTGTATTTGTTTAGGAGTGCTGCAAGTTCTGGGCATTGAATCTTGGTTGTTTATATGTTATTAAATTTGGTGTATCTCATTATGTGGAGGGTACTATCTTTTGTTAGATGTTCTGAGTCATTTTGGTTTATGACCTGGACAAATACTGTGTCTCTTAGAATGAGATCATTGGGTTCTTTGAGGATGTTAAAATTGACTCTGTTGCTTTTGATGGTCATGGTTCTTGTTTTCCAACATACACTGGGGTTCACTCAGGTGAACCAGTCCATGCCTGCTACAATGTTGTAGTTTATGTTGTTCATGACAAGTCCTTTGATGGAAGTTTGTATGCCTTGGAGGTCAATTCTGAAGGGAGTTGTTTTGCCTTTGAGTAGAACCTTTGATTTATCTGCCATTATGGATTATTTAAAGTTGAATTTGACAACTGGTATTTTGTACTTGGTTACAAATGGTTTGCTAACCATAGTGTGTTGTGCACCAGAGTTGAATAAAATTTTATGTGTATGTGATTTGTGACTGCATGGATAGACAAGAAGTTGTGAGCAATCTTTAATTTTTACGTTTATAAAAATGGAGGATTGTGGGACATGTGAGATGCAAGCAGCAAAGTTTGTGCCTTGGTACAGTTTCTTGTCAAGTTGGGGGAAGACAGGAGCACTTAAGTCTGTTCCCCCTCCTCTTTTCCCTGTTCCTCTGTTTTGAGACCTTCAAGGTCAGAGAATGTGGGGTCAGATTCATAGTGGGTTGCTGTTTCAGCATTGTTAATTTTGGCAGTGTCCTTCTTCTTGGGACAGGAGCAGTTTGCGCTTTGGCTGTGATTGCCATTGTTGCAATTGGAGTTGCCATTGCTATGATTGGTGTTTTGGCATTTGTTACCATTGGAGTTTTCTCTGTCATTGCCGTTGCATGCAGCATATTCCATTTTTGCACGTTTTTCTGCATGCTTGGCTTCTGCAATGAGCGCAGGCATGGAGGTGTTGGCCTCTGGACAGATGAGGGCAGTGACAGAGGGTTTCATTCTGTTGATGAATGAGGCTGTGGTGTGTATGTTGTAAGCTTGCGCTGGGTTTTGCTTGTATTTCCTCAAATTTATTGTTGAAAGTTGTGATAGTGGTCTTCTGAGGAAGATTGCTGAGCTGTATTGCAATGTCTTGGAGGGATTTTGTGACGCAGAAATTGTGTGTGATGTCTGCTTTGAACTCTTCCCAGTTGTCAATCTGGTTGTCAGTTTGTGAGCCAACCCAGGTGGCAAACTAGTTAACTGTGGCCTTGTACAGGCGCTTGCTGGCTTCCTGGACCCATTCTTTGTGGAGAATGCGGCTGGCGCAGAGTTTAGCGGCTGAGTGGTCTAGCCAGTTGATGATATTTTCTTTGTTTTTACCAAAGAACTTGCCAATACCAATGTATTTGGTGTTGGTAACTTCACCTGTGATAGGTGCTTGTGCGTTTTTTTGTGGTTGAAGAGAGTGACTGTATTGAATTATCTTGGTGCATGTTTTGGGCATGACCAGTCCTTTGAATATGGTGCATCCACTAGGTATATCTTTGTCATTGTTGTGGGCACGGAAGTATGTTTTCCAGGTCTCCTGGGATGTGGCCTGATTGAGTACGTGAGCAAAGGTGGGCAGGTTTTGGTCATTCATTTTCTCTTTCATGGGCATGGTCAAAAAACTTTAGCTGCTACCAGTGATGAGGAGCGCCTTTTGGGAAAGCTTAAAAATGTAGAAATAAGAGAGAAGAGAAGTATATTTTATTGAATAATACTTTAGGCTTATATAGCTTTAGCTGTGGCAGAGATTTAGATTGGATCAAAACTAGGGGTTGGTCATGTGAAGGATGGTTTCAAGTCACTGGATACTTGGACAGTCAGGTGATATTGCTTGGTTGCCATTTCTGGTATGTCAAACTGTATATTAGGAGAGCACTAAATTGGGCAATGACTGGATGTTAAGTGAGTTGGCGGTAGCCAGAATACTTGTACATCCAGATCCTTGACAATATTTAACAAGATGCTCAAAAGTTATATTAGAAAGCAAGCCATAGTCTATCTAGATGACATAAGCATCTACAGCCTAAGCAAAGAAAAGCACTGGAGAGAGTTTTGCACTGTACTCACTATATTCCAGGATAATCAGCTATTAGTCAACCAATCTAATTGCAAATTTTTCTATGATTATTTTTCCTTCCTAGGCTATATTACAGCAAGTGTTGTAGCTAAACTAGTTATATATCAGCATTTGGAATTAGTGAAGACAACAGTATAATAGAGAAAATATATATATAATGTAGGATGATAGCTTTATTGAGAACAGAAGTTGTTATAAGTAAATAGTAGCTACAGAGCCAGTAAAGTGTAGCATGATGGCACAGTCAATAATAGACTGAGCTTCAAATAACTTATTGAGGGCACTTGCCTGTAATTTACTTTTCTCTTTATATTTTAATTAGTTTCCCATATTTTAAATTTTAGGTGTGAGATGGAATTTTATTAGAAATGTCATGGGGAAACTCATTGAGAGTCCCTTGTGTATCGTAAAATACATTACCAGGCAAGATGTTTAACTCAGTTGCAAAACAGGATTTAAATAAAATGTAGTGCCAGTTTATTTAAGAATTTAATTATTTTTTAAAGGTCTATAAATTTATTTTATATAATAAAGGAATTTTAAATATGTTAGTTGGATCAAACAGAGCTTAAATCAGTTAGTATCATTTTTATTTTCTTTTGAGCTGTAAAATTAAAATTTCTAGCTCTAAAAAATTTCTGTAAAAAAGTTACATAAAAGATTTTTGGTTTATAATCTGATAAATTCAGTGGTAGAGTTATTTCTACTTCTAAAAAATCTGATAAGTAAGCTTAAGCAAAACTCTTGTTACCTAAACTTCAGCCTAGTTCAATGAACATAATATAAGGAAAATTAAATTTAGATGTAAATTCAGCTGCATTATCTGCAACTAAGAATGTGGTAATTTTTAAATTTTCAACAGTTTATTCCAAAATTAAAGATAATAAAACTTGTCTTGTATTTTATTTGCAACACTAATATTATTATATGATCGTTTTCAAAGCTAAAATGCTAAGCAAAAATAACTTTTTCTTTGAACTAAAAAACTTAGATACACATAACAACTATTAATCAAAATATATTCTAAATCAATATAGATTCATTGGCTATTAATTTTTTACTTATAAGTTCAATTTACTTCATGTTAGTTTTTTTGTGTCTGAGTTGTTCTTGTATAGCAGCATAGCTTTGAAAACTACTTTATAATCCTCTTTGCACCAACCCCTTAATTGAAAAACATCCTAAATATAATAAAACCTTTTGTATGATTAAGGCATTATAGTAAAGATGATACTTGTTATATTGTTATTATCTTGTTTATCTTGATAAGTCCTACTATTATATTAAAGTTCATCTTATATTTAGGGAATCCTTGTATTTCTGATACCAAGGGAAGCAGCTGTTTTTATTTACTTTTACTGGGTACATTATAGCTGGCATTTCTCTGTTATTTTCGTGACTCTCACCAAGCATATGAAATCAAATATGTATAACAGTGTATATGTGTGAAATCAGTAGGTTGGTTTGATTTTTTTGCAGGATAATAAATTATTGAGTTAAAGGACATGTAGGATGTTTAATTATTGGATTGGCATAAATAAACAATTGCAGAAGTATCAAAAGACTAAGAAATAACTTATCCAGTTCATATTTAATTTTTTCCGGTAGCTCATTAAGTTTTCTGGATAGCATATCAGCCCTAATAATAAGTGGTTAATTGAAGTATTTAGGGAATAATCATTCCCTGTGGAATTCTATAATGTGTGCAACTTGGGTAGTCAATGATTTAGTTAGATTGAGTGAAATTTTAAGACCTTATACCACTAATGGTTTAGGCTTAAAAAACCACTAAACTTTAGAATCTGACAATTTTCTTGGTAGTGAAGCTGATTAAATAGCTTTAAAAAAGTTAAAATTTTAAAGCTAATGTGCTAAATAAAATTAAACAACAATAATAATATGTTCTTAGTAGTTTGATTAAGAAAAGTATGTAGACTATGTACTTTACAAGTAAAGTATAAAAAAGAAATTTTGAAAGGAAAATAGGATCTAAGATCTATAATAATTATTAGGCATTATACTGCTCCTAACAAATATTTACAATATCAATGATCTGCTTTTGATTAAAAATATGTATTTTTGTCATTTAGATTAGTAAATTAGCAAAAAAACTTACCAAACATAAGATCTGCTACAAGCTAAATCTCTGATTTTTTAAATTCATTGTCACATTTTGATTGGCTAGTAAACTATTCCCAACTGTAAAAATAGAATTGCTCATAAGTTATACTTATGGAAATATACATCAGATAGTGCAAATGTACAGATGTAATATAGTTCAGAGATCCTTTAGTTGCTAATGATGTCTAGATCACTCATCTGCAAGTGGTGGCTTCAGAGGAACAAGGTGTATGTCATGGGTCCTCACTTGAAAAATAGTGGATTCAAGAGGAATCATGGCTCACTAATATATAATTTTCCTAAATAACTCTTCTCTTAATTATGAAATAAAGAACACGTTTTTACTTAATATATTTACATTTATTATATTTTTAAGCAGTTGAAAGTTAATTACTAGCTTAATATTTAATAGACAATATAGTATTAACTAGTGAATTAAGTGTACTACTACATTAAACCTCTACCAGCACAGTTACAAATATCATATTATTGAATTTATAAAAAATCATCTCAATAATAGTTTTAGTTTAAATCTAGGATATTAAGCTTTAAATTAACTTGCTCAACTATTTATCTACTGTAAGAACTATAGATTTTTCAAAAAAAAGTCTGAAATATAAAGAAAAACTTAACCCACACTCAAAATCTCTTTCAGGGCAAAAATGTGTGTCTTTTGAATCTAGAATAGTAAGTTTAATTGAAAATGGCTTAAATATCCCAGAATCATTGGTGAATTAAGCTTGTCTAAAAACTTATGCTTTGTATATTACAGGAATTACTGTCATGGTAGAATCTCTGCGAAATTCTGAAAAAATTCACAAAATGGTGAATAAAATACCAAATCTTCAAATAATTGAAAATTAACAAAAATTGTAAAGTTGAAATTTGCAGACAGGAATCTCCGAGCAGAGGCAGAAGGAAAATACAGGCAAAGAAAACTACGGCAGAGAAGAGGAATAAAATTGATTGAGAAATTGTTACTGGATTTCTGTATAAGTACACAATCTCACAAATTGGTTTCAAAATTTCTTGAATTTCAAAGGGGTTCCAAAATTAGCGTGGAAGCTGCAGACTGTAAAATTGAGCCACAAATTGTGAGGCACTGTATGGGCACGTAAGTAATAAGAAACTCCAGCTTCTTGGGTTAATTATCTGCAAAGATTAAAACTTGATATTGGTTTTAAAATTATAGGATTTATTGAACTACTAAAGTAGTTTTAGGGAATTGGAAGTCAATATGGGGATTCGAATTTGGTGATGACATGACAGGCTTAATTTTTTTCATAAATCCTCCAGAAATTACTGATTTTTTATGATGTCACAAATTGTTTTGTCACCAAAAAGCACCAAATTACCTGTTTTTGAAGTTTCCAAGTTTTTTCAACCCTTTTGAAGATTTTGGCAAGACTCAGGCTGCTTTGCCAGCAACTGTGGTAAGTTTGACTCCCTGGTAGTCAACACTATAGTAAAGTGAGAATTCAGCTTTTTCCCTGATCGACAACTGGAAATTGACACTTTTTTAATTAACGGATCTTGATGTTATGAAAACTCCTAATATAAAAAATTGAGCTATACAGCTATGGTATACTAAAGTGACCCCAGAGAGCTCAAAAATGCAATAAAAAGTGTATTTTAACTAATGAGAAATAGGAGGAATAAGCAACTATTTCTCATTTTACTATGTAATTTACACTCTTCATTATAAAAATATTTTTGATTACCATAAAAAGTAAAATTCCAATGAGACAAAAATAAACACAAACACAAAAAATAAAAGTTATAAAAAATATGAAGAAATATTAATATTTATTTGATATAGTTCATATAAGTATAAATGTGAATTTCTTTTGTTTTATTAGGAAATTAACAAAAATTAAGATATTTCATTCACTTTCAACTATAACTATTCATCTCAAACTTACCATGTATACATAAAATAATCAGTGCTATCTAATTAAATCAAAAAATAGAAAAATTAAAATTAAAACTAAAAACTAATTGATCAAAACTAAAAAGTAAAAATTAAAACCATATAAGCAAGACAGCAAGTTTATTCCTCCCCATTCTTCCCCTTCTTCATTTTGGCCCCTTCTAGGAGGGCAGTTGCAATGAGCTCAAGTGCTGCTTGATCTCTGAGGACTTGTATTTATGCTTGGCCGCATTTTGAATGACCTTGGTGAATAGGGTGGAGCAGGTTGTGGGCTTGGTGGGGGGACACGGTTTGCCAAGTCACACAGCTTGGAGATAGTTTTCTCCTGCCCGTGCTGCAGGAGGGAGAAAAACTTATTGAATTTTGGGTGGAGCCCAAAGTTGGCCTTGAGGTGTTTGTGATAAGCCTCAAGCGCTGAGGTGGCCTTGAGCTCATCATTCACTGCCACCTGGTACACATTCCAGCTGGCCTTGGCACGGGCCTTGCCTTGCCTCTGTGTGATGACCTTCCCAATCCACTGGGGCTCAAAGTACTCAAGGAAAGGCTTGAAATCCAAGTGATTAACTACATAAGGATCCTTTGAGAGAACCCCTACACAGTATGCTCTGGCTTTAAAAAAGCCAAGGCACTGAATTGTGCCAGCACAAATTTGCAGGTGTCTAAAGTATCCCTCCGGCTCAACCTACTTAGCTCAGCATGGGCCTGCACATTCCAAGCAACTGCTTGGCAGTAGTAAAAGTGGCACTCCTGCATCTTCTTGATAAACAGCTGCTTGAATGCATTGAACTGAGCAGGCTTGAAGTCCATAATGCACATGGCAGGCCCAAGTGCTCTCAGCCTTCCCTTTTCCTCCAAGTCCAGGGTGGCCTGGTCTTTGTCAGAGGCAGGAGGGTTGGTGCAGGTGTAGTGAGGGTCTTCTTGGCATTGTTGTCATCAGGAAGGAGGGAAAGTGCTTGGCAGAGGATGGTAAAAGCACGGGTGTAAATGGTCTTGGTGACCCCAGGAAGAAGAAAGAACACAAGTGGAATCACCCAGATGTCAATCTGGGCATGGATCATCCAGAGCTGCTTGAACATCCAGGGACAAGTGGCAAAAGTACTATCAACTAGCCAGGTTGAAGCCCTTTTTAACCCCATCAGGTTCTGCTGAGTTGAGTAGCTGATTATGCAGTCTTTGGTAGCAGGCCTGTTGTCATGGAGAAGGAAGTGCTCCCCACTTGGAAGCTGCTTGAGCTTGTGGGTGAGTGTAAGCTCTGAGAGGACGTCTGAAGCCTTGGGGGGAGGGGGATTGGCGGCAATACGCTTATTGCTTATGAACTTAACCAACTGCTCTTGAGTTGGCACCAACTTGAGATTGTTGGGTTTGAGATGTTGGAGGGCCTTGATGGCCAGATCTGATGCGCAAAGGTGAGAGGATGTTGGGGTCACCTGGACCAGGTACCATTTTAACATCCGGGATATAAGATGATTGGGGGACTCACAAGAGTGCTCCCCCTTCTCTGCAGTTACTTGCTCCCAGCCCTCAGTGTTAAGCCAAGGCCTGCAAGTCTTATCCTCACAGACAAAGTGCTTACTCTTGGTTTGGCGCTTTTGATTGTTACAATTAAAAATGTAGTTATCAGCAACGTAGCCAGAGCTGCTCTTTACAGACATAATTGGGAAAAATGGGGGAAGCACTTATGGACTTTAAACTCTCCGTCCATATTACAGATATTGTGGATGGCCAGTGGATCCCAAGCCACATGACCAGAAGCTTTGAACTTCTTGGAGTACTCCTCAGGCTCATCTTGGGGATCAGATGAGGGAGGGGGAAGAGCCATCAGGAGGGGGAGGGAAAGAGTTCTTTAAGGCCTGCTTGGGTGCCTCCTTTTTCTTATCAGAAGAAGAGATGGGCTCCTTGGCAGCCTTTGACTTCTTGATATGTCGCTCCTTGGTGGGCTCAGAGTTGGCCTCTGAGTTAAAAAGGAGTAGTCAGTAAGATCACCATCAGATTTATTAGGAGAGGAATTTTTGGGGGAAGATGAAGAGGATGTGGAAGATGAGGGGGGAGGGGGGAGGATTAGGAGGAGATGGGGTTGGAGACTTTGCCTTTGCAGGCTTCTTGGCACGCTTGGGAGTGGAGGCAGTTTCTTTGGAGCCCTTGGAGGCTAGTCACTTGGGCTGTTGTCTGTTCTTGCTTGATCTTGTCTAAAGAAAAGTTTAGTTTTGTAAATAAAATAGTGTGAAAGATATGAAACACAGAGGTAAAGCAAAGTAAAAGTTAAATGAAAAGTATGCAAATAAAGTTTTATTTATCAAGAAAAAACATAACAAATTAAATAGAAGCAAAATAGAAACTCAAAGTATAGATATAAAGGTTAAAACATAGAAAATAAGTGAATTTATGATGAAGCATCAAATATGTTAGGTTCAGCATAACATCTCAGTGCTAAATCAATGTAAAAGTATAATTAAAAATAAAAAAATATATGAAAATTATATGGAGAGCATCAGAAAAAGTAGTAGATTATAATTGCAAAAAAATAATTATTGTGTGGAATTTTCTTTTGGGAGTTGAAAAATCAAAACATAGTAAAGTGTTGAGTTTGGCACTGTTGATCAGCTGGAAAAGCTGAATTCTCACTGTTGAGTATGCCAGAGTCAAGCAGAAAAATCAAATTTACTATGTTTTTTACATATAAAACTTGCTTAAATTTAAAACAGGTCCAAAATTTAACCCAAAATCAAGGCAGTTTGATATGCTCAAAAATAAAAAAATACAACATAAGTTAAAAAAGTAAATTATTAGGAAGGTGTTTATTAGTGATAATATTATGGTGTGAGGAGCTGGGGGTGACTTATTTACCATAGTGTTGGTTACAACGTTAAGAAGCTCTCTGTAATAATCCTCAAGTTAAAGTGTTGAGTGGGTGAGTGTTGAGTGGCGCTCATAGTGTGTCACTTATTAATTTAGCCCTAATTCCAAGCCTTTGATTAGTTAAATCCAAAACCAATTGGGTGGCAAGTGAATAAAGTTGAACAAAGAAGATGTTGAGTTTCAGTTTTTTATAAACTACATATGAAATCTCTTAATAAATTGGGCTTAATTTATGTGGTACCACTTAATCCACAAACCCAGGAATGACATAATGTAAAACAAGTGGGGTATTTGATTAATGTATATATCACTAAATCCAGTATAGTGGTGCTTGGGAGCCTAATTGATGGCTATGTACACTAATAATAAAAATATAATAGTAAATAACAAATTTTATATAAGCGCATATGTATTTTATTAATAAAATTAAAATTTGGCTTAAAAAGTGTCAAACTGGTCACTTTTTGTTTTAGAGTGTCAAACACAGGTTTTTTTCATTTCTATTAGTAAATTTACTTATAAATCGCCCCTTAATTGGTATTTTAGCTAACCAAATTATTACCAAAGTTGAGTTCAAGTAAATTTAACCTTGGTTTTTGGTTTTGAACCCCTAAATTACTAGTAAAAATTAGCTTAAAATCAGTTAAGCCAAAAATACTAATAGATTCACATATGCAGCACTCAACTCCCTGGTACTTGAAAAAGTGTTGAGTACCAGGGAGTCAATCACCAGGGAGTCAAACTTACCACAGTTGCCCTTTGCCACAACCCAATTGTTGTCAATGGCTTGGTTCAGGTCAGTCATATTTTTCATGGGGTTTCTTGGGGCTAGATTCTTGGGTGCTTTATTCCAGTGACAGATGATTCCAGTTAGAATGGTACTGTAAGGGTGAATTACAAATATACAATATTCAAATAATAATAAGGTAAGGTTTATTTTGCTGTACTTGGGTTTAAATAGTGATGTTGACATAATTGTCTAATAGCAAATATTTGATGCATAATTGAATTTGCTATCACATTCCCCCACCTAAATTAAGTGCAGTAAAGTTTCAAATGGGATCCATTGATTGGTTGTATCAATATGATGCTCTCATTGTTCTCAAGGTAGTAATTATGATTGTCACTAACCTTGCAGATGGTTTAAGAGCCGGCCAATTTAGTTATAAACTTCTTTGAATGCGGCTCAGCAATATTATTTTTGAGCTTAAGTATGTGTTGGCCCGGTCTGAACAATGGTATCTTGTTCTCCTTTCCTTCCTGTTTGGTTGCAACTAGGTAAGCTTTTTTATTTATGTTTTCTTTGGCTTTTGCTCTTAATTTGTATCTGTTGTTCTCTGTGTCTTCTTGTTCTGTTATCATCTTGGGTCTGATTGTGGGTGCTTTCACCCCATACATGACTTCAAATGGTGTCACCTTGGTTGTTGCATGTGTCTTTGCCTGGTAGTGCCACAAGGCTGCAGGTAAAGCTTCTTCCCAGGTTCTTGGTTGGTATTGTGTGGTTTTCTTCAAGGTTTCAATCAATGTTTTGTTGAACTGTTTGGTAAGTCCATTACAACGTGGGTTGTAAGCTGTTGTGAATCTGTGTTTAATTCTAACTTTTTCCATTAGGTCAGCTATTAGCTGATTTCTGAAGTGGGTTCCTTGGTCTGAGAGTAATGCCTTTGGTGGCCCATATTGTGTTATGATTTCTTTGTACATAAATTCCACGGTTGTTGATGCTGTGTTGTCCGGGTAAGCCATGGCTACTGGCCAGCACAAGTAATACTCCATGGCTACTAATATATAATTATTCCCTTGTTTAGATTTTAGTAGAGGTCCCACAAAGTTGATGCCCCACAAGTCAAACATTCCCATGGTAACTATAGGTATGATTGATTTTGTGTGTTATAATCTTTTGCTAAACTGTTGGCATGTTTGGCACTTTGCAATATGTTGTACAATCTCCACGTGCATCCCAGGCCACCAGTATTTTGCCCTTAATCTTTCTAGGGTGGCATCTCTCCTGAAGTGTCCTGCTCCCTTGTGTGCTTCCTTTAATACGTCTTTCTTTTGTTCTTTTCAGGTATTATATTTAACCCATTGTTTGTTTTTCTAAATATTTTGTTGTCAATTAGTGTAAACTTTTCCTAGGTCTTAATAAAGTTGGTGAAGTTGCAATGGATTTTGGGGTGGCCTTCAATGTTGATACTCTCTTGAACTTCTGAAGGTTGTCCTCATAGTCCATCATTTCTGTGAGCAGGAAGAACTGCCTCAATAGACCGTCTGCAACCATATTTTGCTTGCCAGTTATGTGTTATATTTTGAAATTGTAATCAATTAGGTTTGTGAACCAACAATTCTTCTGGAGTTGGTACCCAAGTTGTTGGTGATGAACTTCCAGGCAATGTTATTGGTGTGGATGGTAAGTGGGTATCCTAATATATAATAGCAGAACTTGTCTAGGGCCCTAACTACTGCTAGTACTTCCTTGTCATATATGCAATAGTGGTATTCTGCAGCTATGATTTTTTTGACATGAATTTGATAGGTTTGTAGGTTCTGTACACATCTTGACAGAGTAATGCACCAATGACATCCTTGCAGGCGTCTGAGAATATGTGGAACTTCTTGGAGAAGTCTGGATAGATAAGTACAGATTCTGACGTGATTGCTGATTTCAATTTCTTGAATGTGTCTCCCCAATTGAACTCCTTGTCCTTATGTGTCTGGTTGAAGAGTGATGCGGAAACGTCACTATAATTAGGTATGAACTGGCAATAATGTCCCACAGCTCCTAGGAAGGATCTAACTTGTGTTGTATTAGTAGGTTTTGGCCATTCTTTTATAGCCTTGACTTTGTCTGGGTCTGGATGTGTTGAGCAACTTGTGTTATTGCTGGTATGTTCAAAGCTACAGATAGATGTTAGGCTTTCCAATGTACTCTACCTAACCCTATACAAGAGCACTACAGACTACAATATAATAGAACTTTGAAGATAATTACGTTTATTGATACTGGAGTACAATCTAGCCAGCGGCTGCAATCTATCCAGGTGTAACTATGAACTTCTTCTTCATCCTTTCAGGTGTCTGTATCAATATATACTGCAACAACCCTTGTTCTTGTCCTTTCAGACAGTTTTCAGTGGCTACCTTTGCAATAGGTCTATCTTTGCTGGCTATGCCCATCCTGATTGGCTGTCCTTGACACATGATATGCTACTGGCCTTAGCAGGCGTCCATGGGACTTCATCTACAGCCTACGCTCTTATTGAGCTAGCCTACTGTCATTTATTGATTGGCTGTATCTTACACGCCTATTATTGCGCTGGGAAACTACACTGTATTTAGTTGATGCTTAGAAATTGTCCCTGTTCAGCCCTCCTACATTGGAAGGTAGAATTCTGGTATTCCATTTGCAGGGCTTAATCAGTGATTCTTTTCTGGTTGGCAAATCCTCTGCTTATTAGTGCAACAAGCCAAATTAGGGATTATCCGTTGTGTAATGCTGACCTGAACCAATAAGGAACCCAATTATCTGCCGTGTAATGCTGATCCAAACTCGGTATTTCTTAGCCATTTGTATATCACTTGTTTGATATGAACATATACGCCCATCAGGCTGTGTTGAGCTGAGTTGATATAACATCCAGTAGGGTAGAATAGGTGATATAAAATCGATGATTTAGTGATTACACACCGTGTAATCAGTGATATTCACTATATTGGCTAACGTTTATATGGCGTATAATAGTTACATCAATTAATATAAAGCAAGCAATATACAGTGTATAATTACTACACATAGGGATGATGATCAGTGATAATACGGTGTATGATTGTTACATCTATCATAGTAAACTAACAATTACACAGTGTATAACTACAATATCAATTATAATAAACTACTAATTATATGGTCTATAATAACTACACTTGATTAAGTGATAACCAAATGATAATACAGCGTGTAACTGTCTAAGATCTGCATGTGATGATTAGCCTGATCATTTGTGGTCAATCAGCCTAATCTCACAGGATGCTTGCCCGTTGTGTCTACCACATGTCCTAGTAAGTTAAGCTTTTGGACTGCTAGAATGGACTTCTCTGCATTGACGCTCAGGTTGGCTTGTTTGATACGTTCTAAACAAGTGTTTAGGTGCTCCAGGTGTTTGTCAAATGTCTTCAAGTATATGGTTATATCATCTAGATATACTGTAACAAATTTTCTGATGAGGCTGGCTAATACTTCATTCATAATTCTTTGGAAGGTATGTGGTGCTCCTTTCAACCCAAATGGCATTCTAGTGAACTCATATTGGCCCCATTTAGTGACAAATGCTGCTTTGGGTTGGTCTTCTTTCCGTACCAAGATTTGGTGAAATCTTCTGAAGAGGTCAACGTTGGAAACCCATTCTGCTCCGCCAAATGATGCCAGGATATCTGAGATTCTAGGTTATGGGTAGTTGTTGCAAGAAGTAACTTTGTTTAGAGGAATATAGTTAACACACATCCTTTGTTTACCGCCCTTCTTTGGTACTACTACCAGAGGTGAGGCTCAAGGTGACACACTAGGTTTAATCAATCCTTGCTTCAGTAGTCTACTAATCTCTTTCTTAACAAATTCCCCCTTTGAATGCAGTAGTCTATAGAACTTTGATACTATAGGTTTTGCATCTTCTGTGTTGATTTAATGTTTAAAACCAGATGCTTCAGGTAAATTGTCACAATCTCCAACAATGTTTTTGTCAAATTTGCTAACAACTTCTATTAGTTTTTCCCTTTGGTCGTTGGTTAGCCATTTGTTCTGGTTGATGTTGGTTTTGATTAGTTCACACAGAAGTTTGGTGATTTGGGGGCTATCAAAAATGAAGTGGAGTTGGACCTTTTGGTTGTTGTGTTCAATAGTTGACTTTTTACCAATGTACTGTGTTGTGATCCCAAGTTGCATCATTGTTTCTCTTCCTAGTGTTGCAACTGAACCAATGAGGGTCCAGTACTTGGAATTGGGGAAGACAACAGTCTAATAGGAAAGGACAGAATAATAAGAATAAGGTATTGTTTATTGTAGGATATTGTGATTAATATACTAAATGGGGAAGCCACAAGGCCACAAGGGGGTGGCATAGTGGGGAGTTCCATGTAGGGTTTGGAGCCAAGGAATAACTTGTGCAGGGATCAGCAGGTCAAATTGGCAATGCTCCTAATTAGGATGAAGTGCCCGCCATTTGACATTGCCATCAGATTCATTCATAATGTTAGATACGTTAGCAGGCAAGGTTCAAATCTTGGTTGCAACACTAGTAGCAATGTATATTTGTGATTATCAAATATGGCTTCATCAATTGATATTTCCACTCCACCAATTCACAGTTTCAGTCCCACTGCTTTCCCAAGGCTGTACTTCTTGCTGCCATAAGCCATCAAGAAGATGACGTCTGATGAAATAATTCTTACGTTAGGTAGGCCTTCAAGGAATTTTGCAGATATTAAAATGCTGTAGGCTCCACCATCTAAGATGATGGGGGTCATGCAATTGTTTAATACTGCTTCTGTTCTGGGGGCTCCCATACCAGCTAGGTATAATTCTTCTTTTTTCATATGAATTAACAACAACACAGTTTTGTGAGCTTTCTGTCTCAACTTTGGGCTTTTGCAGAGAAGAGCTGCCAAGGATATTGTCACCTTTTTTTGTTTAAACAGTTGATCCATGGATATTCCTTGAATATCCAATAATTCTTTTTCAGTTGTTGTGATTCCAGATTGTTGACTTTGATACCAGGTACTGCATATGTGTTGACGTCATCACTTACATTAATGCACTCTGTCTTTGTTTTGGTTATGTCATCAATTGCTATGTGGCATTCCATTGGTGTGTTGAACTCATCCATTGGTGCATTGATGAATATTTCCAGGCTTTCAAGCATGTATATATTCATAGGGGTATTTAGGTAATCATTATCAATGATTAATTTTTTAATCATTTCCTTGGGGCTGTTGACGTAGAATATGTCCATAGGGCTGTTTTCATAAACAGTCTTTCCCAGTTTGCAATCTGATTGGTGTGCTGGGTCTCCCCTTGTTTGTTGATATGAGGACGTTGAGTCATAATTCATCACCATGCTATCATCATGTTCACAAGTTGATTGATCTAACTTGCAAGTGGGAGTTGATGTTTTCTTAATTTCCAGGTCAATTGCTTGTGTATAATCTCCCTGTTTCTTGCTGATAGGAGATTCTGGAACCAATTCAACTGTGACAATGTTGTTTCTTGGATCAGAATCAACAATGATTGGGTCTTCAAAATCTAGGAGTTCTTCCAGAGGGAAGAATGGGTTTGGATGTTTAGGATTCCAGCAGCTGTGGACAGCAGACTGTGGTTGTGGGGAGGATGTGTTTGCTGAGGTAGTGGTTGAGTTACTGACTATGTTCTCCATTTCAGGGTGTTCAACAACTTACTCTTCTGGGCTTGTGGGTTGAGGTGGGTTGAGGTGTTCCTCTGGGGATGGGTTGTCTTCTCTTTCATGAAGTTTTAGGGGTGGGGGTGTGTGGTTATGGTCTGGGGATGGTGCTTGGGATCTTATGTTTCTGGGCTTAATCAAGGGAGAGCAGAATTTGAAGCAATCATTGTCAATCATATAATCAGAATTGATCTTTTTATTCAAAGAAGATGCATCCTCAGGTGTGGAGAGGGAGCGCTTCTCAGTTTGATAATACTGCTCTGCCATCATGACTGCAATGGGTCTCTGTGTGTTGCTGCAGATGCAATGGGGGCAAGCGTAGTTACTGTGGTCAGTGCCTTTGCAGATAGAGCAGGGTGCAGTTCATATTTCAGATTTGTTCTCTTGCTCATTGCAATTGTAACAGATACCAGAAAAGGGGAAGTGTTCATGTGTCTGTAGTTAGTGCTTCTGGCTGGTTGTTCATGGGCAAGATAAATATCTTCAAAACAGTTCTATATTTCCTTGATTTTTGCTTCCAATGCTTCCACTAAGGATGGTTCCTTCTTCTTTGTAAGGTCTTGCCCATAATGGTGCAAGGTTATAGACTAGAGTGTGCAAGGCATTAGGATTCAAATTTAAAAGATATAAGAATGTAGAAACTGTCTGTAAGATAATCTTACAGAAACCTGCTAAAAACCTATATTGTGTCACAAATGGAGTAATATAGTGTAAAAACCATAAGCAAAGAAGATTAAAATAAGTTTTCAATAGTGAATGATTTGTAACTAAGGGAATATCAATATTAGGATATTCACCATCAGCAAATTGATACATATAACTATCAAAAGATTCCTTAAGGGAAAAAATGGATACAACAAGCCTAAGGCTTGTTGTTTTACAAGTTCCATTGGATTTAAGAAAAGAGAAAGCTAAACTAAAAAAAATGAATTAAAAAACAAAATTCTTAAAATTAAAAATCTGAAGTTATAAATTGAAGAAGTTTGAAGGGAAGAAATCACTTAGAATTTTGGCTTAAAGCCTACTCTTCAAAAGCTCTTTATTTATATAAGAAAAAGGCCTTTTTAGTTGGGTTTGATCATTAGGGAGAGAAGCCAAGAAGAGGAGCAACTGGAGAAGTTTGGAGTACCAGAACCAAAGAAGAGGGGAAACAGAAGCCAGTGTTGTGAGCAGATCAGCAACGCAAAACTGGGGGAGCAGCAACAACGCAAGCAGGGGGTTTGAAAGGTAAGTGATAGTGAAAATATTCTAACTTTAAAGTAGAAATATATATAAAAGTAAGAGCAAACAACAACAACAACAATTCAAATGCAAATGGCATAAAAAACAAGGTAATAAATTCAGAATACTTAAATATTAACTTTCAATTTAAAATTTCAAATATTAAAATACTGAAAGATCAACCAAGCAAAAATATTAAATATAATAAACTTAAAGAGCTGTCAAATCCGCAGGCTTGACCCGCCAGCAAGGTTCCAACCAAGCGGGTTTGTGACCCGCAATCC